>JBBBDQ010000708.1:1800000-2130000 GCA_037127315.1 Ascarosepion bandense
CTGAAAATGGCTATTTCCCCTTTAAGTTTAATCAAAATTTACATATATATATATCTCCACAAATAAATACACTACAGTCTTTATTATTATTATAAAGAGGATTATCTATGAGTAAAATTTAGTATAAAACCATAAAATGGTGTAAAATCTTATATTAATTTTTTTATGACTTTTTAATCCTTTGCAGGTTATTTAAAGCCAGAAAATATTTTTTTAGATTATAAGATGTTTGAAGATAATAATGGTTTTAGTGATACAAGTTTTATTAATTAACCCTTAACTGGGGATAGAAGAGGATTCATACCTTTCCCAAGAGGAACTTGGACCTCAGATTAATAATTCTGAGCTATAATCCCATACACCACCCATACATCCAAGCTTACAGCACCTGGTATTCCTCAGAAGTCACTCATCTAGCTGCTGACCAGGCTCAGTGTTGCTTAACTTTGGTGATGATGAGCCTGAAAATCTTTTAAGTACTAAAAAAGTTCAATTTAGTTAAAAAAAAAATAAATGTGAGAAAGGTTAAAGGCTTAAACATCAAAATCTCATATTTGGATTTAATTCACAGTATTTTGAGGGATTTAATTTCCGAAATTCATTAACCCCAATTTTTTAAATACAAGGTGACCCCCAAAACAGAAACTTTTTAACAGTCCAATAAAACCAAGAATGATGGAAGAAAAATATTTCATTTCAAGTAATTGAAACCTTAAAACATGCCATTGAAGAAACAATGATGGAATTTTCATTTTTTAAAAATTACGTCCTATAGATGGCGTTTTCCTGTACAAATGCATTCTTGAAATTTGCTGTTGAGACGGTGACAGTGACTGAGATCCCCTGTTCATTTTCAAAAAAATAAGGTCCGATGTTCCCATGTAATGAAACATCACACCATACTGTCACCTTACTAGCATATAAAGGACACTCACAAACTTCATGAGGATTTGTGTCTGCCCAGTAACAGTAGTTCTGCTTATTCAAGTAACCTGTGAGATGAAAATGGGCCTCATCTGACATCCATAACTTGCTGAGAAATTCAACTTTATCCATGGTTACTGAAATGGCAGTGTGTTTACTTCGTGAGGCAACTGTTTTGCTAGTGCTGCCACTTGATCATGTCTACCAATACACACTTAAAAAATTCCCGTTTTTTTTTTTGGTCACCCTGTAGTTATTGGGATGGTGTGAGCTAGCATGAAAGTGTCAATTCTTGGGGTAATATCAGTTTGGTTTTTTTCACAGATGTGACCTTGTGCCATACTCAGCAAATCCTACATCATCTGAGATCTCCAATATTTTCCCTAATTCATTGACTAATATGAACGTTTAAGGGCCAGCATTCCTTTCTTATGTCTAAACTGATTAATTAATTAGCAATTAATTATGTCGAAATATCAACAAGAATGCCAAGAATTTTATCCTCTTTGAAGATTTGTCTGTTCCTGGCACACCCTAGTATTAAATTTTTTTACCAACCATCACATGTAAATTTTTTATCAATGATTGTTGGAAAACTTTCCAAGAGAAGTAGTTTACAATGTGGCGTTGGGAGCGGGTTAGTCTTTCTTTGATTCGGCTTTGTGTTAGACTTTACCAAACTCCCTACACCTTACAAGTTTTATGCAAAATTATTATCAGAAGGTTTTTCATCATCATAAGGTTGGTTGTCAGTTGGAATGTGTAGATTAGTGTGGAATAGTGTAAGAATAAAATATACATTTTGTATGTTAAAATAGTAATTTATTAAAAGAAAGAATAACAAGAATTCGTAGAAATTAATGTTCAATGAGAAAATCAAGGGTATTAAAGAGTTTGTACAAAATGTTCGTAGTAGTAATTGTTGAAAGAGAAAGAGAACAATGTCCGAGTCACTTGAAGTTGCAGTTACATTTTAGATGTTTGTCTTGCGGCTCCCATCTGACAGTTTCTGTCTTGATGCCGAGTCATATTCATCATCTAAATTAAATTCGCAATTGCTAAAAAAAGATGAATCCAGATGAATACCAAGAGAGGCAAACATGTATTATCAAACTATGTGGTACTAACGTAATAATTGCTTAATTAAATTAAAATTAGTAAATTGTAAATTCATTCATTAATTTGAATGTGTTAGTTTTTAAATTGTCTTGTTTTTTTTTTTTATTTGAATGCAATAATATTTAATTTGAATGTCTTAATTTTTAAATTGAATGGTAAATTGTGTGGATAGGATTATTATCTAAACTTATTTATAAATGGAACTTTGTGTGTGTGTGTGTGTGTGTGTTCCATTACCTATAGACTCCGAAATGGCTGAAAAGATTTTCTTGAAAATTTACACAGTTGTACTATAAGCGTTTGCGAGTGTTCTTAGCTAGGTTTTGTGTCGAGATACCTTCGATAAATATCGAAAACTGATAATCGAAAAAATCAGGTTATAGAAGGAGTGGTCCAATTTTAATCAAATTTCATACAGTCATAGACAAAGACATAAGAAACGATATTCAGAAGTTTCAAGGTTGCAGTTCTTACAATAGTGCAGAAAATCGATAATATGTATATATATATATATATAAAAGGCAAGATGTTTGTGTGTGTGTCTGTTTATCTGCCTGTATGTCTGTATTTTTTTCAGCCCTTTTATTTTAGTTTTTCTTTGCTTTGGGTTTGGCTCTAAGTAGGTATAATTGTAGTTCTTAGTCTCAGCCATGATACCAATTACTCAGAGGACTTATTTAGCCTTCAAAATTCAGTTTATGATGAAAAAAACTTATTTGATATCGATACCAGGAAATCAAAATTTGACTTACATCCATTCATTTTTCTTTCAGTCTATGGTTTTGCTTTAACTAGAAACAACTATTGCTTTTTAGTCTTTCATGCCAACGTCCAAAGAGTCTGAGCTCCAGGACCATGGATTAGTTTTAAAGCTTTCATTACACCCGAGCAACACCGGGCTATACTGCTAGTAAAATAGACATAATATGTCAGTATTATTCAATGAAATGTTCTTGTATGAATATAGGCTGCCTAAATATATATATATATATATAGTGTCGAGTTCTGATAACGTTTAGCACCAAGGTTGATTTTTTTTCTGTGGCTTTACCGATATAATGTATTTTGACAAGCAGATTTTTTTTTATAGTAAAATGGTCAATATCACGGTGGAGATATTGAGCATTTTTGGAGATATAGATAACCATGAAGCAATTAATTCACTTAAACTTAGCAGATTTATGCCAACTTCAAAGTTTTGTAAGATCACCATTATGATGTCTCACTCGTCAGGGCTGGTTTGCATAGAACTTAGTTACATTTAGCCATTTCAACTGTAAGATGAAACCTAGTGACCAATATAGTAATGCACTTAAATTTATAAAGTCTAGGTACAGTAGAGGAAAGTTGACCAGAAAAATTGATATTATTGGTATATAAATATGTGTGTGTGTGTGGGGAGGGGTACTTATTGTGATTTGGTTTCTTCTCATTTGGAAACATTAACAATAAAAAAACGAAAGAAGCTAACTTTCAGTAATATCAATTGCATTACTAGGTTGGCTGTTAGGTCTCATCATTTTCCAGTTGAAATGGCTAATATGATGGCTTAATAATGTTACTTTTAAGAATATTTTTTTAATCATTTCAGCCCCAGCAAGTTGGGACTGCCACTGGTGCATAGGGTGGGGTGCAGTGAGAAAAAAGTATGGGTACAGAGGAAATTGAGGAAAGGATAAAAGGTGATTGAGATCCAAGAAGATAAACAATGCCAGCTGATGTTGCATTCAAATTTTTGGAGATTATAGCTCTCAAAGAAGTAAACAGAAGGGAGTTCCACAGGTGGGAAGTGCGAGAAAAGAAACTCAAGTAGAAGTGGTAGGGACATTTAACTATTTTAGCTGTAAAACTATGGCACCTAAATGTCCATCTAGTAGCGCACTTAAATTCACGTGGTCAAGGCACCAGACGAAAAAGCTCGTCAGCGGCCATGAAAATATTTGTAGAAGAGACAAGAGCAGGTACGTCATGTCAGTGAGCATGTGACTGAGGTTATGATGCCAAGGCAGGACCAATTACATTTACAGACGGACACAGGGACAAACAATTCCCCAGACCCCTCATCCGCCAGTTGAGCTGGCCCCGTTGACAAGCACCTGGTCCACCCCTCTACTGCAACTGTTCCCTGGGACTAGGCATCTATTTAGTATAATTTTTCTCAGGTGCAACCCTGTCCTCACGGACGGAGCCACAACTGAGCCACACTCTGTCTTTGAGAACAGAGACGCAAATGAGAGATGTTTTGGATCCCTACTCGACACAAAAATGTGCCAGCCCAATGTATAACAGAAGCACTCACCCAGATAAACACCGGCAACAGAACTTTTTCTTATATGCTCTCACACTCTGTTCACAAATTAAAACATACCTAGCTTGTTTGGTTTAGGGGTTGGTAGGTGTTGTTTTGTTTGGGGGTTGGTTTCTCCTTAATTTAATGTATGTTATTTTGTATTGGGGTGTGAGCTTTTTCTTGTTTTTTTTTATTTTTTTGTTTTTTATAAAATATACCTTTTTCAAAGTATATCTTTCATAAAAAAAAGTATAGGGGTTGGTAGGTGTTGTTTTGTTTTGGGGTTGGTTTCTCCTTAATTTAATGTATGTTTTAGGCGCCAGCACCACCAACCCTTTCAAGATTAATAGATTAACCTATCATGAACTCTGCCAAAAACAAACACTTGACCCTAAGACCAGTAAAAGGTCAACGGAACTCAAAATACAGACCAACCCCTCTAACACCCAAAAATAACAAATCCAACACAAATAAACGGTCTTTTCAACTAGATAATTCTCATTTCTAAAAAAAAAATCACCTGAGGATGAAGCCAAAACATAATGGCCTGGCTTCGAAACATGAGAAATTTTTTGTGCAGTGATACTATGAATTTAAAACATTGTAACAACCACTACAGTATATATATATATATATATATATATATATATATATATACACACACACACAAATAAATACATAACAGTCTTTATTATAATAGATAATAAAGATATATATATATATATATATATATATATATATATATATCTAAATCTAAAACTAATCTAAACTTATTTATAAATGGAAGTTTGTGTCTGTGTGTGTGTGTGTATGTCCATTACATATAGACTCCGAAACGGCTGAACTATTTTTCTTGAAAATTTACACAGTTGTACTATAAGCATCTGCGAGTGTTCTTAGCTAGGTTTTGTGTCGAGGCACCCCCAATCAATATCGAAAATCGATAATTGAAAAAATCGGGTTATAGAAAGAGTGGTCCAATTTTAATCAAATTTGATACACTCATAGACAAAGACATAAGAAATGATATTCAGAAGTTTCAAGGTTGCAGTTCTTACAATAGTGCAGAAAATCGCTAATATATATATATAAAAGGCAAGATGTTTGTGTGTGTGTCTGTTTGTCTGTATGTCCTTTATACAAATCCACAATTTTTACCCGATTCTCACCAAACTTCACACAAATATTTTTTAGGCTGATTCTGAGCTCCAGAACCATAGATTAGTTTTAAAGCTTTCATTACACCCGAGCAACGCTGGGCTATACTGCTATATATATATATATATATATATATATATATATATATATATATATATATATATATATATATATATATATATATATATATATATATAAAGTCTGCCTTCTTCTACCGAATGCTCGTAGCCCAGAGGTAGAATCGACGACTGACGCCAGTTTGGTCGGGTTTCAATCCTGGGTTAAAAAGCAATGGGAGTCTAATCGTAATGATGAGCTGTGATACAGCAAAACAGATCTCTCTGTGGATGACTATATATATATATATATATATATCAACAGAGCCAAGTTTTACGAATAGATTTTAGATGTGTCTTTCAAAATCAACAACATCCTAGCCACACACTCTGCACGGTCCATAAAAACCACCCCAACACCTTTATCTGGTCTCTCCGTTTTGATTCAGCTGAAGCCGCTGAAGAACGAGCAAACGTGTGCAAAATTATTCAACTATGCTTTTAGATTGCTGACTGTATCTGAAGAAATAGGGGATAGTCTTGTCAATTGAGCGAACAAGATCTCAAACTCAGACAAGATCTTCGCCTTATCAGTCAGAAATGGTGGGATACAAAAATCCAAACCATGAGCGAACAAAAGATTCAAGATCTATCAGTTCATAACATGATAAATTCACAATATTATTCACATTAGGTTTAATAGTGCATCCATATTATGTACTAAGAATTTTAATTTAGCTTCTAACTTAATTGCTAATTTACCACAATCTCACTGATGAACCGAACCCAAGTATCGAGAGAAACTCACCCACTCAAAAAAGGAAATTAAATTCCTACATTTGCACCATAACCTATAATATTTCTTTTTCAACCCCAGGATTCTGGTTGAAAATTGTTGGTTTGATTTGATTTAATCTGATTTGGGAATTACGGCATATTGGCCTCAGTGGGTCATTCAATGCGGACAAAATTTTTTTTGTTGGTAATATTTTCCTAAATCTATTTCTGGAAAAAAATTTCTTTTGAAAGTTCTATTTCTGGAAAAAAATTTCTTTTAATTATGAAAAGTTGTTGGAGAAGGTCGTTAATAAAATCAAGTTCCATCTTCCAACTAAGATGTAATTTTGGCATCTTTATTCTGAATAGAATAAAGGAGGAGCAAATCTGGTGCTGAATACATTTCCGTAGAAAAGCAGCTTTAAATGTCAGGGTTTTTAATTTTGCTCTAATTTGAACTATTTTATTTAATTTACCAATTAAGGCTGTAACATAATTTATGATATGTAAAGATTCAATCATGGTTGCAGAGTCAACTACATAGGGGGAAATACTCAGCATTTAATATGAGGATTAAACAACACATTCCAGGCAAGATCAGGAATCATACATTGGCTTCTAATAAACCTGTCCCAAAACTCTATGGTTCTTATAAACAACAGAAAGTGTGCAGCTGAGTTCAGTGTGAAGTGGTTCACAATTGTGTGTCAGTCACACTCTGTATTCCACTTAAGAATATCGGAGTCTCAAGTCTAGCAAATTTTCTCTCTCTCTCTCTCACACTCTTTATATATATATATATATATATATATTTATGATATATATATATATATATGATATATATATGATATATATATATATGATATATATATGTATGATATATAAGATATGTATGAAATATAAGATATGATATATAAGATATATATTATATATAGATGATATATAAGATATATATGATATATATATATATATGATATATATATACGATATATAAGATATATATTATATATATATATATATGATATATATATGATATATAAGATATATATGATATATATATATATGATATATATATGATATATAAGATATATATGATATATATATATATGATATATATATACGATATATAAGATATATATTATATATATATATGATATATTAGATATATATGATATATATATATGATATATATATTTGATATATTTGTACGATATATATATGATATATATTATATATATATCATATATAAGATATATATGATATATATGTATGATATATATATTTGATATATATATATGATATATATATTTGATATATTTATACGATATATAAGATATATATTATATATATATATCATATATAAGATATATATGATATATATATATATGATATATATATATGATATATATATAAGATATATATGATCTATATGATATATGATATATATATATATGATATATATAAGATATATATGAGATATAGATGATAGATATATAAGATATATATGATATATATAGATAGATATATAAGATATATATGATATATATAGATAGATATATAAGATATATATGATATATATATATGATATATATATGATATATAACAGATATATATATATGATATATATGTGATATATAAGTGATATATATATATATATATATATGTTAATATTTCGGATAGTGACTATAGAATTATACTGGGAGCTAGAAAATCTATTCTCATCTTTAATAATTCTACTTGGACAAAATGGCCTGAAGATAGTTTTAATGTCCCTATGGGAGCCTATGATTCTGCCCAGGTAGCAGATCTAATAGGCATTTATATTTTAGATATTTTAAGTAGATTTTTAGACCATAAACTAATAGGCCTATATCGGGATGATGGACTGATATGTATTCCCAATTCCAATGGGCCTTACACTAATAGAATACATAAGAAAATTATCAGAGCCCTAAATTTTCTTGGTTTTAAGGCTGAGGTTACTTCCAATCTCAAAATTGTAAACTATCTAGATATCACCCTTAACTTAAATGATGGTTCCTACCAACCCTTTCTCAAAGAAAATAGTTCTCCCACCTATATAAATAGTTTATCCAACCACCCCAAGAATATTATAAGACAAATACCCAAGATAGTAAATAATAGGGTTAACCAATTATCTTCCAATATAAAAAATTTCAACGCAAGTAAAGAAATTTACGATAAGGCCCTTCAGAAAAGCGGTTTTGTTAATAAGTTAACGTATGATAAGCCTGCTATAAACCCAGAATCATCATAAACTAAAAACACCCGAAAATGTAGAAAAAGGAAGATAATTTGGTTTAACCCTCCTTGTTGTAAGCTAACTAATATAAATATTGGTAAGTATTTTCTCAGATTAATCGATAAACATTTTAATAATAATAACAATCCCTAAAATAAAATTTTTAATAGGTTCACCCTAAAAATTAGTTATTCTTGCACCTCAAATCTAGTTAATATAATTAATTCCCACAATAAACAAATTTTAATGAACCTAAATAATACGGAAGCTAAATCCGGAATTGTCGATAAATGCAATTGTTATTCTGTGGATGCCTGCCCGGTGCAAGGCAAATGTAAATCCACCCATGTAATTTATGAAGCCCGCATTTCTCGATCTAATAACAAAGACAATTACCGGACCTATATTGGGATGTCCGTGGGCTCTTTCAAACAGAGGCTATATATATATATATATATATATATATATATATATATATATACCCGATCAAAAATTTAAGACCACTTAAAAATCTTTAAAAAGAATTTTTTTTTTTACGGATAGATTTTAAACTCCTCCCACTTAAGGTTACCAATACTGCAATCAAAAGGTTATGGAAACAAGAAGCTACATTCCAAACATTTTATTTAGAAATTTACATTTTTATAAAATGAGGTGTTTTACACATGATCAAAATTATAAGACCAGAGACAAAAATTCTACGAAATTGTACAAAACATGTATGAAAAGTGTATGAAAACATTCAACAACCAAATTTAATAATGAAGTCTACCTCCACTACTTTTGATGACTTCAAAAATTCTGTCTGGCATGCTAGAAATAAGCGTTTCCATTAAGGTGCGGGGGATGTTGCTCCAGCTTCTGAAGATGGCTTCATAAAGTTCATTTTTTGTTGAATATTGTTTGCCATTGCGATAATCATCTCTTGTCATCCATCCCCAAACATTTTCAATTGGGTTTAAGTCCGGTGAGCATGCAGGATGTCCCAAGAGATGGACCCCATTTTCTTGTAGAAGGTCCTGATCCATCTTGCAGCGTGGATTGCAGCATTATCCTGTTGGAATAACCCTCCATCCCCACACAAACGATGGCCCTCTGTCATCAAAGATGCTTTTTGTAGCATGCTAACATAACCAGCCGCTGTCTGATGACCCTGAACCACCTGGAGCTCCATTGTCCCTATGTAAGAAAAGGCACCCCATAGCATTAGGGACCCTCCACCACTATGACTATGTATCAGAGTACAATTAAACAACATTTCTTAGACAAACATAGCAATGTAGGTAATATCAGACAGATTTTAGTCAGGAACACAATAATCCTCACTCATACACACAGTAAAAAGAAGATATTGGTGGCCACCTTCATTAAATCCAATCAACCCACACTTAATAAAATCACATTTGAATCTGGTCATAACACATTACATTGCATATAAATATATGGTTCTGTTATCATTTCGAGCTCTCACGCGGTGTGACGTCATAGAACCGCATTACAAATTTATGAACTGCGTCTGCTATTTTTGGTAACTATCATTGTTGCTTAGCAAAGTTTTATGTCAACACAAGATAAAATCGTTGCTGATAGTGAATGTTTTTATGTTAACGTCCTTGTAACCTCTCTAAAAATGACTCGTGAGCCAAAAGCTTAGAACCAACTTAATAAAAAATTATCCGAATGTTGGAGAACTTTTGTCTTTATCTTCACCTGAAATTAAAGCCAAAATACAATGTTTAAGACGGATCATGATTAAACATAATAGACATTCATTGTCTCTTATATTTAACAGTGTATGTTCAGAAATATATTTTATATATATATATAATGCATATATATTATATATATATATATATATTATGTATATATATATATATATATATATATATATATGTATATATATATATTATATATATATATAATATATATATTATGTATATATATGTGAAGTTACCTTTTCCTTTCTCTCCAAAACCTCGTCGTTGCTCACTTGTTCGGTACATGGTATTCTCAACATCCTTCAGTAGAACGACATTTCTGTTGCTCCGAGTCACTTTTTCATCTTTGAAGAGATTGTCCGGTTTTGCTTCCATATAAGAGGACAGATATCACATAACAGTATTCTTTTTATAGTCTCCAACTAAATTTTCCTGTCTCTAAATACTCTACTTAGCTTTTGGAATGTGTAGTTGGGCATGCCAATATGCATTCGGATCTCATCGATGCAATTACCATCCTCTGTTAAAACATTTCCCAGGTATTTCAATTTCTGTACCTGCTCGATTTTAGTATTCCCTACCTGTAGTTGGGATTTTGGGCTAACATGATAAAAAAAAAACGTTAAAGTGTATCGGAAATAAATTAATAAAACGAAAATAGTAAGCTCTCCTATCATTCTGAAGATGAGATTCTGATCTCAAAATATTGATGAATAATAAACAAGTAATACCCGACACCTTCTTTATATTTATTTTACAACTCATTATAATAGCCTTCAAAACTTACCCATACACCTAATATACGCAACGCTTCAAGCAAATTATAAAACTCTCCTAAAACAGTAAAATTTTAAAAATACAAGCCAAATTAGTTACGGATGCTGGAATATATTCGTATGTTATATATATATATATATATATATATATATTCTTTTTGTCTGGATAAATCTAACTCATTCATTTTTGTGAAGAATTTGGTCTGAAGAGTGGTCTGTAAGAGCTCCGCGAAATAAGCTATCAGCAATACATTTATAAAGACATCCAACTTATTTTCATTATAATACTCTGTTAAATTCTAACATTGAGTTCTCATCGGATTAAAATACCCTGTTGAATTGACCTTACAAAGTTCCAAGGATACTACTTTATATATATATATATATATATATATATATATATATATATATATATAACATATATATATATATATAACATATATATATAACATATATATATATTATTGTCATCTGCAGACGGATCTGTTTCGCTGTATCACAGCTCATCAGTACGGTTAGACTCCGATTGCTACATAACCCAGGCTCGAAACCCGACCGAATTGGCGTCAGTCGGCGGCTCTACACCTGGGCCACGGGGCGTTCGGTGGAAGAAGGTAGTCTTTTTAGCGCATATCATATTACACGCCCAATAGCTAGAGTGCACAAATTGATTTCTACTGAATGAGCGATGCTGGATATATATATATCTAGTGATAGGTGTGTAAATATTGTCATCAAATGAGAGTTTTTGTTTTAATAGGACGTAATGTAGTGTGTTGTATGCGAAACAAGGTTCACCCAGGAAATAAGATGTCCCATCAAAATGGAAAATAGTTACTGTAGCATCCTACGGTTGAAATGAAAGAGGATTCATGTTATTTTCTTTTATACTGCTTTGTACATCACATATTAGGCATCCAGAGAAGTCCCCTGGCAGACAAGGTGGGGTGATTTCAGGAACTTTAATGCAATTTTTTATAAAAATTACATCTTTATTTTTTATTTAGCTATTACAGACATGTCCTTATTAATTAAAATTTCAAAAGTCATCATAATTGTGCTCTATGAATTCATTTTTTATATAAAAAAAATATTAGCACATTTTAGCTATTCACAATAAAAATTCATGAAGTTTCATCTGAAATGGAGACATTCTTGACCTACAGCCTGCACAGGTCATGGTTAAACGTAATTGGTGGAAATTACAAACAGAATTAACAAAGTTTGCAATAAACAATAACAAGAGCAAAATGCAGAAACAATTGTAAATATTTATGTATATATTTATTGGCGCCATAGAAAGAGAGAATTTCAGAGAAAAGAGTGCACTCATCCATTTAATTAAGTGGGTATTGATTACGATCCAACAGGGAATGGCGACAAAGCATTCCTCTTCCCATGTTTATTCACAAAACATACTGATGCATGATGGGATTTATTTATTTTTATTTTTTGTCACTCAGCCCCTTTTTGGTCTCATCAAACTTATTTCTGTCCTCTCTTAAGAAAATTCTTATCATTGGAAGATCTGTAATTGTTAACGTTTTTGTTTGCTGTTGTGCTCTTCAGTGTTACCCAACTTTTGCATTTGTGCTGTGTGGTGGCCCTGGCCGCAATAGCGGTGTCTTCCCAGCAAACGGATATTCAGAAATCTCATTCTCCAACTAACTCGTTTTGGGCCTCTAATAGCCCCCCCCCCCCCCCAAAAAAAAAAGTCCAACATTTTAAGGGCATGCAGGAACATTACTCGAGAATACATCTCGGGTAATGAGCTGCTGACGGTATTATGGAAACAGACGTGACAAGAATGATCTCCTTGCTGACTACGGATATTAAGAACAAATGAAATGGTCAGAGTCAGCAGGGATTGACGATGGGGAAGATCATAAAACGCTTCAACATTGCGTCTAACATATAGCAATTCTATGTGGTACATTCACCTGGCAACTAAAAAAGAGGTGAAGAAGCTGGCTGGCTATATCTTTACAATCATGAGCCTCCAAACGGAGTATACAGGCACCTGCGAGACTAATATTACACTTTACGGGGTACCCATGGACATTAGAGATGATCATCTGGAGCCTTGTTGCCCAGTATGAACTTTTCAGAGGTGTCTCGTCAGTAAGGCGACTGGAGACTTCGAGCCCCATGCGACATTGACCCGCAAGAACTTCCTCGACATCCTCGACATCCTCGATGCGCTGATCTTGCAGGGTGATATATATGATCTTCAAAGGAATGAAACCCCCAGTGCTAAACATGTTGCTTCACGGTTAAGGTGTGTCCCGAAAGAAACTCAGTGCCGCAGGCCAAACCAGCGTCACCAAAAAAAAAAAAAAGAAAATGTAGGGTTAGTTAAATGACCCCGATGGTCAGAGATGGAAGCAGGTAGTGAATAAGGGGGCAAAGGTTGCGTCACCTCCTTATACCACCAAGCAGGATGTCCCTAACAAAAAGAGGCATCAGCCGAAGAATGAGCAGCAGTTTCAGCAGCAGAAGCAGCCGTCTAAGCAGCAACAGCAGCATGCTCAGAAGCAAAAGACCCAGCAGCAGCAACTAACTTAACAGTAGCAGCAGCAGAAACAATCAGCAGCAGAAGCAAAAGCTGCAGCTACCAGAACAGCTGATGGAGATTGATAATATACATCTACTTAGATATTCTTTGCTTAAGAGGAAGAGGGAGGATGATGGGAAAGTTAGGTAGGACTAGCAAGAAGAAGAAAAAGGGGCGAAGCAGGGCAGAGAAGGTCGATCAATATTTAGCGAGTTTTGTGATCTCAGGTGACTCTATCTGAGCCATCCTCAGCTTTGGGAAAGAATCTATTGTGGCAGATTTCCCAGAGTTCCCAATGAGGTTAATTACTCCCGGTGCCCTACGAAAGTTCCGGAGTTCCTCCGTTGGCAGCATGTCAATAGGGGTACATTTAAATAGAAGACAGGCCCCCACCTCGACCGCCAACCGGTCTAGTTTGCAAATGCCCTCTTTTTACAGTTGGGTTGGTGAGAGAGAGGTCGGAGACTCGAGGGAGAAGTGCGATTTGCCTTACCGTGTGTCGGTGTGTCCGTCTTTCTTACTAACAAAGGAAAACTTCTTTTACCACTCGCTTCGTCCTGTCACTGGCTTTATTAAGTCAAATGCGATGACTTCATTTTGCAACAAGTATTTGTAAACTAAAATGAAAACATTGTTAGTTTTCCAAAATTGTTAAATTTCAGTGACGGTCATAAATATTCATCAGCTTAACTGAAAGTCAGAAACTTAAGTATCATAATTTAAATTCTAATTAAAGAAAGTGAGTAAATGAAGATGGGAGTAATTCTTTCAAGAATTGAGATATTTTAAATATTTCTTAAATTCAGAAAAAAATATTTTTCAATATAATCAAAAGCATTGCCCCAAATACAACAAACTGTCAAAAATCATCAACAAAAACACAGTCATAATCAGTTACATCTGCATTGACAGCAAGGAGAAAATGATATTCAAACACAATAAGAAAATACTCACCAAGACCAATAACAGCAACAACACCACCTAACAAAATAACACCAATAAATGCAACTGCCTAAAAAAGACAACTGCTCAGTTAACAATAGATTTCTAACCAACAGCATAATATATAAAGCCATCGCAAAAAACATTAACACAGGCGAAAAAATTTACATAGGAGCCACAGAAAGCAACCTTCAAAGAAAGATTTATCAATCACGAAACGTTCAAATCAGAAATATACAAAAACAACACAACACTATCGAAATACATATATAAGCAAAAAGAAAATAACATCGCCAACAAAATTAAATGAGTATTCATAAAATGAGAACTCCCTCCCAACAGCAATAGCAGAAACTTCAAACTATGTTTGGAGTAAAAATTGGCAATAATTATCTTTAAACGCCAAATTAAACTATTAAACAAGAAAAACGAGAAAATGAAAAAATGTAAAAATTCAAATTAATGCTTATTTTGCTACTTAAACAACAACAAAAGCAAGTAAACACAACGCAAAACACAACCCCAAAAATATCACACAGAAATACACTTGTATAAACACACAATCACAACGAAGCATAAAAATATGACAACAAAAGAAAGCGGGAAAAAGAACCAGATAAACCCACAAAAGAATTAAAAAATAATCAACACACATACACACACGACATTACATGTAATAAGCAGACATATATACTGACACGTTAAAAAAGTTGACCAAGCACAGTAAAAAGAGGTCAACTCAATATAAAGCATTTAAGCAGGCATATATTTAAGCACACTTAAAAGAGGTCAACACAATAAAAAAGCAATGAACTACCAACAAATCCTACACTACTTAAGAAACAACATTCTTAAGACAAAAAAGAATCACACACAAATATATCAAATTACAACAAACTTCAAATACGAAAAAGTTGAGAAAAAGTAACAGAAAGCAAATAACCTTGACGAGGGAAGACATTACAATAATGCCTTCAGGGAACTTCAAATTCGTCATGACTGAAATAACACTGCTCAGCTAAGTGACAAACTTCTCCACATTAACTCTATTAACGTTCTATCCTTACCTTGATATCGAGCAATTTTTGATAAAACATCTGCTTGCCTAAAATGCCTTTTAACATGCATTTTGGCATTAAACATCATTATAATTTAACACTATATATATATATATATATGGAAAAAGAGAAAGAGAGTGAGAGTGAAAAGGTCAGTGGGAAAGTCATATTTTTTTAATAAGATGTTCGACCTATTCACTTGTAGATGTCAATGCCTATTCAAACACGGTTATCCGCTGAATTCCACATTTACAGTAAAAAGAAATACACACACACACACACACACACACACACACACACACACACACACACATATATATATATATATATATATATATATATATATATATATATATTGTTATATTATGAACAGGTAATGTTATATTATTATATTGTTATTATATTGAACAGGTGAAGAGGCTCATCCCTTGTTCCCTGTCTAGGATGTGGTTTCTGGCTTTCTCTTTTCCAATCTTTTCACTCCTTTTCTTTTTTTATTTTTTTCAATTGGAGTAGATAGACTAAACTATCGCCCGGTACACACTCCACCCACGTCTATTGATCAGGTGAAGAGGCTCATCCCTTGTTCCCTGGTCAGGATGTGTTTTCTCGCTTTCTCTTTTCAATCTTTTCACTCTTTTCTTTTTTTCTTTTTTTGTTCAATTGGAGTAGATTGGTAAATTGTCGCAATTATTTTATTATTTCAAAGCGAAAGGCTATTATACGAAATCTTAAATTTATTTTGTAACAAGTATTTTTTCTTGTTACAAAATATTTCTTGAGTCAATCAAATAAAATTACTTTAATTAAATTGTTTATTTTCTGTCAATATGTCTCATAAAATGAAAAAATAGTTCTTGTCCTAATACTTTTTGCACAGTACTGTATATATATTTGTTACTACTATAAATGTGGAATTTATAGTAAGAAGAAATTATATACAAACAGACATACGTATATGTGTGTGTGTTCAACTGCTATGTAAGTAAAATATGATATGTAAGTAAAAGATATTTCTAAAAATTATTGATAGAAACTTCACCAGTTTGTATATATGTTTATCTTCTAGTATAAATATTTACTTAACTTTTCTCCCAATGTCTTTGATTTCTTTAACGATAATTTATAACAGCTCAAAGAATTGCCCACAATATTTCTCTCATTTCTTTCAACTTTGTATACAAACATAGAGTCCCATTACAAAGGCCTAGGAATTCAGACAAATGTCACATTTGCCTTAATTTGTTCTCATGACCCCTTTTCCCAGTATAAATGCCTATTTTCAGCACTTCTTCTTGGGTTTAACTTTCTTTGTCTCCTCCCAGAAATGCCGACTCCATGTAATCTTTAAATTCGCTTTTTTCTTATTTCTTTTACTGATGTTATCCGTGGTATTTGAGCGTTTAAATGTTTATTAAAAATTTCTCGTTTAAAATCGCATTTTTTCGTTTTACTGCTGTAATGATTGACCATTCACGTATGCTTCTAAGGACTGACCTGTGTCCTCAATACTCACCTCCTCAGCGGACAAGGCTGATTGCTTTGGATTTGTCTAAAGTTTCTACACTCGACTTCCCACCTAGAACTAGCTTATTTGGAGGATGACCCAGACAGGCTAATTCATGGGTTATTTGGAGGATGACCCAGACAGGCTAATTCATGGGTTATTTGGAGGATGACCCAGACAGGCTAATTCATGGGTTATTTGGAGGTTGACCCAGACAGGCTAATTCATGGCTTATTTGGAGGATGACCCAGACAGACTAATTCATGTGTTATTTGGGGGTTGACCCAAACAGGCTTATTCATGCCTTATTTGGAGGTTGACCCAGACAGGCTAATTCTTGGCTTATTTGGAGGATGACCCAGACAGACTAATTCATGTGTTATTTGGGGGTTGCCCAAAAAGGTTTATTCATGCCTTATTTGGAGGTTGACCCAGACAGGCTAATTCATGCCTTATTTGGAGGATGACCCAGACAGGCTAATTCATGGGTTATTTGGAGAATGACCCAGACAGGCGGCTGCAATTTAGTGAAATGCTGCTGAATGAAACTGAAGAAAATCCATTAATTTTAGAAAACATTGTGTGGACTGATAAAGCTTTTTGCTAATTATCTGGTCATATTATTATTAATCTCAAAATAAATGTGATCATTTACTTACTATCCACCTACTTTTGAATCACCCTGTGTGTATATATATATATATATATATATATATATATATATATATATATATATATTAATGCAGGTTTCATTGAATAATATAGACAAGTTTTGTCTATTAATTTTGTGTAGGATCCGTTCATACCGTCTGATATACTTGATGGTGATATCGTTGAAAGACAACAAAAAATCACAGTAATTGTTGATTTTTTATCGGGTCTAAGCTTTCGGCTCACATAAGCCATTATCAAAGAGTAAATATTAACACACAGTAAACATAGAACATTTAAGCTATTAACAATAAAGAGAATTAAATTGAAAATATAAGTCCATCCCTACCGTGGCGGATGGCCGAAGACAGTGACAAAATAGTGGCGTTGTGGTCCCTGATCTGATTACAGGCATTTGAGTACGTTATTGGAAATATAAAAATTGATTGTATTCCAACCAGGTTTAAATTGTTTAATGTAGATTGCTTCGAGGATTTTTAGTTTCTGTTTATTATTTTCTTGTTTAAGTATGTACGTGTTATCAACGAGCCTTTTTCTCAGAAGTGTGCGTTGATAACCGTGTTGTTTCAAATGATGGAATATATTTGAATTTTCATTTAAGTGCAACGTCAGACGCCGTGAGAGTGAATTTGTAGTGTGGCCAATGTAAATATTATTGAGGTTGTTAGAGATACATTCTCTAAATGGACATATGAATTTATATACTACATTGGTTTTTCGCAAATCACTAACGGTGGGGGAAGAGTCGTTGCGGACGAATGAATTAGATGTAGTGGATTTAGTGTAATATATAATAAACTTAATTCTTTTGTTAGAGTCTGTCGGAGAAATATTAGTATTTATGAGTTTTCTTAGGATGTTTTCATCTAGTTGGTAGTTGGAGTGCATCTGGCTACGGTATAAGAGAGTGATATGTTTAGGATTGGTTGGGTTAGTATCATGTGTTGTTTTTTCCATGTTAAGCTTTTTAAGAAAATAACGTATTTGTTCATCAACTATGTAGTTGGGAAAATTACAATGGTAGAATTATAAATGTGCAAGATGGATTCTGATGATTATTACTAACACCTGTATCACTAAATCATTTTTATTCCATCCCCCCCCCATAAAAATTCTCACAATCTAAAAATATTTCCTGGTTTTAAATAACCTGCAAAATGGGTTGATAAGCCGTAGAAAATGAATCAATCAAAACAAACCAAGAATAAGGATTAAGGTAAATCGTTCACAAACAGAAAAAAGTTCTTCGAATTATACAAAAGCAATGATGGCACCTACTCTAACCCATCATAATTAGCAGAATTGATTCTAAATAATTCAGCTATCTCGGTGTATGGATCGATTATAACAGATTTCGTGTAGAAGATAAAGAAACCAAACACATGATATGTTGTTCAAGAGACAGTTTTCCTCCAGTATCGTACAAAAGCAAAGTTTTATCTGAAACCGAGTTTTCTATTCTTAACTAGCCCCGTCATTTGAAAACTCTTATGCGGAGGTCATACATGACATCTAACCCATTCAGAAATGTCATATGTATCCAACCGTTTTCTCGGATCAATCATGAAAAATGTTTTCAAATGAAAACCCTCTAAATCTTAAAGAAGATGATCTTTCAACAAGTGCAAGAGAATCACAAACGAACAACTTTATCAAATAACAAATAAACAAATCCCTTGACGTCCAACAGCAGCAAAAACAATGGATAGCACATTTAATTAGAAGAAAAAATTATGATATGACCAGACTGTTAATATTTCGTATGAGCAAAAAGTCGAAAAGTTTTTGAGGAAAATCTCGTCAATATTCGAAAGAGCTATAACAGTTAATGGACTTGAGAAGTTTAATTTCCTGAAAAACATTTAAAAAAGAGATTTTTAGAAATTTCAACAGACTGTAACTAATCCGGTCAATGGACATTCAATTTTTCCTGTATGGAAAAGGCTAATTTTACCTTTACCATTACTTTCATTTGGAGTAAACAAACAATATAGTATTTTGGTTTTCGAACTTTGTTCTCATCTTGGTTGATATAAATGCTATTATAAACATAGCATTTCGACCAAGTACCCTGTGGTCCTCATCAGGTTTCCATTGGTTGGCTGATATGAATTATCTGTTGGTTGAAACGTTGTGTTTATAATAACATCTATACCAATCAACGTGGGAACAATAATTCGAAGTAATACCAATATAGTGAAAATTATTAATCTCATAAATAAATACTAAAACAGTATAGTGCAGTGTCTTACGGTCACGTTGAATACACCGGTTCCCGCTCGATCACCGAAGTTAAGCAACGTTGAGTCTGGTCTGTACTTAGATGGGTGACCGTTTGGGTATACCAGGTGCTGTAATCGTTTAGTGACAGATGTGCGTGCTTATGGCCATATCACGTTGAATACACCGGTTCTCGCTCGATCACCGAAGTTAAGCAACGTTGAGTCTGGTCAGTACTTAGATGGGTGACCGCTTGGGTATACCAGGTGCTGTAAGCGTTTATTGACGGATGTGCGTTGTGGTGCGATGATGTCGGCTGGAAAAGAGAAATCGGTGAGCCGAGTTCGAATTCCAGTTGAATATCCTGCATTCACTTAAACACTGGTACCCTTGGGAAAGGTATTAATCCGTCCCTTTCCTTCAGTTATGGGTTAAATAATTGAGATCTGCTGTTCATGCGATCTGTGGCGAACTTATGCACCGATTGTTTGTTATCAGCAGTTCCAAAAAGTGTGGATGGTGCTACACAAGCCTTCACCACTCTAAACAATTCTTGGTGCGGTAGTCTAACTGAGTTAGACCCTCGTACGTCGAAATCGACGGGAGAGTCTATAATAGTGTAGAGAAAATGAGTGTTTATCAATAGTTTCGCTATATGACTAAATTTGATTCTGACTACTTCATAGGCTTTCTTAGCCTAATCGGTAATTTGGTGCCTTTAGCCGGAGTTCTTCTCAAAATAAGTGATGTTGGTTCAAATCATTTTGCGATAGAAATCTGAAAATGAAAACAAAAAATCAGTAGAAAAGAAATGAAAATATAACTTCATCTAAGAATTTTGGAGGGTTAAATGAAAAAATGTTATGGGTAAGTCGGATGTGCAAGTCGACAATAAATGTAATTGAAAGCACAAAATAGTGAACGCATCTGGCTACATAAGTTGGCAAATGATGTGGATAGACAAAAGATTACTTCATACTAATAAAAAGAAAATGGATGTACTGACCGTCAGAAAATTGTGTTCCCATGTTGACAAGCACTCACATATGTGTGCACATAAATTCTTAAGCAGTCGCTAGCTGGGTTTAACAGCAGTAGGTGCAGAAGGCCGAAGGGAAAGTGTATATCTGTGCATGCGATGTGGGTAGGTGCTGAGAAGGCTGGTTGATAGACGTCAAAGAAAGAGATTGTTTTTGTCAATGGATGTGGCGAAGAATTAATGAGAAAAAAACCTCTGTGCTTTTCCCAAAGAAAGTCGTGCCTATGTGCGCGCACCAGATTGGAATTTGAACGGGATTTGGTTTCGTTACCAGTTTTTTCCTTCCGGTTCTAAATGCTGAATAGACCAAACTAGATATTTACTAAACTTAGCCGACTCTAGGACATTGATAATCTAAATATCTGGTATAGCATGTTGACATTTTTTACCCAATAATCCTGTATGCGTTAGAGCCTCTATAATTAACTAGCAGTATAGTCCGGCGTTGCTCGGGTGTAATGAGAGCTTTAAAACTAATCCATGGTCCTGGAGCTCAGACTCTTTGGACGTTGGCACGAAAGACTAAAAAGCAATAGTTGTTTCCAGTTAAAGCGAAACCTTAGACTAAAAGAAAATTGAATGGATGTAAGTCAAATTTTGATTTCCTGGTATCGATATCAAATAGATTTTTTTTCGTCGTAAACTGAATTTTGAAGGCTAAATAAGTCCTCTGAGTAAATGTTATCATGGCTGAGACTAAGAACTACAATTATACCTACTTAGAGCCAAACCCAAAGCAAAAACTAAAATAAAAGGGCTGAAAAAATACAGACATACAGGCAGATAAACAGACACACACACACAAACATCTTGCCTTTTATATATATATATATACATATTATCGATTTTCTCCACTATTGTAAGAACTGCAACCTTGAAACTTCTAAATATCGTTTCTTATGTCTTTGTCTATGAGTGTATCAAATTTGATTAAAATCGGACCACTCCTTCTATAACCCGATTTATTCGATTATCGATTTTCGATATTTATCGGGGGTACCTCGACGCAAAACCTAGCTAAGAACACTCACAGACGCTTATAGTACAACTGTGTAACTTTTCAAGAAAATTGGTTCAGCCATTTCGGAGTCTATAGGTAACGGACACGGACACACACACACACACACACACACCCACACACACACACACACACACAGACAAAGTTCCATTTATAAATAAGTTTAGATTCTAATTTGTACACGATCAGTAAGATATTCTTTATTGGATATTTGTAATAAAGTTAATTTTTATCGGAAAAATACAATAAATATTTAAAAAGTTAACTTATTCAAGCTGTATCATTCTTTTGTAAACAAATACACCTTTGTTAGTTTTTAGCGTTGGAGTAAGAAGACTAATTAAGATCAGCTTATACACGCTAAGACAGACTTAGACATGCTAAGACAAGCTTCATACCCAGTTACCGCGTAAGCACAGGGCTGGGTAATCTTTGATCAGTGGCCCGAGGGTACTCGCTCGAGTTCCCTACTTTAAAAACCGACCTTATGTCACAACACGCTCCAGTGGGGGAGCAGAGTAAATATTATACTTCTTTTGTAAACAATCAATACAACATTACAAAATGACTACTACTGCTACTACTCAGTGCACGTATTACGGATCTTCGTCGCCATTTTGTTGTGGAGTTGTGGCGAAACTTCACCGCAAAGTTGTAGTGACCAGATTGCGCCGGAAGTAAGACACGGAACAAGAATGTAGGTTAAAAACTGTGTATTAGTATAACAAGAAAGAAGATATTCAAAGGAAGTGTTAATAATAAGTATCGAGAAATAAGTAAGTCTGAAGGTATTATTACGCTGCCTGACTAGTAGCTGTCGTTAACTGCTCTCGTTAACTGCTGTACTTGAATGCATGTAACTGCTCTTTAACTGCCTCTAGAAGTCACGCAGGTAAATTATATATAGCAAGAGGAAGAGTTCATTCATTGTAGGAGGGTACTATAACAACATGATCATGGGCGATCATGTCTCGAAAGAGATATGACTGACTTGGCAGAAGATTTTTCCGCAGTAGGTTGCTATTACTTTCTGTGGTAGAACGGTTGCCAACTAAGGCTATAGAACCCAATCTGTTCTGCTATTTAACCCATAGCTGGAGAGAGAATCGACAGATTAATAACTTTCCCAAGGGTATTAACGCGTAAGTGAATGCAACGAATTCAACTGGAATTCGAACTCGGCTCTACTACTACTACTGCTACTAATAATAATAATAATAATAATATTAGGTTGTCCCAAAAGTTCGTAAACAATTGCAAAAAATTGAAATTTTACTCGCCAAGTAATCTAAGGTTACCAGAAAATACTTGCAAAAAATTGTAATTTTACTCGCAAAAACAACAAAAATTATTGCTCAAAATAAAGACCATCACTTTCCAAGACTTTCTGCCATTGATCTGCAAGCTTTCGGATCTGGTCAAAGTATCATTCAGCTGGCTTCGAATCAAAGAATTCTTGACACGCTTCCTCGATTTCATCAAATGAGTCGAATCGGCGGCCCTTCAGAAAGTATTGCATTGTTACGGAAAAGGCCGTAATCTGATGGAGCACCGTCAGGACTGAGAGGCCGGATGTGGCAGAACCTCAACGCCGTTCAGCTCTTCAAACTTGTCTTTGGTCTTCCTGGCGATGTGTGGCTTGGCATTGTCCTGCTGCATCAAAGCGCGCTTTAGGTTGATCAGAGCCGAGTACTTTTGCTTTAACTTTTCGTAGACACGCTCAAGTTGCTGACAGTAAAGTTCGGCACTAATTGCACGACCATTCGGAACCAACTCAAAATGCACGATTCCTTCAAAGTTCCACCAAACGCACAACATGACTTTCTTGCCGAATTGATCTTCTTTTGGAACCGACGGTGTGTCTTGCCCTTTCGGAACCCATCGCTTGTCTCGATTGTGCTGGACCAGATAGACCCATTTCGCAAGTGTTTATGAACTTTTGGGACAACCAAATAATAAGCCAAAACGAAATTTATCTCTAGTAATCATCTGAGAGACCCCTTCCTGCCTCTCGTCAGCATGGCTGATGCTAACCTCCAGGAGAGTGGTTCGTTGCGCCTTCTTAGGTTAACATTTTCTGCTGACAAGAAGTGGAAATAATATAATGAATCAATTGCTAGGTCCGCCGCAAGGAAAAATGATTGACTGTGTCGTGCCAGGCAATTGTTCCTGCCAGAACCTATCTGACATATTTATAAGTCTATCATTCGTCCATGCATTGAATATTACTGCCACATCTGACCTGATGCTCTTGCTATACATTTAGAGATTCTTGATAAAATCCAAAGAAGAATGTGCAATGTTATTGGTCCTCACTTGGCATCTCACTTTCAGTTTCTTTCCCACCGTCCTTAAATGTAGCTTTTCTGTGTCTTTTCAATAAATAATTTCATGGTAATTGTTCTTAATAACCTTCTCCTACGGTATCTAGACTTTAAAAATTTATGCGATTGGCAACAAAGTTTCACCAATTTACAGTTCAAATGGCTCGATGCAACCGTAAGTTCTATCTAACTTTCTTTTCTCGCACTTCTCGCTTGTGGAAGTCTCTCCTTTTGCTTTTCGACCAACTTTCTTCTCGTTTTATGTGCCTTGAACTTTCAGGACGTAGGCGATCATGGCCTTTCTCATCTCCCTATCACTGGTGGCTCCTCGCATGCTGTCTTCTGTTACCCTACCCAAAATCCTCTCTGTAATCCACCTGCTCAGGTCCTCAATATCTTATCCGCTGCTTTCCCCTGTCTCGCTTTCCCTCTATCTGACCTGTGAAGATCAGATTCTCCAAGCGCTACATCCTCATTGCATGTTCCTTTAGCTCTGTTTTCCTGATGATCAGTATCAATTTCCTTTTCGTTTCCATCCTTTCCAAAACATCATCATTGCTCACATGCTCGATCCATGATATTCGCAGCATCCTTCTGTAGAACCACATTTCAGTTGCTTGAAGTTTTTCCTTCATCTTCGATGAGATTGCCCAGCATTCACTGCCATATTGAAGAACTAACATCACATAGCAACCCAGTACTCTTTTCTTTGTTTCTATTGAAATTTTCTTGTTTCTTAATACTCTACTCAGCTTCTGGAACGCATCCTTCGCCATGCCAATTCGCCTCTTCAAAAATTTAGATGTAATGTCAATCATTATCTTCTATCTTAAGTCTTGTTGTTGTTGTTGTTATTATTATTATTATTATTATTATTATTATTATTATTATCTCTCCTTAATTGTGTTTTGTTTTTCTTATGTTCTCTAATATATTGTGCTTGGGGTGAAATTATAAAAAACAAGCAAACAAAAAACTTTGATTAAAATATTGAAACTAGAAATATATCCCTTACAATCTCACTCAATAACCCATTACCCTGAGTGATTCTTGTTTTGAGTGAAATGACAGTTAAAAAAGGGCTATTTTATATTCCGTAAACCAAGTATAATATAAACAAGTGACTCATCTGGTTAACCGATTAATAATTTCCGCATCAAAACGCTCATCAGAGCCAGGTATTTGATAAATCAATTTTTGATAGATTTGCCAAACTCTCAAGTCTGATAACCAGACAAGTCACTTTTCTTGGTTTATTGAGTATTAGCATCATAACCCGGCGTTGCCCGTGCAACTCAGAACATTTTTTTAAATAGATGATTAATGCAGCATGTTGCGATTTCCGAGCGCTTGTAGTCATCGCCTCACTTTAAAATTCAGTTAAATAAAATAATTATATAAAAAAATAACAGTTTAAAAATTGTTAAAAAATTCCATTAAAAAATTTATTTTCTTTTGATTAAAGGTGAGTTGATCTTTTGTGTGACATTGTAAACAACATTGCGTTTGTTTTTGTTTCAGACTTACGGGGAAAAGTATTTACATTTTTTTGTTGACTAAATGAATTTCAGAAATTTTCGAAGAATATTTAAAAATGTAGACATTTAATTTTACAGGAAAAGTTACATTAATGCCACACGAATTACAAACAGTTGATTTCCTGCATGAAATATTTAGCGAAAAAAAAGGCTTTATTTTTTTTAAATTTTATTTTCTGAAGTATGAAATATCAAATCTGAAAAAAAAAATACTTAAAAATTAAATTGTTTCAAAATTACGGGGAAAAATATTCACATTTTTTTGTTGACCAAATGAATTTTTAAATCGTCACAATAAAAATTAAATATAAAGACTCATTTTTTATTTTTAGTCGCGTTTGACACGTGTGATTTGATTTCTGTGACGTAATCTCGCAACTATCTTAGATCTTAGATGTTTTACGGAGCAAATGTAAACAATCGGCTCCATTGGCCAAAACGTGCGAAGGGAAAATTGCTGAACTTAAACTCAAAAAGTATGTGTCGACCTGGCTTTCCTGTAGATATGTGTCCCTAGAAAGTTTGAATGGCATAGCTTAAAAAATGTAGGCGTGCATAGATTACGGTCACACACAGACTCAAAGATATATATATATATATATATATATATATATATATATATATATAGATTACAGCAGTAGTTATACATTGAGCACGTTTTGGCAGAAGTTCTGTTAGCCTGAAAAAAATGATGGTAAATTCTTATAATTTTCACGCATTTTTCAGTTTTATTATTATAGTTGTATAGAAAATAATAACATTTAAAATGAAAGAAAATTTACTTTGATGCGTACGTATGTGATGTGTGGAACCCCGTTAAAAACTGTAGAAAAATCCGATATATTCAAGTAATTTCACTAAAAATCTCAATTTTGTACCAAGAAATTGTTTTGTTTTTATGCAAAAAGAGGGCTCCAAATTTGAATTTCTACGTTCACACTGATTAACCAATCAGCGACGTTATTTCAAACGCTCTTAAGGCTTCGAAATTTTAGATGATCCATTTTATAAGATCACTGCAGAAAATAACTCTACAATAATCAGTCAGTTAAGGGCAATACATGTTTCACGCTTTGGCGATCATGTCTCGAAAGAGACATGATTGAGTGGGCAGAAGATTTTCCCGCAGTAAGTTGCCATTCATTTGTGCGGTAGACTGGTTGCCAACCAAGGCTATAGAACTTAATCTGTCCTGCTATTTAACACATAGATGAAAGGAAGATACGAATGAATACCTTTCTCAAATGTATTTGCGCGTAAGTGAATGCAATGAATTCAACTGGAATTCGAACTAGGCTCCCCAATTTCTCGTTCCGAGTCGATAACCACTGCACCACAACGCATATTAACAATATTATTCCCCCCTAAAAAAAGATAATTAGAAAATTTTTTTTTAATCATTTCACCCCAAGCAAGGCATTCCACTGCCACTATTGCGCTTGGAGCTACATAGGGGGAGGTAAATAGGAAGAGTGGTTAGATATAGGAAATGTCAGAAGTGGGGGTGATAGATAGTTGGGTGGGTGGGAAGAGTGTTTGAAAGAATGGAATTTAGTTTGTTAGGAGGTGTCTATTGATCTTACATTTAAACTCCTGGAGATTGTAGCCGTCGGGGAAGCAGTCATGTGGAAGAGAATTCCACAGTCGGGAAGTGCGAGAAAAGAAACTGTTGGAGTAGAAGTTGCGGTTGCAACTAAAATGTTTGGAATGTAGCTTTTTGTTTCCATAACCTTTTAGATTGTAGTATTGGTAACCTTAAATGGGAGGAGTTTAAAATCTATCCGTAAAAAAATATTTCTTTTTAAAGATTTTGAAGTGGTCTTAAATTTTTGATCAGGTGTGTATAACAATCTAGTCCCTTCTTTGTTTCCAGCGAAATTTTCTATTTCTACTCAGTTTTTGGAATGCATCCTTGACCATACCAGTTCGCCTTCGGATCTCCGTATCGCACTTTCCGTCTTCTGTTAGAACACGTCCCAGGTATTTAAATTTCTGCATCTGTTTAATTTTCGTATCCCAAACTTGTTATTGGCATTTTGGGTTCCTCTTTAGTCTATAATCTTATAAATATTGTCGCATAAATTTAGAAAGTCAGGTTTTAGTTTTTCGGTGAACCTTTCACTAGAGTTGTTATTGTTTTGTGTGCAAATTGACACCTAACACCTTTCATACAACTAATTACTTAACCTTTCTCATATTTCATCGAGTAACTTCCTGCAATAACCTCGCAATTTCTAAATAAAGTAAGCAACATATGTAAAAACATGCAGAGTTAAGAAGAAATATTATTAGTAATAATAAAACAGTTCTCATTTACTGGCTGCTGAAAAATACATGCATTCGTAACACAACGTAAATACGTGACTATCTCGTTAAGTTGGTACATGCAGCTTTTCCAGTCATACTAACGCAAATAATTCTATTATCTTGTAAAAAGAAAAACAAAATATTTTGTGTGACTTTGTTTTGCGAGGATCTTTTATTTCGTTTCTTACAACTTGAAAAAACAAAACAAATACCCAAGAATAAAATGTTATTAAATTTGTAGTGCTGCATTTGAAGATTATTTCCTCTATAGATAGCTGAAAAAGAAGAAAAATATAATAAGCTTTGCTGTTAAAAGTGTGTGTGTGTGAAGGTGTGAAGGTGTGTGTGTGAGTGTGTGTGTGTGAAGGTGTGTGAAGGTGTGTGTGTGAAGGTATGTGTGTGTTTGAAGGTGTGTGTGTGAAGGCGTGTGTGAAGGTGTGTGTGTGTGCGAAGGTGTGTGTGGAAGGTGTGTGTGTGTGTGAAGGTGTGTGTGAAGGTGTGTGTATGTGTGAAGGTGTGCGTGTGTGAAGGTGTGTGTATGTGTGAAGGTGTGTGTGAAGGTGTGTGTGTGTGTGAAGGTGTGTGTGAAGGTGTGTGTGTGTGCGAAGGCGTGTGTGAAGGTGTGTGTGTGTGCGAAGGTGTGTGTGAAGGTGTGTGTGTGTGCGAAGGTGTGTGTGAAGGTGTGTGTATGTGTGAAGGTGTGCGTGTGTGAAGGTGTGTGTATGTGTGAAGGTGTGTATGAAGGTGTGCGTGTGTGAAGGTGTGTGTATGTGTGAAGGTGTGTGTGAAGGTGTGTGTGTGTGTGAAGGTGTGTGTATGTGTGAAGGTGTGTGTGAAAGTGCGTGTGTGAAGGAGTGTGTGTGTGTGGGAAGGTCTGTGTGTGTTTGTGTGTGAACATGTGTGTGAAGGTGTGTGTGTGAAGGTGTGTGAAGGTGAAGGCTTTCCCTACTACCCCCCCACCCGGATTGAAAGAGAAAGTGTTTAGTGCCTCGTTCTGAACAGCTATTTTCAGCGAGTGCTTTGACAGATAAGGTGAGAATATTCGCCCCACAAATGTCATGAACTGACACATTGTAATAGCATAGTTTAAAAAATAAATAAATACTGATATATTTCTAGTCTTAGTTCAATTGGAGACAATACCATACGCAATTGAAACTGGATAACCATTGTGAAGGCATTTTAAATGAGTCTCCAAGTTGAGAAGTTCGTATTGTGAACGTATACTGACAAAAAATATGTGAACGAATTTTAAAACAGAGTTTTTGAAATCATTTCACCCCGAGCAAGGCGGTAATGCCACTGATGTGCAGGGGGCTACATAAGTGAAAAGATTAAGTAGAAGAGAGTGAAAAGAAAGACGAACCAGTTAGAAAGGAGCAAGAGAAGAATGAGAATACAGGTGTGATGACAGTTGCAAAGATAGAGTTGCAGGAGTAGAATTGATTATAAAAAGAAAAGAAAGAAAGAAAGAAAGAAAGAAAGAAAGAAAGAAAGAAAGAAATTGTGTCAAGCGAAAAAGTAAAAAGTGGATGAGGCGAGGGAGCGGAGAGACAGAGAGGAGGACAGGGTAATAAAGAGAGACACAAAAGTCGAATAAGTCAAAGAGGAAGAAGAGGGGAAGTTGATGGTAAAAAGCAAAGTAAAATGGTCGGGAGAGAAGAAAAAAAGAAAAAGAAAAAAAGGAGAGAAACCGAGAGACAGTAATAGAGAAAGAAGACAATATTGCATTTTTTTAATCGTTTCAGCCCAAGCAAGGTGGTAACGCCACTGATGTGCAGGGGTCTACATAAGAGTAAAAGATTAGATAGGAGGAGAGAGAAGAGAAAGAGGAACCAGTTAGAAAGGAGTAAAAGAAGGATGGGAATACAGGTGTGATGACAGTTGCAAAGGTGGAGAGAAAGGACAAGATATACGGGGTGGGGTGTAGAAAGAACTAGAGTTAAGTGGGTAAGAGATGAGTATTGACATTGCATTTAAATTCCTGGAGGTTGAAGCCGTCAGGAAAGCAAGAATATAGAAGCGAGTTCCACAGGCCGGAAGAGCGAGAAAAGAAGCTGAAGGAGTAGAATTGTCGTCTGCATTTGGTTGATCTAACTGTGAAGGGGTGGGACCTAGTTGCCAGTCTGGTTGCACGAGTAAACACCTGTTGCAGAGGCACCAGTGACTTAACATGATGTATTGAAAGCAGAATAGTGAAATGGATTTCCGGTTCCTTTTTCGCAGAGGATATTGAAGTGAACTTGTCCTTTTTCTTAGAAGTTGAAAAAAAAAAAATTCCCCACTAGGTCTGTATTAATTGTGGTTCATGGTGGTATTTCATTTTTTCACAGGGGATATTGTTTTGAAAACTGTCCTTTATCATAGAAGTTAAAGTGGCAAAAAACTTTTCCGACTAGACCTGTTGTAAACGTGATTCATGCTGATATTCTAGGCAGAAGTGCGCAATGGATATCCAGTTACTTTTTCACAGGGGATATTGAAGTGAATCTGTCCGTTATTTTAGAATATAAAGAGGCAAAAAACATTCACTACTACGTTTGTTGTAATTGTGGTTGATGGCGATACTAAAGGCAGAATACTACAAACATTTCCGTTTTCTTTTTCACTGGAAATATTGAAGTAAAAGTATCCTTTTTCTAAAGATTTAATGAGACAAAAAAACCTTTCCTTTTTGGTCTGTTGCAATTGTTGTCCATGATAATATTAAAGGTAGATTAATGCAATTGATTTCCGGTTCCTTTTTCACATGGTATATTGAGGTTAACCTATCATTCATCTTAGAATTTGAAGAGGTAGAATTGTGAAATGAATTTCCGGTTTCACATTTGATATTGAAGTGAACCTGTCTTTTATATTAGAATTTTAAAAGGCGAAAAAGTACCCCAGTATGTCTGTTGTAATTGTGATTCATGGTGATATTCAAGACAGAATGATGCATTGCATGTCTGGTTCTTTTTTAACAGGGAATATTGAAGGGAACATATCCTTTATCTTAGAATTTAAACAGGCAACACACTTTATCAACTAGGTCTGTTTTATTTGCTGTTCATGGTGATATTCAAGGCATAATTATGCAATGGAATCTTGTTCCTTTTTCACAGGGAATATTGAAGTGAACCTGTCCTTTACCTTAGAACTGAAGAGGCAAAAACAGTCCCCCACTTATGTCTGTTGTAATTGTGTTGGTATTTAAGGCAGAATAGTGCAATGAATTGCCGGTTCATTTTTCACTGAGTATATTGAGGTTAACCTGTTCTTCATCTTAGAAAATAAAAATGTTTTTCCGGAAATTTTTCTAAAATGAATTTAGAAAATAATTTCATATATATATATATATTGCGTATTTAGGCAGCAAATTTTCTTTTAGGCATGTCAGATCAAATAAATTGCAAACATTGTGTCTGCTTATTTTTAATAAAATTCGTTCTCACAGATAATCTTTAGCGTATTATAATTGTAAGATGTAAGAAATGAGCTGTAGCTTTGACAGATGATTTTATTATTCATTTCTCGATGTTCCCAAGTACTTTCAATCTTCTTCCGAGATCATCTTCAGGGGTGTGAGTTGTGGTAACAAAAATAAACGCAAAACTGTGTTGCTAAAGATTACTGTAAATTTTCTTCTGGCTTCAAATGTAACAGATGACAAATCGCTTAGCGTTCAGTAGAACGCGGAAATTATTCAAAATGGAATTTTTTATGCTGTAATGTCATGTTAAGACATGAAATCTGTTTTCTTTTTAAACATTTTAGAGCATTACTACAGTATTCTGGTTCTATTGACAGATTAATTTCTTTAATGAATATTACCTCAAGGATCTTTGCTTTTGTTATTTCTTTGGTGTAGGATAGTTGTGTTAACGATCATTATTTTTTATTTTTATTTTTTTAATCATCTCACCCCAAGCAAGGCATTCCACTGCCACTATTGCGCATGGGGCTACATAGGGGAAGGTAAAGAGAAGGAGTGGTTAGACATAGGGAATGTCAGGAGGAATGAATGTTAGGCATAGGGAATGTCAGGAGGAATGGGAGCAGGTTAGTGTGTTAGGAGGTGTCTATTGACCTTACATTTAAACTCCTGGAGATTGTATCCGTCGGGGAAGCAATCGCGTGGAAGGGAATTCCACAGTCGGGAAGTGCGAGGAAAGAAACTGTTGGAGTAGAAGTTGCGGTTGCATTTTATCGGTTTCACTGTAAAAGGGTGGGATCTAGTTGCAAATCTAGTATCTCGTGCAAATTCGTATTTAGGGGGCACCAGTGATCTAAGTTCATCGGAGCAGAAGCCGTGAAAGTATTTATAGAAGAGACACAGGGAAGCCACGTCGCGCCGGTGGGAGTGAGACTGCAGGCGGTCTGCCAAGTCGGTATCTATCACATTACAGACCCTCCTCTGAACCTTATCGAGAAGCCCGAGGAGAATAGCAGGGGCACCCGACCAGATATGGCAGCAGTATTCAATGCACGGGAGGATGGTAGATTTATATATGTGCAGGATAGATTTAGACGGAAAAAACTTCCGGGCCCTACACAGAGAACCGACTTTCATAGCAGCGGATTTAGCAATGGATTCGATATAGCCATTCCATTTGAGGTCCGCTGAAAGTGTGAGACCAAGGAGGCGTAGTGTTTTACTCTCTGGGAGGCAATCCTGGTCCATGCTAATGGGAGGTAGGTGAGATTGTCGATGATGGTTTATTGAGAGTAGCTTCGTTTTAGAAGCATTAAAATTTACTAGCCATTTCTTACCCCAGTCAAATATTGATTGGAGGTCTTTTTCAATCTCGGCTGTGAGGTTAGTTTTGACGCCTACACCAGATAGATTTTGTATCATTTTTTATATTGTAAATGTAGCCAGGAATGTTGTTGCAGATGTCTAGAAATGGACACGTATATGCAATCGTCAGGCCACTGGTTAAACAACTCGGGAACATTTAAACCCCTCAGAGCATTTGTGGCTATTTTAACATCTTTGCCGAATTTGGCTATCGCGTTCCCTCAGATTACACGATGTTTTTTATCACCTTCCCAGTTGAATTACTTGCATTCACTTACGCACAAATACATTTGGAAAGGTATTAATCTGTCTCTTCCCCTCAGTTAAGGGTTAAATAATAGGACAGATTGGGTTCTATAGCCTTGGCTGGCAACCAGTCTACCGCAGAAAGAAATGACAACCTACTGCGGGATAATCAGTCAGTCATGTCTCTTTCGAGACGTGATCTCCCAAGCGTGTTTCACGGATGGCACTTAACTGACTGAGACTCGCCTGTATTGTAAAGTCTCATAAAATTGTTACAGGTCATATCCCTGTAACCGGGTCTGAGTGATGTTTATACCAGTTTCCTTCTCGAAAAGTTTCATATTTTCCAGTCCAGATATTCGCTGATTGGGTTTTATGTTCAGTAGGTGCTAACACTGTGCAACCTGATACAAGACGGACAATTGTTTTAGGATATTTTTCACAACGAAGGATGCGTTCCAGAAGCTGAGTAAAGTATTAAGACACAGGAAACTTTCACTAGAAACAAAGAATAGAGTACTAGATTTCTATATGATGTCAGTTCTTCAATACGGCAGTGAATTTTGGACAATATCAACAAAGATTTTAAAAAAATTTGAAGCAGCTGAAATGTGGTTCTACAGAAGGATGTTGCGGATATCGTGGACCGAGCATGTGAGCAATGATGAGGTGTTGGAAAGAATGGAAACGAAAAGGAAATTAATATTGAGCATCAGGGAAAGACAATTGAAGTTTCCGGGACATGAAATGAGGAAGGAGGGCTTGGAGAATCTGATACTAACAGGCCAGATAGAAGGAAAACAGAGGAAAACAGCAGATAACATATTTGAAGGGCCTGAGCAGGTGGATGACAGAACGGGGGCTGCGAGACGTTACAGGAGAAAGCGTGCTAAGAGCCAACAGGGATAGGGAGACGTGGAAGGTCATAATCGCCTACGTCCTGAAAGGACAAGGCACATAGGATAAGAAGAAGATATATGCCAAATGTTTATAAGAAATTATAATTTGAATATAAAATAGGGGAACAATTCTGTTAGGGCGCCGCTCCTATTTGACTACAAATGGACTGTTCCCATTGCTATATATAGCAATGGTGGATTCTCTACAGGGGAGTCGAAGAGAGTCACTAGACTGACGACTCTACGACACTGTCAGCTCTCTGCCTTCGGGTAGAGGGCGCTCTCTACTTCCGAGTAGAGAGCATTAACCCAGTCGTGGTTCCGCCGAAGGGTAGAAGCACGACTGGGCAAAAATAGACAGACATTTTTTGGCCGGGCCATATAGCCCAGAAATCCCAGATATAAAATGACCATGTGTCATATGTTGCCCTTACTGGGAGGGACGACTAAATAATGAGTCGTAGAGAGTCACTTGAGAGTCACTAATGAGTTACTGAAGAGTCAGTGTGAGTCAGTGAAGAGTTAGTCCCACTTCCGGTGGCGTACCGGAAGTAATCACGTGTACACACGTCTTACGACGGATTGGACTCTTGTATCTTCCTATTGTAAATATTACTAATCACTTCTGTACACACTAACCGTCTTTCCGCGGAATACAACTTATATTCTGATTCTGTTGTTGAGTTATTCATTTATACTTGGCGACATAACAAATTCTATATTATAATCAATATATAAACTGATCCCTCATTATGTGTCCATGCTAGTTTCTATACATTTATATTCTAGGTTTATGGGCTTGAGCTAGTGGATGGCAGAGCGGGGTTTGGGTGGTGTAAAAGGAGAAAGTGTGCTAAGAGCCACCAGGGATAGGGAGACGTGGAAAGCCATGATTGCCTACGTCCTGAAAGGACAAGGCACATAGAAGAAGAAGAAGCTTGGCAATTTTTATTTAGCAGTCATATTGCTGCTGCTGCTGCTGCTTTACCAGAGAGTAATTTGAACTATCTTTGTATAGGCATTAGTTGGGGTGACATTAATCATGTCCTGCCAGAATAAGGCCTTCTGTTTGTTCCTTAAGGCCACTGGTTCTTTATTATTCCTCCTCCTCCTCCTCCTCCTCCTCTAGAGTGGCCAACACACTAAGACTGTCACTGGGGACATGACAAAGCAGGTGTAGACGAATATTTATTAGACATTTGTTTCATTTGATTTTTTTCCAATTTTATTATTATTATTTTTGATCGGTCACTTCAGAGACATCAATTATTCATTTTAAAAAGATCACACACTTTTCGTGTGACCGAGCAACGTAATTTATTACTTATGCGAAAATGGAAAATATTTTCTCAATGGAAAAAACATTTTTTTGATTCATAATCGACCAGTGAACTGCCAATGCTATGATTTATTTCCTTTTATGTTTTTGTTAAAATTCATTTATTCTTAAGGCCACTTCTCTATGAACATATATTCAGTCAGTCAAGTGCCATACGTGATACACGCTTGGGCGATCATGTCTCGAAAGAGACATGACTGACTGGGCAGAAGATTATCCCGCAGTAGGTTGCCATTGCTTTCTGCGGTAGACTGGTTGCCAACCAAGGCTATAGAACCCACTCTGTCCTGTTATTTGACTTATAGCTAGAGAGGAAGAGATGTATTATATTATTAAGTAGTAATTAGTGGGGGGTCAGTTTATTACTTCATAACAATAGAAAACAGATCCCCCACTTTAGGTCCAGTAGAAGACTTAATCATGTTTTCAACTATTATATTCAGTCCGTCAGTTAAGTGCCATACGTGATACATGCTTTGGGTGATCATGTCTCGAAAGAGACATGACTGGGCAGAAGATTATCCCGCAGTAGGTTGCCATTCCATTGCTTTCTGCGGTAGACTGGTTGCCGACCAAGGCTATAGAACCCAATCTGTCCTGTTATTTAACCCATAACTGGAAGGAATAGACGGATTAATACCTTTTCCAAGGGTATTTGCGCGTAAGTGAATGCAATGAATTCAGCTGGATTTCGAACTCGGCTCCCCAATTTCTCGTTCCGAGCCGATATCCAATGCACCACAACGCACATCCGAACATACATTACAATTACCAAAATTGTAAGAAATAGCAGTGGGGATGTATTTTTTTTTCTTCGGAAGAACTACAACATCCGGTACATGCCCCAGCGTTGACGCCAAACAGAAATTCTTAAAATGTCTCGCTCATGACAGGTGACATAGATATCGTTCCCGCTGTCAGGTCGGTGTCTCCACGGAGTCTTGAATAAAATATTGGATTAAAAAAAAAGGGGGATTGGTTTGAACTGAACTAAATGAAGCATAAATTCCTTTGCATCAGTAATAGTCACTTTACACGAAAATAAAAGTACTCCATTCCTAAAGTCTTCTTCTTCTTCTATATGCGCTGTCCCTTCAGGACGTAGGCGATCATGGCCCTCCACGTCTCCCTATCTCTGGTATGCTTTCTCCTGTTACACCTCGTAATCCTCGTTACGTCATCCACTGATCAGGCCCTGCAAATATGTTATCCGCTGCCTCCCTCTGTCTCTTTTTCCGTTTATCTGGCCTGTCAGTATTAGGTTCTCCAAGCCCTCCTTCCTCATTGCATGTCCCAGGAACTTCAGTTGTCTCTTACTGATGCTCAGTATTAATTTTCTTTTGGTTGCCATTCTTTCGAACACCTCATCATTGCTCGCATGTTCGGTCCATGATATCCGCAGCATCCTTCTGTAGAACCACATTTCCGCTGCTTCAAGTGTTTTCCTTGTCTTCGATGATATTGTCTAACATTCACTGCCGTATTGAAGAACTGACATCACATAGCAATCCAGCACTCTTTTCTTTGTTTCTAGTGAAATTTTCCAGTGTCTTAGTATTTTACTCAGCTTCTGGAACGCGTCCTTCGCCATGCCAATTCGCCTTCGGATCTCTGTCTCGCACTTTCCATCTCCTGTTAGAACATTCGTAAAGTAGTCTCTCGAAAAAAATCTTTCACTCGTGTATTGCTTATACTTAAAGCCTTCTTTTATATTTTATCACGGAGTGCTCCGGTCAGTGACGATTGTGGAACTTTGGAATTAGTGGCGGGGGTGCACTTAAGGCCGGATTTTCTAGAGGAGGGGAAGAAACCCAAGCAGTGTCTTCATTTTCATACTACACCCCCCTATCGTATACATAACTTAGGAATGAGGTTGACTATAAGTATGTTTTCAGTCAGTTAAGTGCCATACGTGATACACGCTTGGGCGATCATGTCTCGAAAGAGACATGACTGACTGGGCAGAAGATTATCCCGCAGTAGGTTGCCATTGCTTTCTGTGGTAGACTGGTTGCCGGCCAAGGCTATAGAATCCAATCTGTCCTGCCATTTAACTCATATCAGGAGGGAGAAGAGATAGATTATATTACACTATTATATTAAGTATAATTAGTGGGGGATCAGTTTACTACTTCATAACAATAGAAATCCGATCCCCCACTTTATGCCCAGTAGGTTTTAATTATGTTTCCAACTATTATATTCAGTTAGTCAAGTGCCATACGTGATACACGCTTGAGGGATCATGTCTCAAAAGAAACATGACTGACTGGGCAGAAGATTATCCCGCAATAGGTTGCCATTGCTTTCTGCGGTAGACTGGTTGCCGACCAAGGCTATAGAACCCAATCTGTCCTGCTATTTAACCCATAACTGGAAGGAAGAGATGGATTAATACCTTTCCCAAGGGTATTTGCGCGAAAGTGAATACAATGGATTCAACTGGAATTCGAACTCGGCCCCCCCCCCCCGGTTTCTCGTTCGGAGCCGATATCCACTGTACCACAACGCAAGATGTTACTTGAGTAAATTAAATGGAATAACTTTTCATTCATGGTAGTGGACCTTCTACAGAGAAAGAAAGAGAAAAGAAAGGGTTGAGCATAAACCTCAAGAAAACTGAATGCATGGTCATCAGCAGGAGACCAATATGCCAACTGCAAATTGGAGAATCGAAAATAAAACCGGTAAAAAAATTCAAATACTTGGGAATGTTTTGACAGAGGATGGAAAATGCGGCACGGAGATCCAAAGACGCATTGGCATGGCCAAAATTAATTTCAGAAGCTAGCCAGAGTAATGAAAGACAGGATAATCTCATTAGAAACAAAGAAAAGAGTGCTGGATTGCTACGTGATATCTGTCCTTCTGTATGGAAGTGAATGCTGGACGATCTCATCAAAAATGAAGAACAGGCTTGAGGCAGTAGAAATGTGGTTTTACAGAAGGATGCTGAGGATACCATGGACAGAGCACGTGTGCACCGATGAGGTGTTGGAGAAGATGCAAACGAGAAGAAAACTGATAATAAATAAATATCAGGAAGAGACAAATGAGGTTCCTGGAACACGTAATGAGGAAGAAGGGCCTGGAGAACTTGATACTCACAGGTCGGATAAATGGAAAAAGACACAAGGTAAAGCAGCATAAGACGTACTTGTTAGATCTGAGCAAATGGTTGACGGAGCGGGGTTTGGAAGAGATATCAAGAGAAAAATTACTGAGAACGCAAGAGACAGATCCAAGTGGAAGTCCATGATCGCCTCCGTACTGAAGGGACCTTGCATTCACCTTGCATTAATGCCTTGGAAAAGGCATGAAACCATCTCTTGACCCACACTACCAGATAAAATATCCGGATACACTTGGCTCTCAAGCCTTACGCAGTATCTAGTTTAAAAAATAATTCTGGTTTCAAAACCACGGAAAAGGAAATGAAAAACCACTCCACTATTTTATCTAAGGAGTCATTGCAATAAATACGTTTTAAAAAAAAGGAAACCGTGGAGAGTCATGATCAATTACTGAATGAACATTGCATTTAAAAAATTCGATCCACACTGGATGCGACCACAGCTGGAACTTTGCACTAGTTCAAGAAAAGTTTGGTATATACTGGTGTCAGGAGACGGTGCTCAAATACTTTATGGTTTGAATTATCTTCAAGGCAGGGAGATTGGCGCAACATAATCTTAATCCCACCCTTTGGACTCGTGTTTAATAAATTCAACCTAATAGGTATAACAATATTTTGTAGCGGATCGGAAATAATTAATTTTATTAATTAATAACCATAACCGGAAAAACTTCTAATTGCTATTATAGATCCTAAGAGAACATACAAAGAGAAATTTTCCTTATCCTCCGAATATGAGCAAAGGAAAACGGAGGTGATTAATTTTATTAACTAATTATTAACTGTAGCTGGAAAATCTTTATCTTTAAAAAGAAAGCAGGGACGAAAAATAACATCTGGTATTTCTCTATTATTGTAAACCCGGAAAGAAGGATAAAGAAAAGAGAAATGGATTTGTTTAATGTCATAAAGTCGATTTCGGCCACCCAAGAGAAGGCTAGCGACGGTCATTCTAAACATAAAGGAAAGATAAATTTAATTGTTTTTCTTTTTCTGGGTAAAGGAAAAGGAGATTTCATTTTGTGTCCGATTGTCTCGCTAGCATGAATTGTGAAAAGAATTAAGATAACACTGGTCCCGAATTGTGAAAAGAATTGAGATAACAAATGTTTTGATTCCGAGTCGAAATAATTTACAGAAAAGGTATTTTCACTGACATCAGGGTATGACAGATAACAAGGCATTCTTGTTGCTTGAAAATATAGATGACTCAGAGAATGGATATTAAAAACAGGTGCGGAGAAATTATTATTTGGGTAACAATGTCAATGGACCCTTGTCAACTTGTTTTGGGCGAAGTCAATTCAAAAAGGTTAATACCTATAAGAAAAAAAATACCCGAAATTGTTTCGTGAGAAAGAAAAATTTTGAGAGAGAGAATTCGGTTAAGTCCATCCCAGAAAAGGGGTATGGGAAAATGACGTCATAAGATCGAGAGAGATTCCATTGGTCCTGTGAACAAGCCCCGAAAGGGGGAGACGACTAACAATTGACGTCATGGAAAGAAGACTAATCCCATTGGGTAAACCACAGGCAACAACGAATAGCAGCTAAACTCAGGATTTTATTGGTCGCCGAGACGTGGGATTAGACACCCAGCGACCGTTAGCCCCACACCATGGCATGGGCATAAATACAGGGTCCCGAGGGACCAAAATCAGTTGGATTCCAGTTGGATCGGAGGAGAGTCCGGAGATGAGACGAGTTGGTACCCAGCGGCTGTTCGAGGTAGTTCAGTTTCAGTTCCAGTTACCGGCCTAAAAATGTAACTACAAAGATAGGCGCCATGTTGTTGGGCGCCAACCGCAGAGCCTGCCAGCCAGCCAGAGTTACAGAAAGAAGGGAAGAGATTTTACAGACAAAGTTTTAAGTTGGAGCTGTAGAGATCGACAAAGAAGTTTTGAGTTCGTGTTCCAGTTGGGTTCGAGTTGGATTGGAGTTGGGATCCAGCGGCGGTTCGAGGCAGTTCAGGTTCAGTTCCAGTTACCGGCCCAAAAATGTAACGACAAAGATAGGCACCATTGTGTTGTGCGCCAACCGCAGAGCCTGCCGGCCAGTCAAAGTTAAAAACAGACAAGAAGTGATTTTACAGACAAAGTTGCAGTTGAAGTCGGAATGACAGAGATCGACAGAAGAGGTCTGATGCCGGCTAACCGGAGTTAAAGACAGACAAGAAGTGATTTTACAAAGTTGCTGTAGAAGTCGGAGTTTGAAGTTGAAGTTGCAGAGATCGACAGAGTAGTTGCAGCTCGAATGGCAGAAAGTTCGATTTCTTGGTCCAGAGACGTAATGACCAAAGACATTTCCCAACCGAAGAAGTAAAGAGACAGAGAGATGATTGCCATGCCGTTGGGTGCCGACCGTAGAGAAGCCTGTTGCCAATCAACCAACCAGAGTTAAGAGACAGACAAGAGAATTTGCAGACAAGTCTGAAATTGCTAACTGAAAGAGAATAACCCAGCACTTCGGCAATTTCCGTAACATTCCGGAAAACAAGCAACAAGTTGACTAGACTTATATAACGAACTTAGACTTCTGTTCGAAGCAGCGAGCTGCGGCCAGCCAGATTCCTTGTTATTGCTTAAGAGAATAATTCGATTTACCTAAGAAACGTCCGTCCCGCTACCAGTTGATAGAAGCAGGGATGGGAAATTATTCAAGAGACTATTATGCATAATCTGTATATAAAGATGTTATTTCACAACACTTTTCAGCCGTTGGTCCACTTATTTCCTTTGATGTTACATTTCTTTCTTTTATTACTCAATTGTGTGCACACTTCCCGGTTTGGTTTAGTTCGGCAGAGAGACAGCTAGTGAAGAACTCACGTGACTACCTTGTGATTAATCAACACAACGTGGGACAAGGGAGATCACCGTGACAGAATCAATCTACGACCAGCTGACTGGATCGAAACCAACAGCAACCGACCGGGTAGTGGCATATAGGCATTAATAACGATAATAATTATAACGTTTACTTTTTTTTTGGCTTGATTCAAACCAGTGTAGCCTTTGGTCAAGACAGGCAGCAATGTAACATGTCTACCTTCTGCGGAACTCTCACAGACGGTAACTTCTCATTGCATTAATGAGAGAGGGAATAGCGCCTGCTGCAAAATTCTAAGACCATACAACTCTTTTTAATCAATTCAACCCAAGCAAGGCTATAACACCACTAAGATACAAGAGGCTACGTGAAGCAAAAAAAACAAAATTCTCTGGTTGAATATACCCGTTCTTTGCGAACATAAGGATACCCCATTTAAGATAAGTTCTTGTTGGTTGCATGTCAACAAAGGTATGTTCGTAAGTAGGTAAAAAAGTATTTTTTATCAATTCATCCCAAGCGTGATTTGTTGATTTATTGTTGAGTTTCTTTCTTTGTCAGACTCAAAGCTCCAATCACAACAAGAACAGTTAGAGTTTAAGTCTCGATCTTCATGTTTTCCTATTTGCTTAGTTTTGCAAAAAACTTTTGCAGCGATGTTTTTGCGTCTTGGTACGCTCCTATCAATGAGTAAACTTTTACTTTTTTTAAATTTTTTTTATAAGATCATTATTATTATTATTATTATGTCATTTTTATTATAATTCGATTTCCGCTATGGTCACGCTACCAACCAAGTCTGTGGAAAGACCTAAGGCAGGTCGTGGTGTGTTGTTATGGTTCCATTTCATTTTTTTTCTATCTCCCCTAACATCCCTAGCGTTACATAGACAAAATTCTTCTTCGTGTGTGGGCTGTACTTAACAAGACAATTTTTGTATATCTCTTAAGCTGGGGTTTCCAGAGATTCTTTCAATGTGTTGTTTTGTTCCATTTTTTATCATTCCAAGTGCACCTACTATCACTAGTACTATTCTTTTTTTCAATTTCTCTATTTTTTCTATTTCAATTTCCTGGTTTTTATATTTTAACAGTTTTTCGAATTCCTTAGTTGCTATGTTACAATTCGTTGGACAAGCCATATTAATTAATAAGCAAGTATTTCTTTTTGGTTTTTAACAATAATGTTATTATTATTATTATTATTATTATTATTTGTTGGAGACCACCCCTTTTTTACACATAAGAATGGACCCTCCTGATGTGTACATATAATCCTGCCTATACAGAGTAGTTGCAAGGAAGTTGTAGAGTTGTAAAGTAGTTGCATAGTTGGTCAGTAAGTTGGTGCAGAGTTAGTTGGAGTTGTCTATCGGAGCCTTTTCCAATCAATCTGAGAGCTCCAAGTAGAAATGGAATGGTTTAAGTCCTCATGCATCACATTTTTCAGATTTTCACTTCAAGATCCTTGTAGTTTGATATTTTTTTGAAGATCTTGAATGATACATTACAATCGGCAGGAACTGCCACGCCAATAAGAAAGGGCATTCTGCTTTTCTGGTCTTTGATCTCCGATGCCTGGGCGATAAGTTTTGATTTGTCTGTATGTCTTGTATTATTCATATGTATTGTATAAGAGTTAGATTAAAAATGGAAATTTTTTAAAAACAGACTTCAATATACAATATCCTATGGAGAAAGAGACCTTATTTAATGTTGGGTCAATTTATTATATATGTTAATAAAACCAACAAACAAACAAACAAACAAAAACACCAATTTACTTACAAAATAAAAAAAAGTATCATGAAATTTTAAAGACTTAATTTATTCAATAAAATCGTCATTGGCTTCAACCACAGCCTCCAAACAATTTCGAAATCTGAAACTGTCCTGGACGATCTCCTTGTTTAAGTTGGTGAATGCTGCCATTATCCTTGTCTTCAATTCATCTTTGGTATTAAAAGGAGTGTTGTTGGTCTCTCACTCAACTGTGCTCCACACATAAGAATCAAGCGGGTTGCAGTCTGGGGAGTTAGGTGGCTAGGTGTAAGGGCAGATGTGGTTGCAGAAATTGTCTGACAGTTATGACTGGGTTCTCCTGCTTGTGGGACATGGTGCAGAGTTCTGCTGCCAGACATAAGGCCTTCAAGCAGCCACCCTCTTGACCTACATAGCACTACATTCTCAAGGTACTCCGTATTGAGACTGAGACAAATTCGGGAGTTCTTTTCTTACCAGAACGATCAGAATGAGTTTTTCTGAGCTGCCGTATCCTCCTACTCACCATTAGACTCATGCAACTCTTTCCGAATCCTCTGCACTGACTGTGTAGCGGAACTCTGGATCCTGATTGGTCATCAAATCGCAAAATTCAAAATACGTCAGAGAAACGGGTTTTTTTTCCACAGCTAAAGAAAAAATCGTTCTGGGAGCCACCCCACGTGACTGGATTCAATATTTAAGGGTGGTCTCTAACCAGTCACGGCTAAAATGTAACGAGAGAAGCTTCAGGTCAACTCTGATATTGTCCTCTTCCTCTTTCTCTTTCTCCTTATCTATTTCAACAATTACTACTACGAACATTTTGTTCGAACTCTTGATACCTTTAACTTTCTCAATGAACATTAACTTCTGCAATTTATGTTATTCTTTCTTTACAATAAATTTCTATTTTAAAATGTAAAATGTATATATTATTATCACACTATTCCACATATTCCAACCTGCAGACAAACAACCGTCTGATGAAAACCTTCTGATAATTCTGATGATAATTCTGCATAAATCCTGTAAGCTGTAGGGAATTCGGTTAAGTCTGACACAAGGCCGAATATAAGAAACATTAACCAGCTCCCTATGCTTCAACTGTTCTCAGATTGACAGACAAATACTCTGAAATTTTCGTAATGGTACTTCCGGCGCGAATGCCAAGCAGTACAGCATGCCATTTCCAAATTCGTATCAGAAAGAGTTGCGTCCTAATGCTCTTTCTCTTTTCTTTTCTTCATTGGCGAAATAAAAACAAACAACGCGCATGCGCAAAATTAAAAACATAAAATGGCGACAATTTACCAATCGCAACCTGTGTGACACCTCGGCCCGGCTGGCTCGATGCCCCTGGTTCGGAAACTGCTGTGATGATTATAACCGGAACCTGAGTGGGTTGATGCTGTCGAAACGGCACCAATTATGACGACACTTTCGAGCCGCTAGTCGTGATGATTTCGTCACAGCTGCTGGTCCTCAAGACGTCTATTAAAACGACGAACTTTCTGCCCACGTTTTGTTCTTTTAATCTCAAAAAGTCACATTGAAAAGCCTGGTAGCCGTCTCTCTGCCATATCAAACCAGCTGTGTACACTTGTGTTAAAAAAAATAAATATGGCATAAAAAAAAAAGTTCAAAGACTTGCTGGAAGACACTGTCCAGCGAGTTTCCAGGATTTAAAAAGATATATAAATTTTCAATATATATATATATATATATATATATATATATATATTTTTCACAGTTTCTTAGCCGTGTTAATATTGCGATCGACAATAAACACTTTTATCATCTATTATGCTGATTTTTTTCTTTCCACTCATATTGTAATCCGCAAAATTAACAATACCACTAGTAACAATTTCCCTCATTCCGTTGTATTAAACAAGCAAAAATAATTAAAAAAATATTTACGTGGAAATATATACACCTGCATATATAAAACCTATGGACAATTCAGGATGCTTATTGAAGACCAACTTAATGTTTCGGGATGTTTTGCTCGTTACTTACCAAACAAGAATATTACATCAAATATTACAATATTATCTACACTGGCCACACTACAAATTCGCTCTCACGGCGTCTGACGTTGCACTTAAATGAAAATTCAAATATATTCCGTCATTTAAAACAACACGGATATCAATGCACACTTCTGAGAAAAACGCTCGTTGATAACACGTACATACTTAAACAAGAAAATAATAAACAGAAACTAAAAATCCTCGAAGCAATCTACATTAAACAATTTAAACCTGGTTTGAATACAATCAATTTTGATATTTCCAATAACGTACTCAAATGCCTGTAATCAGATCAGGGACCACAATGCCAGTATTTTGTCACTGTCTTCGGCCATCCGCCACGGTAGGGATGGACTTATATTTTCAATTTAATTCTCTTTATTGTTAATAGCTTAAATGTTCTATGTTTACTGTGTGTTAATATTTACTCTTTGATAATGGCTTATGTGAGCCGAAAGCTTAGACCCGATAAAAAAATCAACAATTACTGTGCTTTTTTGTTGTCTTTCAACGACATCACCATCATGTATATCAAACGGTATGAACGGATCCAATCACAAAATTAATAGACAGAACTTGTCTATATTATTCAATGAAACCTGCATGAATATATATATATATATATATATATATATATATATATATATATATTTCATACTAGCAGTATAGCCCGGCGTTGCTCGGGTGCAATGAAAGCTTTAAAACTAATCCATGGTCCTGGAGCTCAGACTCTTTGGACGTTGGCACGAAAGACTACAAAGCAATAGCTGTTTCCAGTTAAAGAGAAAACGTAGACTGAAAGAAAAATGAATGGATGTAAGTCAAATTTTGATTTTCTGGTATCGATATCAAATAAGTTTTTTTCGCCGTAAACTGAATTTTGAAGGCTAAATAAGTCCTCTGAGTAAATGGTATCATGGCTAAGACTAAGAAATACAATTATACCTACTTAGAGCCAAACCCGGAGCAAAAACTAAAATAAAAGGGCTGAAAAAATACAGACATACAGGCAGATAAACAGACACACACAAACATTTTGCCTTATATATATATATATATATATATATATATATATATATATTATCGATTTTCTGCATTATTGTAAGAACTGCAACCTTGAAACTTCTGAATATCGCTTCTTATGTCTTTGTCTATGAGTGTATCAAATGTGATTAAATTCGAACCACTCCTTCTATAACCCGATTTTTTCGATTATCGATTTTCGATATTTATCGGGGTTACCTCGACACAAAACGTAGCTAAGAACACTCGCAGACGCTTATAGTACAACTGTATAAATTTTCAAGAAAATCGGTTCAGCCGTTTCGGAATCTATAGGTAACGGACACACACACACACACACACACACACAAACACACAGAAAAAGTTCCATTTATTATATAAGTTTAGATACGCTAAGTAAGTTTCAGATTAAAAGATATCCACCCTGACAAATGCTAAACTGGTGACTTAATTACAATAACTAAATTCCTAATATTCTATTCACTTCTACTTCTAAATCTCTAGTTAGCCTTGTTCAGACTGTTGTCCTTATCATTATTGTCATATTCACGACGTTTCGACTGTTGTACATTCCGGCTTCTTCAGGTGATTTACATTGGAATTTTGAACCGAACTCTTTATTTTGTCCTCTCGGGGTAGGTTATTCTAGTTTCACGTGCCATGCCCTTTTCTGGGTATCTCAGTTTAAATTAATTTCCCTTTAGTAACTCAACTCTCTAATGTTTTGTTCATCTCTGCTATGGCCAGGTATTGAACTCACAACACTTTGGGTAAAGTCACTGGATCCAACCAACGCATTTATCCACTGGGCTATAATTTTTATGAGGTCATTCACAAAAACAATGTCCTTTTAACAGATTTTATCATTATTTCTGATTCAGTAACTCAGCTCTCCAAGTTTTTTGTTTACCTCTGATTTAGTCTGGTATTGAACTCACAACTCTTTGGGTCAAGTCTCTGGATTACTTCAGCCAATGGTTTTATCCAGTGGGCCTTGTGACAAAGAGGCGAATGAAAACTTGGAGTGTTGTGTTACTAAAGGGAAATAACGGAACCTGTGGCACCCAAAAAGAGCACGACACGAGGAACTAGAAGAATTTACCCCAATGAACAAAGTAAAGAATTCACTTCGAAATTCCAACGAATGTAATCTGAAGAAGGTCAGATAAATGGCCGAAGCGTCACGAATATGACATTAAAAATAAAGACAACAATCTAAACAATGTAAATAGCTTAAATAGTCACAATAGCACATGGCAGAAATATAGCCAGATATCTATATGCGTTGTGGTGCAGTTGATGTCGGCTCGGAACGTCAAATCGGAGAGCAGAGTTTGAATTCCAGTTGAATTCATTTACACACAAATACCTTTCAGCTATGGGATAAAGATTGGGTTCTATAGACTTGTTTGGCACCAGTCTACCGTAGAAAGTAATGGCAACCTTCTGCGGGAAAATCTTCCGCCCAGTCAGTCATGTTTCTTTTGAGACATGATCGCTCAAGCGTGTATCATGTATGGCACATATCTGACTGACTGAATATAATTGTTGGAAACGATTAAAACTTCTACTGGGCATAAAGTGTGGGGGATCGGTTTTCTATTGTTATGAAGTAATAAACTGATCCCCCAATAATTATACTTAATATAATAATGTAATATCTATTCTCCTTCCAGTTATGGGTTAAATAATAGGACAGATTGGGTTCTACAGCCTTGGCTGGCAACCAGTATACCGCAGAATGTAATGGCAACCTTCTGCAGGAAAATATTCTGCCTAGTCAGTCATGTTTCTTTTGAGACATGATCGCCCAAGCGTGTATCATGTATGGCACTTAACTGACGGATCTATTGAACACTTGCTGACTTTTTACTCATAGTCTTCAAATTTCTACGATGAAGCATTGTCTATTATTAATTCTTCACTCGTATTTCTTCCGTCAATTGTATGTGCGGGTGGATTAAGGGCTAGTACCTCGTGATAGATAGTTCGCGTATCATTTCAGTACGAGTAGGTAGCGAGTTCAATTCACATTTGGTACCCAGAAACTATATTAGACTAAGACAAGGCTAATAAATCTAATGTTTTGAATGTTGCTTTCTCCCAAATCAACTATTTCCGTTTAAAATGTCGCTTTAAATTTACTCGGGGTTTTTCCCTCCATTTCTTTGACGAAATACTTCCAAGATGCTCGTCATAATCATCATATATTTCTCTATCACGTGATATGTTCTCGTCCGTAAGTATTTCCTCTTACCACTTCCTTTTACTTTATCGTTATTTAGGCTACTAAACACTAGCATCCTTCACTGCCTCAACATTAGTGTTCCGTCCATAAGACCCTGGGTTCGAATAACACCACAGTCGATTAGTATAATATCGGCCTGGATTGACAATTTCGAGTGCCTGAAAACTATAGTACGTGTTAAGCCAAGCCATATGGGGGCATAAAACGGTTTGTATGCTGTCGAATTTAGCGTGAGAGTGTCGAGCGCACAGGTCTTGTAACTAAGTTCCGTTCTGGATAATCGTACTAAGAGGTTAGCTCCGAACGTGCCGCGGGTGTCTGCAACAGGAATTATGAGGCCACCTCAGAAGACAAGCGTTCTCTGAAACAATCAGCCAGTTATTACGTACTCCGATCGACTTATTCTTGTTTTTTATTGCAATTATCGTCTTTATATTCTATAATTGCTTAGTCGAATAGAGAGAGACATGAGCATCCGCTGTCTGTCTAACAATGATAGTACCTTAATTTATTCATTTTGTTCCCTTATTTCATTTGTAGTTGTGGTTCATGGTGACATTCAAGGCAACATAGTGCAATCGGAATTGCACAGAGGATGTTGAGGTAACCCAATCCTTCCTCTTGGAATGTCTTCCGCCCGCTGGTAAAGCTATTGACCTCTTAGGCTCAGCTCACACACCGAGGTTGCCGACTCTAGATATCGAACAAGACATGAGTTACGGCCCTTGTTTCAAGGGACCGAACGTAATGGATTATCAGCCCTTTGTCCCTCGGAGCTTCTCTTTTTTTTTTTGTTTTCTAATAAAAAAAAAAAAAAAAAAAAAAAACAAGCAGAAAGCGAGCGGCCATGTTGGCCAGATTCACAGCTCTGCTTTATTAAGTCAATTCGGTCTTCTGTGGTTTTTATAAGTTTCAGCAACATATCCGATGGTCGCTTGGCACAGAAGGGTGTTCCCTTTCACCGGTCTAATCGAGAAACCCTTCCGATTACTCTTACACAGTTTGGCGGGAGGGGATCGATGCCGTTGATAGTCGCATTGCCGATACAACTTCTTGCCATCATGTGTGAGAGTTGGATGACCGCCGTGGACCTGTAGAGTTCCGCATCCCAATTCCCCTGTGTAAAGCAAAGTCGATCGCTTCGCTGCAAATACATCCATAAACATCATCAAATGTACCTTAACGATTAGTTTATGCATGCAACTCAGTTGGCGTCATTAACATTTCGACATAAAGCTTCATTTTGTTTTCTGATCATCAAATCCACCAGTTTACTTTATTTATAATTGTTATAATTTTGGGGCAGTATTTCTTTCAACTTTTTTCTCTTGTCTTTTGTCACACTAGTATTAGTAGATGTGATAGTCTATGAATTCCTTAGATGAATCATTGTCAGTTAGTATTAATTTTTGATTAATATTTCTTTCGTCTTATTATTCTTGCCATTTGTGACACTAAGGGTAGTAGATCTTATATTCTAGGAGTTCCTTAGATGAATCATTGTTAGTTAGTATTGATTTTAGACTAGTATTTATTTGGTCTTTTTCTCTTGCCTTTTGTTACACTATTAGTAGAAGACGTTATATTCTAGGAATTCCTTAGATGAATCATTGTTAGTATTGATTTTAGACTAGTATTTATTTGGTCTTTTTCTCTTGCCTTTTGTTACATTATTAGTAGAAGACGTTATATTCTAGGAGTTCCTTAGATGAATCATTGTTAGTTAGTATTGATTTTAGACTAGTATTTATTTGGTCTTTTTCTCTTGCCTTTTGTTACACTATTAGTAGAAGACGTTATATTCTAGGAATTCCTTAGATGAATCATTGTTAGTATTGATTTTAGACTAGTATTTATTTGGTCTTTTTCTCTTGCCTTTTGTTACATTATTAGTAGAAGACGTTATATTCTAGGAGTTCCTTAGATGAATCATTGTTAGTTAGTATTGATTTTAGACTAGTATTTATTTGGTCTTTTTCTCTTGCCTTTTGTTACACTATTAGTAGAAGACGTTATATTCTAGGAATTCCTTAGATGAATCATTGTTAGTATTGATTTTAGACTAGTATTTATTTGGTCTTTTTCTCTTGCCTTTTGTTACATTATTAGTAGAAGACGTTATATTCTAGGAGTTCCTTAGATGAATCATTGTTAGTTAGTATTGATTTTAGACTAGTATTTATTTGGTCTTTTTCTCTTGCCTTTTGTTACACTATTAGTAGAAGACGTTATATTCTAGGAATTCCTTAGATGAATCATTGTTAGTTAGTATTGATTTTAGACTAGTATTTATTTGGTCTTTTTCTCTTGCCTTTTGTTACACTATTAGTAGAAGACGTTATATTCTAGGAATTCCTTAGATGAATCATTGTCAGTTAAAATTCATTTTTGACTAGTATTTATTTTGTCTTTTTTCTCTTGCCTTTTGTTACACTACTAGAAGTAAAAGTGATAGTCTATGAATTCCTTAGATGAATCATTGTCAGTTAGTATCAATTTTTTATTAGTATTTATTCCGTATTAGTTCTCTTGTCTTTTATTACACTAGTTGTAATAGATGTAATAGTCTATGAATTCCCTAGATGAATCATTGTCAATTAGTATTCAATTTTGAACAGTATTTTTCATCTTATTTTTCCTGCTCTTTATAAAAGTTTATGAATTTCTTAAATGAAACATTGTTAATTTTTATCACTTTTAGAGTAAGATAAAGCATTTCTATTTTAAATAAAGATATGTATGTTCTAATATAGGAAACTGTTGATACATTTTAAATAAATATATTTATGTGTTTGAATAACATTGTAAAAAAGAAACCTGGTGGTTTTGTCGGCTGACCAAAAATGCAAAACATTTTAAAATGGCGTCACCTCGACGGGTATTGACAGAAGTGCAGAAATGATGAAAAGTGCAAGTTCATATGGTGCGAATTTCTCAATGAAAACAAATACTGTTTACATGTGGATCCGTTTTGGAATGTTGTCCGTCCTGCACGAACGGAAAAGTCAGCAGAAGTGACGAATTCCCTCCAGGAAAACAGACGGCATACGACGGGAAACCATTCGCTCATATCAGTAACTACAATACGTGACACGTTATTATTATCAATATTATTCACTAAAATACTGCCGACAGGGTTCTCCTGATATTATGAGCAATTTGACAGCTTCCTCTAAATGTTATGGGCAATTTCTAATACTAATTATCATGTTATATATTTGTTATTATTATCAGAGTATCGTCACTGGTATATTATTAGTATATTATTCACTAAAATACTGCCGACGGGCTTCTCCTAATATTACGAGCAATTTTTAATACTAATTATCATAATACATATTTGTTATTATTATTAAAGTATCGCTATTGGTATATTATTATTATTATTATTATGTCATTTTTCATCATATTTCGATTTCTGCTTTGGTCTCACTACCAACCAAGTCTGCGGGGAGACCTAAGGCAGGTCGTGGCGTGTTGTTATGGCTCCATTTCATGTTTTTCTATCTTCCCTATCATCCTCAGCATTACATAGATAAAGTTTTCCTTAGTGTGTGGGCTGTACTTAATAAGACAATTTTTTGTATGTCTCTTAAGCTGGGGTTTCCAGGGATTCTTTCAATGTGTTGTTTTGTTCCATTTTTTATCATTCCAAGTGCACCTACTATCACTGGCACAACTCTTGTTTTCAATTTCCACATTTTTTCTATTTCAATTTCCAGGTCTTTATATTTTGACAGTTTTTCAAATTCCTTGATTGCTATGTTACAATCCGCTGGACAAGCCATATCAATTAATAGACAAGTTTTCTCCTTCTGGTTTTTAACAATAATGTCTGGCCTGTTTGCTTCAATTATTATTATTATTATTATTATTATTATTATTATTATTATTATTATTATTATGTTGTCATTTTTCATCATATTTCGATGTCTGCTATGGTCGCACTACCAACCAAGTCTGCGGGAAGACCTAAGGCAGGTCGTGGTGTGTCGTTATGGCTCCATTTCATGTTTTTTCTATCTCCCCTATCATCCCTAGCGTTACATAGACAAAGTTCTCCTTAGTGTGTGGGCTGTACTTAACAAGACAATTTTTTGTATATCTTTTAAGCTGGGGTTTCCAGGGATTCTTTCAATGTGTTGTTTTGTTCCTTTTTTTATCATTCCAAGATCACCCACTATCACTGGCACGATTCTTGTTTTCAATTTCCACATTTTTTTCTATTTCAATTTCCACGTCTTTATGTTTTGACAGTTTTTCGAATTTATTATTATTATTATTATTATTATTATTATTATTATTATTATTATTATTCACTAAAATGCAGTCGACAGCGTCCTCCTAATGTTATGATTATTTTCTAATGCTAATTATCATTTTACATATTTGTTATTATTATAGAGTATCGTCACTGATATGCCACTTCTGTGATGAATGTTAACATAAACAATTAAAGGGAAGCAACTATGTAATTAGCAGTTAGTAGACTTTGAGTTATACATATTTTTGTCGATTTATAGTTAATAAATGAAATACTCGCAAAGTGGCCGTCCAGAGTATAGTACTCACAAAAACGACGCTAGGATGTGCTGTTTTTGTTACATGAAAACAAACAGTGAAATCGGATGATTACGGTCAGGATTAATCTTACTTGAATTGTCATACAAGTCACAGAATTCTACAGCATTTTCCCCGCTTTCCTCACAGCTACTGCACTATTCTGCGTAGAGCCAAGTGTTTCTCGAATAGTTTCTTCAGTTTCGGCCATGGTGTTTTGGCATAGTTCCATGAATACAGTCATTTAAGGGCCATACGTGATACACGCGTTGGGCGATCATGTCTCGAAAGAGACATGTCTGACTGGGCAGAAGATTATCCCGCAGTAAATTGCCATTGCTTTCTGCGGTAGACTGGTTGCCAGCCAAGGCTAGAGAACCCAATCTGCCCCGTTATTTGAACTCATAGCTAGAAAGGGAAAAGATGTATTATATTATAAAGTAGTAATTAGAGGGGGATCAATTTATTACTTCATAACAATAAAAAACGGATCCCTCACTTTATACCCAGCAGAGGTTTTAATTATGTTTCCAACTATTATATTCAGTCAGTCAGTTAAGTGTCATACGTGATACACGCTTTGGGCGATCATGTCTCGAAAGAGACATGTCTGACTGGGCAGAAGATTATCCTGCAGTAGGTTGCCATTAGCTTTCCGCGGTAGACTGGTTGCCGACCAAGGCTACAGAACCCAATCTGTCCTATTATTTAACCGATAACTGGAGGGAAGAGACGGATTAATACCTATCCCAAGGGTATTTACGCGTCAGTGAATGCAAGGAATTCGACTGGAATTCGAACTCGGCTTCCTGATTTCTCGTTCCGAGCCGATATCCACTGCACCACGACGCACATACACTTAGACAAAAAAAGGAGATATGATTAAAATCAATTTGCCAATAGGCATGAAACACAAAGGTCACGTTGTATGTAAAATGCACGATTAGACATATGATTCCAAACATGAAAATCAACAAAAATTTCGTCAACAAACTTGATCGGAAAAATCAACAGACAACCATGGACAAAAAAATCGCTATTGTTATATTATTCACTAAAATACTGTCGTCAGTTTCGAACTCGGCTTCCTGATTTCTCGTTCCGAGCCGATATCCACTGCACCACGACGCACATACACTTCACTTAAAATAAGCACAATCCAAATGATCATATTCCACAGCTTATTTAAATCTCGGATGAGGTCCTTATATTCTATTTGTTCTATAATCATGTAATCATTCTATATTTATAATCATCACAGTCAACTTCCAGAATGGTCGATCTAGATGTTAAAATTCCAGAGTATTCTTTTTTAAAATTTTTGATTTTGTAGGACAGCTTCTGGTTTGTCTAAACTTCTGTGATGAGGTAGCATTTACATTATTTACACTGTTCGGACTGTTGTCCTTATGTTTATTGCCATGTTTACGATGTTTCGGCCGTTGTATGCTCTAGCCTTCTTCAGGTAGTAGGAATTATGAATCTCAATTTTGTCATCAAGGACACATGGCCAAGTGGATATAGACGTTGGTTAGTTGCAGGGACTTGACCAAAAGAGTTGTGAGTTCAATACCAGGCCATGGATTAAGAATTATATCAGTGATCGAAATAAAGCGTTCGGTTCAAAATTCCCAGCACCTGAAGAAAGCCGGAGCGTACGACGTCCGAAACTTCGTAAACGTAGCAATAAAGATGAGGACAACAGTCCTAGCAGCGTAAATAACGTAAAAGCTTCTGGTTTGTGCCTATAATATTTAACTGCCAGACCGAAGTCATTTTTTATTAATTCACCCGCATCTGTTGGGTGGAGTGAGGAGGTGGATTCATAAGTTTCTCTGGGGTATTTGCGAGTAAGTGAGTATAGTATACCTAAATAAAATTGGAACTCGAATCTCTGATTAAAAATCCCGAACAATTATCCAATACACCATCTGCACATCCAAGTTTACAGCCTCTGGTATTCCAAAGCGGTCACCCATTTAGGTACTGGCTAAGGCTGACGTTGTTTAGCGTCGGTGACCGGAGGGGAACCGGTGTTTCAATTTGATATGGTCGTAAAAACACTAGTCATTTCCTCCGTTCTTAACCGGATATATGTTTTTTTACCTATTTATTTTTTACACCAATTCAAAATAAATTATTTTTAAGCGTTTTTTTTTTTTTATCGTTCTTTTTAATTACTTCCTAAAAAACGAAATGCGGGACAAAATTTGTTAATTTTCTGAATTTTGAATCATTGCAAGAATTTTGAAAAAATTAAAAATAGAAAATATTCGAGTATTGAGCCTAAATTCTTCCTTCCGATGTGAGTCAATTTCTGAAATTTTTATCAGAATCAGATCAGAATTTGTTGACAAATTAAAATAAATTCATATCTATCACAGCCTCTTCATTATCTATCTATCTATCTATCTATCTATCTATCTTAGATATCTATCTAAAACATCCTCTTCTTTATCTATCTATCAACCCCAATCTTTTGATATCTATCTATCTATCTATCTATCTATCTATCTATCTATCTATCTATCTATCTATCTATCAACCTCAATCTTTTGATATCTATCTATCTATCTATCTATCTATCTATCTATCTATCTATCTATCTATCTATCTATCTTAATATTTTGATATCTATCTATCTATCTATCTATCTATCTTAATATTTTGATATCTATCTATCTATCTATCTATCTATCTATCTATCTATCTATCTATCTATCTATCTATTTTAATATTTTCATATCTATCTATCTATCTATCTATCTATCTATCTATCTATCTATCTTAATATTTTGATATCTATCTATCTATCTATCTATCTATCTATCTATCTATCTATCTATCTATCTATCTATCTATCTATCTATCTATCTATCTATCTATCTATCTATCTATCTATCTATCTATCATATCTATCTATCTATCTATCTATCTATCTATCTATCTATCTATCTATCGGTCGAGGTTTTTGCAATGACTTTCCAGCAAGCGTCTCTCCCTCATCAATGCATCTTTTGTTGTCTTTGATGTTATCAATTTTTCTACGGTTTATTAACTCTTTGCACATTAGTTAAAGCCATCATTTAATTCTGAAAGTGAACGATTTTTTAAAAGATTATAATGCATTTGCATTTGCATAGTGATGCAAATCTTAGTAATCAGCACATAGGTCGTGAGGAGATGTGGCAGATTCGTACCATACCCAAAGGCATTTTTGCATAATTGAATGTAATGAACCCGACTGGAATTTGAACTCGGTTCTACGATTAACAATTCCGAGCCATTATCCATTACATCACCCGCACATCCAAGCTTATGGCACCTGGTTTTCCCAAGCGATCACCCATCTGTTTTGCTGACCAGACTCAACGTTGCTCAACTTCGGTGATCGCACGTGATGCGGCCGTAAATCTTATGTTCCTTTGCCACTGCACTTTTTATAATCAGCCAAATTTTTCTTCCATCTGTTATTCGTCCTTCTTGCTGCGTTACTTCAATCTGTTAATACCACCGAGAAAGGTATTAATCCATCACCTTTCACTCCAGCTGAACATATTAAATTCCCTAGCCTTGGTTGGTAACCAGTCTACTGCAAAAAGTAAAAGAAAATCTTCTGTCTAATCAGTAATGTCTCTTTCGAGACATGATCGCTCAAACGTTTTATTACGTATGGTACTTAACTGAATGTAAAATATTGTTTATAATAAATTAGTGCACTTTATAGTGAGTACCATTGTACTGGCATTATTGTACTGCATTAATGGATGTGCGTTGCGGCGAATATTGGCCTGGGAACGAAAAATCAGAGCCGAGTTCGAATTCCAGTCGAATTCGTTTCATTCACTTACGCGCGAATATCATTGGAAAAGTTATTAATCCAACTTTTCTCCATCCATCTATGGGTTAAATAACAGGACAGATTTGGTTCTGTCGCCTTAGTTGGCAAGCAGTCAACCGTAGAAAGTAATGGCAACTTAATGCAGGAAAATCTTCTGTTCAGTCAGTCATGTCTCATTCGAGACATGATCGCCCAAGCGTGTATCACGTATGGACCTTAGCTGACTGATGCTTTTAAAAAATTAAAAAAAAAAAATCTGCCTTGAGAATTTCCTTATTGAGTTTATTTAGCATTTCTTATAATTCTTCCGATAATTCTGCAAAATGTCGTCAGCGATTCGCAGGTGGTGAAAATATATTCCGCTTACGATTTGACCCATCCTTTTCCATTTCATTTTCCGGAAGATATTTTCAAAACATTGCCGTGAATAATTCGATCAAAATTCTATTTCATTCTCACTCTGTCGTCAATCCTTATTTTGTCGTCCAGTTATTGATTTGCTTTTGCTATTTTGATTTTTCGAATTTCAAAAACAATTTGGCGAGAATTTTTATACTGAGATGAATTCATTTTAAATACATTATCAATGAAGATTACAATGGAGGTTATAGCTAATATAAGAGACGTTACAATGGCGGTAATGCAATGGAGGTTACAACTAATAAAACGGAGGTTACAATGGAGGTTACAACTAATAAAAGGGAGGTTGCAATGGAGGTTACAACTAATAAAAGGGAGGTTGCAATGGAGGTTACAACTAATAAAAGGGAGGTTGCAATGGAGGTTACAACTAATAAAAGGGAGGTTGCAATGGCGGTTACAACTAATAATAGGGAGGTTGCAATGGAGGTTAAAACTAATAAAAGGGAGGTTGCAATGGAGGTTACGACTAACAAAAGGGAGGGTGCAATGGAGGTTACAACTAATAAAAGGGAGGTTGCAATGGAGGTTACAATTAATAAAAGGGAGGTTGCAATGGAGGTTACAACTAATAAAAGGGAGGTTGAAATGGAGGTTACAACTAATAAAAGGGAGGTTACAATGGAGGTTACAACTAATAAAAGGGAGGTTACAATGGAGGTTACAACTAATAAAAGGGAGGTTACAATGGAGGTTAAAACTAATAAAAGGGAGGTTGCAATGGAGGTTACAACTAATATAAGGGAGGTTACAATGGAGGTTACAACTAATAAAAGGGAGGTTACAATGGAGGTTACAACTAATAAAAGGTAGGTTACAATGGAGGTTACAACTAAAAAAAGGGAGGTTGCAATAGAAGTTACAACTAATAAAAGGGAGGTTACAATGGAGGTTACAACTAATAAAAGGGAGGTTACAATGGAGATTACAACTAATAAAAGGGACGCTACAATGGAAGTTACAACTAATAAAAGGGAGGTTGCAATGGAGGTTACAACTAATATAAGTGAGGTTACAATGGAGTTTACAACTAATAAAAGGGAGGTTGCAATGGAGGTTACAACTAATAAAAGGCAGGTTACAATGGAGGTTAGAAGTAATATATGGGAGGTTGCAATAGAGCTTTACAACTAAGAAAAGGGAGGTTACAATGGAGGTTACAGCTAATAAAATGGAGGTTGCAATGGAGGTTACAACTAATAAAAGGGAGGTTACAATGGAGTATACAACTAATAAAAGGGAGGTTGCAATGGAGGTTACAACTAATAAAAGGCAGGTTACAATGGAGGTTAGAAGTAATATATGGGAGGTTGCAATAGAGTTTACAACTAAGAAAAGGGAGGTTACAATGGAGGTTACAGCTAATAAAATGGAGGTTGCAATGGAGGTTACAACTAATAAAAGGCTGGTTGTAATGGAGGTTACAACTAATAAAAGGGAGGTTACAATGGAGGTTACAACTTATAAAAGGGACGTTACAATGGAGGTTACAACTAATAAAAGGGAGGTTACAATGGAGGTTACAACAAATAAAAAGGAGTTTACAATGGGGCTTACAACTAATAACATGGAGGTTGCAATGGAGGTTACAACTAATAAAAGTGTGGTTGTAATGGAGGTTACAACTAATAAAAGTGAGGTTACAATGGAGGTTACAACTAATGAAAGGGACGTTACAATGGAGGTTACAACTAATAAAAGGGAGGTTGCAATGGAGGTGACAACTAATAAAAGGGAGGTTGCAATGGAGGTTACAACTAATAAAAGGGAGGTTACAATGGAGGCTACAACTAGTAAAAAGGAGGTTACAATGTCGGTTACAACTAAAAAATGGGTGGTTTCAATGGAGGTTAAAACTAATAAAAGGGAGGTTACAATGGAGGTTAAAACTAAGAAAAGGGAGTTTAAAATGAAGGTCACAACTAATAAAAGGGACGTTACAATGGAGGTTACAACTAATAAAAGCGAGGTTACAATGGAGGTTACAACTAATAAAAAGGAGATTACAATGGAGGTTACAACTAATAATAGGTTGGTTTGTAATGGAGGTTACAACTAATAAAAGGGAGGTTGCAATGGAGCTTCCAATTAATAAAAGGGAGTTTACAATGAAGGTTACAACTAATAGAAGGGAGGTTACAATGGAGGTTACAACTAATAACAGGGAGTTTACAATGAAGGTTACAACTAATAAAACGGAGTTTACAATGGAGGTTACAACTAATAAAAGGGAGGTTACAATGGAGGTTACAACTAATAAAAGGGAGGTTACAATGGAGGTTACAACTAATAAAAGAGAGGTTACAATGGAGGTTACAACTAATAAAAGGGAGGTTACAATGGAGGTTACAACTAATAAAAGGGAGTTTACAATGGAGGTTACAACTAATAAAATGGAGGTTGCAATGGAGGTGACAACTAATAAAAGGGAGGTTGCAATGGAGGTTACAACTAATAAAAGGGAGGTTACAATGGAGGCTACAACTAGTAAAAGGGAGGTTACAATGTCGGTTACAACTAAAAAATGGGTGGTTTCAATGGAGGTTAAAACTAATAAAAGGGAGGTTACAATGGAGGTTAAAACTAAGAAAAGGGAGTTTAAAATGAAGGTCACAACTAATAAAAGGGACGTTACAATGGAGGTTACAACTAATAAAAGCGAGGTTACAATGGAGGTTACAACTAATAAAAAGGAGATTACAATGGAGGTTACAACTAATAATAGGTTGGTTTGTAATGGAGGTTACAACTAATAAAAGGGAGGTTGCAATGGAGCTTCCAATTAATAAAAGGGAGTTTACAATGAAGGTTACAACTAATAGAAGGGAGGTTACAATGGAGGTTACAACTAATAACAGGGAGTTTACAATGAAGGTTACAACTAATAAAACGGAGTTTACAATGGAGGTTACAACTAATAAAAGGGAGGTTACAATGGAGGTTACAACTAATAAAAGGGAGGTTACAATGGAGGTTACAACTAATAAAAGAGAGGTTACAATGGAGGTTACAACTAATAAAAGGGAGGTTACAATGGAGGTTACAACTAATAAAAGGGAGTTTACAATGGAGGTTACAACTAATAAAATGGAGGTTGCAATGGAGGTTACAACTAATAAAAGTGTAGTTGTAATGGGGGTTACAACTAATAAAAGTGAGGTTACAATGGAGGTTACAACTAATAAAAGGGAGGTTTCAATGGAGGTTACAACTAATAAAAGGGGAGGTTATAATGGAGGTTACAACGAATAAAAGTGAGGTTGCAATGGAGGTTACAACTAATAAAAGGGAGGTTGCAATAGAGGTTACAACTAATAAAAGGGAGGTTACAATGGAGGTTTCAACTAATAAACGTGAGGTTGCAATGGAGGTTACAACTAATAAAATGGAGGTTACAATGGAGGTTACAACTAATATAAGGGAGGTTACAATGGAGCTTACAAATAATAAAAGCGAATTTACAATGGAGGTTACAACTAATAAAAGTGAGGTTACAATGTAGCTTACAACTAATAAAAGTTAGTTTACAATGGAGGTTACAACTAATAAAATGGAGGTTGCAATGGAGGTTACAACTAATAAAATTGTGGTTGTAATGGAGGTTACAACTATTAAAAGTGAGGTTACAATGGAGGTTACAACTAATAAAAGGGAGGTTTCAATGGAGGTTACAACTAATAAAAGGGAGGTTACAATGGAGGTTACAATTAATAAAAGGGAGGTTGCAATGGAGGTTACAACTAATAAAAGTGAGGTTGCAATGGAGGTTACAACTAATAAAAGGGAGGTTACAATGGAGGTTACAACTAATAAAAGGGAGGTTATAATGGAGGTTACAACGAATAAAAGGGAGTTTACAATGGAGGTTACAACTAATAAAATGGAGTTTTCAATGGAGGTTACAACTAATAAAAGGGAGGTTACAATGGAGGTTACAACTAATAAAAGGGAGTTTATAATGGAGGTTACAACTAAGAAAAGTGAGGTTACAATGGAGGTTACAACTAATAAAAGGGAGGTTACAATGGAGGTTACAACTAATAAAAGGGAGGTTTCAATGGAGGTTACAACTAATAAAAGGGAGGTTACAATGGAGGTTACAACTAATAAAAGGGAGTTTACAATGGAGGTTACAACTAGTAAAAGGAGGTTACAATGGATGTTACAACTAATAAAAGGGAGGTTACAATGGAGGTTACAACTAATAAAAATGAGGTTACAATGGAGGTTACAACTAATGAAAGGGAGGTTACAATGGAGGTTACAAATAACAAAAGGGTGGTTACAATGGAGGTTACAACTAAGAAAAGGGAGGTTACAATGGAGGTTACAACTAATAAAATGGAGGTTGCAATGGAGGTTACAACTAATAAAAGGGAGGTTTCAATGGAGGTTACAACTAATAAAAGGGAGGTTACAATGGAGGTTACAACTAATAAAAGGGAGGTTACAATGGAGGTTACAACTAATAAAAAGGAGGTTACAATGGAGGTTGCAACTAATAAAAGGGTGGTTGTAATGGAGGTTACAATTAATAAAGTCGGGTTACAATGTAGGTTACAACTAATAAAAGGGAGCTTACAATGGAGGTTACAACTAATAAAAGGGGGTTGCAATGGAGGTTACAACTAATAAAATGGAGGTTGCAATGGAGGTTACAACTAATAAAAGGGAGGTTACAATGGAGGTTACAACTAACAAAAGGGATGTTACAATGGAGGTTACAACTAATAAAAGGGAGGTTACAATGGAGGTTACAACTAATAAAAAGGAGGTTGCAATGGAGATTGGAACTAATATAAGGGAGGTTGCAATGAAGCTTACAAATAATAAAAGGGAGTTTTCAATGGAGGTTACAACTAATAAAAGGGAGGTTACAATGGAGGTTACAACTAATAAAAAGGATGTTACAATGGAGGTTACAAATAATAAAAGGGAGGTTGCAATGGAGGTTACAACTAATAAAATGGAGGTTGCAATGGAGGTTACAACTAATAAAAGGGAGGTTACAATGGAGGTTACAACTAATAAAAGTGAGGTTACAATGGAGGTTACAACTAATAAAAGGGATATTACAATGGAGGTTACAACTAACAAAAGGGATATTACAATGGAGGTTACAACTAATAAAAAGGAGGTTACAATGGAGGTTACAACTAATAAAAAGGAGGTTGCAATGGAGATTGGAACTAATATAAGGGAGGTTGCAATGAAGATTACAAATAATAAAAGGGAGTTTACAATGGAGGTTACAACTAATAAAAGGGAGGTTACAATGGAGGTTACAACTAATAAAAGGGAGGTTTCAATGGAGGTTACAACTAATAAAAGGGAGGTTACATTGGAGGTTACAACTAATAAAAGGGAGTTTACAATGGAGGTTTACAACTAACAAAAAGGAGGTTACAATGGAGGTTACAACTAATAAAAGGGTGGTTGTAATGGAGTTTATAATTAATAAAAGTGGGGTTACAATGTAGGTTACAACTAATAAAAGGGAGGTTACAATGGAGTTTACAACTAACAAAAGGGATGTTACAATGGAGGTTACAACTAAGAAAAGGGAGCTTGCAATGGAGGTTACATCTAATAAAATGGAGGTTGCAATTGATGTTACAACTAATAAAAGTGTGGTTGTAATGGAGGTTACAACTAATAAAAGGGAGGTTACAATGGAGGTTACATCTAATAAAAGAGAGGTTACAATGGAGGTTACAACTAATAAAAGGGAGGTTACAATGGAGGTTACAACTAATAAAAAGGAGGTTGCAATGGAGGTTACAACTAATACATGGGTGGTTGTAATGGAGGTTACAATTAATAAAAGTGGGGTTACAATGAAGGTTACAACTAATGAAAGGGAGGTTACAATGGATGTTACAACTAACAAAAGGGTTGTTACAATGGAGGTTACAACTAAGAAAAGGGAGGTTGCAATTGAGGTTACAACTAGTAAAAGGGAGGTTACAATGGAGGTTACAACTAATAAAATGGAGGTTGCAATGGAGGTTACAACTAATAAAAGGGAGGTTTCAATGGAGGTTACAACTAATAAAAGGGAGGCTACAATGGAGGTTACAACTAATAAAAGGGTGGTTGTAATGGAGGTTACAATTAATAAAAGTGGAGTTACAATGTAGATTACAACTAATAAAAGGGATGTTACAATGGAGGTTACAACTAATAAAAGTGAGGTTGCAATGGAGGTTACAACTAATAAAAGTGAGATTAACAATGGAGGTTACAACTAATAAAAGGGAGGTTGCAATGGAGGTTACAACTAATAAAATGTAGGTTACAATGGAGGTTACAACTTATAAAAGGGAGGTTGCAATGGAGGTTACAACTAATAAATGGGAGATTGCAATGGAGGTTACAACTAATATAATGGAGGTTACAATTGAGGTTATACAATGGAGGTTACAACTAATACAAGGGAGGTTGCGATGGAGGTTAAATCTAATAAAAGTGAGGTTGCAATGGAGTCTACAACTAATAAAAGGGAGGTTACAATGGAGGTTACAACTAATAAAATGGAAGTTACAATGGAGGTTACAACTAATAAAAGGGAGTTTACTATGAAGGTCTCAACTAATAAAAGGGAGGTTACAATGGAGGTTACAACTAATAAAAGGGAGGTAACAATGGAGGTTACAACTAATAAAAAGGAGATTACAGTGGAGGTTACAACTAATAAAAGGTTGGTTGTAATGGAGGTTACAACTAATAAAAGGTAGGTTACAATGGAGGTTACAACTAATAAAAAGTAGGTTAAAATGGAGGTTACAACTAATAAAAGGTAGGTTGTAATGGAGGTTACAATTAATAAAGTGGGGTTACAATGTAGGTTACAACTAATAAAAGGGAGGTTACAATGGAGGTTACAACTAATAAAAGGGAGTTTACAATGGAGGTTACAACTAATAAAATGGAGTTTTCAATGGAGGTTACAACTAAGAAAAGGGAGGTTAAAATGGAGGTTACAACTAATAAATGGGAGCTTACAATGGAGGTTACAACTAATAAAAGGGAGGTTACAATGGAGGTTACAACTAATAAAAGGGAGTTTACAATGGAGGTTACAACTAGTAAAAGGAGGTTACAATGGATGTTACAACTAATAAAAGGGAGGTTACAATGGAGGTTACAACTAATAAAAATGAGGTTACAATGGAGGTTACAACTAATGAAAAGGAGGTTACAATGGAGGTCACAACTAACAAAAGGGTGGTTACAATGGAGGTTACAACTAATAAAAGGGAGGTTACAATGGAGATTACAACTAATAAAAGGGAGCTTACAATGGAGGTTACAACTAATAAAAGGGGGTTGCAATGGAGGTTACAACTAATAAAATGGAGGTTGCAATGGAGGTTACAACTAATAAAAGGGAGGTTACAATGGAGGTTACAACTAATAAAAGGGAGGTTGCAATGGAGGTTACAACTAATAAAATGGAGGTTGCAATGGAGGTTACAACTAATAAAAGGGAGGTTACAATGGAGGTTACAACTAACAAAAGTGATGTTACAATGGAGGTTACAACTAATAAAAAGGAGGTTACAATGTAGGTTACGACTAATAAATGGAGGTTGCAATGGAGATTGGAACTAATATAAGGGAGGTTGCAATGAAGCTTACAAATAATAAAAGGGAGTTTACAATGGAGGTTACAACTAATAAAAAGGAGGTTACAATGGAGGTTACAACTAATAAAAGGGATGTTACAATGGAGGTTACAACTAATAAAAGGGAGGTTGCATGGAGGTTACAACTAATAAAAGGGAGGTTACAATGGAGGTTACAACTAATAAATGTGAGGTTACAATGGAGGTTACAACTAATAAAAGGGAGGTTACAATGGAGGTTACAACTAACAAAAGGGATATTACAATGGAGGTTACAACTAATAAAAAGGAGGTTACAATGGAGGTTACAACTGATAAAATGGAGGTTGCAATGGAGATTGGAACTAATATAAGGGAGGTTGCAATGAAGCTTACAAATAATAAAAGGGAGTTTACAATGGAGGTTACAACTAATAAAAGGGAGGTTACAATGGAGGTTACAACTAATAAAATGGAGGTTACAATGGAGGTTACAACTAATAAAAGGGAGGTTGCAATGGAGATTGGAACTAATATAAGGGAGGTTTCAATGAAGCTTACAAATAATAAAAGGGAGTTTACAATGGAGGTTACAACTAATAAAAGCGAGGTTACAATGGAGGTTACAACTAATAAAAGGGAGGTTTCAATGGAGGTTACAACTAATAAAAGGGAGGTTACATTGGAGGTTACAACCAATAAAAGGGAGTTTACAATGGAGGTTACAACTAACAAAAAGGAGGTTACAATGGAGGTTACAACTAATAAAAGGTTGGTTGTAATGGAGTTTATAATTAATAAAATTGGGGTTACAATGTAGGTTACAACTAATAAAAGGGAGGTTACAATGGAGGTTACAACTAACAAAAGGGATGTTACAATGGAGGTTACAACTAATAAAAGGGAGCTTGCAATGGAGGTTACATCTAATAAAAGAGAGGTTACAATGGAGGTTACAACTAATAAAATGTAGGTTACAATGGAGGTTACAACTCATAAAAGGGAGGTTGCAATGGAGGTTACAACTAATAAATGGGAGGTTGCAATGGAGGTTACAACTAATATAATGGAGGTTACAATTGAGGTTATACAATGGAGGTTACAACTAATACAAGGGAGGTTGCGATGGAGGTTAAATCTAATAAAAGTGAGGTTGCAATGGAGTCTACAACTAATAAAAGGGAGGTTACAATGGAGGTTACAACTAATAAAATGGAAGTTACAATGGAGGTTACAACTAATAAAAGGGAGTTTACTATGAAGGCCTCAACTAATAAAAGGGAGGTTACAATGGAGGTTACAACTAATAAAGGCGAGGTAACAATGGAGGTTACAACTAATAAAAAGGAGATTACAGTGGAGGTTACAACTAATAAAAGGTTGGTTGTAATGGAGGTTACAACTAAGAAAAGGTGGTTACAATGGAGGTTACAACTAATAAAAGGTAGGTTACAATGGAGGTTACAACTAATAAAAGGTAGGTTACAATGGAGGTTACAACTAATAAAAAGTAGGTTACAATGGAGGTTACAACTAATAAAAGGGAGGTTGTAATGGAGGTTACAATTAATAAAGTGGGGTTACAATGTAGGTTACAACTAATAAAAGGGAGGTTACAATGGAGGTTACAACTAATAAAAGGGAGTTTACAATGGAGGTTACAACTAATAAAATGGAGTTTTCAATGGAGGTTACAACTAATGAAAGGGAGGTTACAATGGAGGTTACAACTAATAAAAGGGAGTTTATAATGGAGGTTACAACTAAGAAAAGGGAGGTTACAATGGAGGTTACAACTAATAAAAGGGAGGTTACAATGGAGGTTACAACTAATAAAAGGGAGGTTACAATGGAGGTTACAACTAATAAAAGGGAGTTTACAATGGAGGTTACAACTAGTAAAAGGAGGTTACAATGGATGTTACAACTAATAAAAGGGAGGTTACAATGGAGGTTACAACTAATAAAAATGAGGTTACAATGGAGGTTACAACTAATGAAAGGGAGGTTACAATGGAGGTTACAACTAACAAAAGGGTGGTTACAATGGAGGTTACAACTAATAAAAGGGAGGTTACAATGGAGATTACAACTAATAAAAGGGAGTTTATAATGGAGGTTACAACTAAGAAAAGGGAGGTTACAATGGAGGTTACAACTAATAAAATGGAGGTTACAATGGAGGTTACAACTAATAAAAGGGAGGTTACAATGGAGGTTACAACTAATAAAAAGGAGGTTACAATAGGAGGTTGCAACTAATAAAAGGGTGGTTGTAATGGAGGTTACAATTAATAAAGTCGGGTTACAATGTAGGTTACAACTAATAAAAGGGAGCTTACAATGGAGGTTACAACTAATAAAAGGGTGTTGCAATGGAGGTTACAACTAATAAAATGGAGGTTGCAATGGAGGTTACAACTAATAAAAGGGAGGTTACAATGGAGGTTACAACTAACAAAAGTGATGTTACAATGGAGGTTACAACTAATAAAAAGGAGGTTACAATGGAGGTTACAACTAATAAAAGGGAGGTTGCAATGGAGATTGGAACTAATATAAGGGAGGTTGCAATGAAGCTTACAAATAATAAAAGGGAGTTTACAATGGAGGTTACAACTAATAAAAGGGAGGTTGCAATGGAGATTGGAACTAATATAAGGGAGGTTTCAATGGAGGTTACAACTAATAAAAGGGAGGTTACATTGGAGGTTACAACCAATAAAAGGGAGTTTACAATGGAGGTTACAACTAACAAAAAGGAGGTTACAATGGAGGTTACAACTAATAAAAGGGTGGTTGTAATGGAGTTTATAATTAATAAAATTGGGGTTACAATGTAGGTTACAACTAATAAAAGGGAGGTTACAATGGAGGTTACAACTAACAAAAGGGATGTTACAATGGAGGTTACAACTAATAAAAGGGAGCTTGCAATGGAGGTTACATCTAATAAAAGAGAGGTTACAATGGAGGTTACAACTAATAAAATGTAGGTTACAATGGAGGTTACAACTCAATAAAAGGGAGGTTGCAATGGAGGTTACAACTAATAAATGGGAGGTTGCAATGGAGGTTACAACTAATATAATGGAGGTTACAATTGAGGTTATACAATGGAGGTTACAACTAATACAAGGGAGGTTGCGATGGAGGTTAAATCTAATAAAAGTGAGGTTGCAATGGAGTCTACAACTAATAAAAGGGAGGTTACAATGGAGGTTACAACTAATAAAATGGAAGTTACAATGGAGGTTACAACTAATAAAAGGGAGTTTACTATGAAGGCCTCAACTAATAAAAGGGAGGTTACAATGGAGGTTACAACTAATAAAGGCGAGGTAACAATGGAGGTTACAACTAATAAAAAGGAGATTACAGTGGAGGTTACAACTAATAAAAGGTTGGTTGTAATGGAGGTTACAACTAAGAAAAGGTGGTTACAATGGAGGTTACAACTAATAAAAGGTAGGTTACAATGGAGGTTACAACTAATAAAAGGTAGGTTACAATGGAGGTTACAACTAATAAAAAGTAGGTTACAATGGAGGTTACAACTAATAAAAGGGATGTTACAATGGAGGTTACAACTAATAAAAGGGAGGTTACAATGGAGGTTACAACTAATAAAAGGGAGTTTACAATGGAGGTTACAACTAGTAAAAGGAGGTTACAATGGATGTTACAACTAATAAAAGGGAGGTTACAATGGAGGTTACAACTAATAAAAATGAGGTTACAATGGAGGTTACAACTAATGAAAGGGAGGTTACAATGGAGGTTACAACTAACAAAAGGGTGGTTACAATGGAGGTTACAACTAATAAAAGGGAGGTTACAATGGAGATTACAACTAATAAAAGGGAGTTTATAATGGAGGTTACAACTAAGAAAAGGGAGGTTACAATGGAGGTTACAACTAATAAAATGGAGGTTACAATGGAGGTTACAACTAATAAAAGGGAGGTTACAATGGAGGTTACAACTAATAAAAAGGAGGTTACAATGGAGGTTGCAACTAATAAAAGGGTGGTTGTAATGGAGGTTACAATTAATAAAGTCGGGTTACAATGTAGGTTACAACTAATAAAAGGGAGCTTACAATGGAGGTTACAACTAATAAAAGGGTGTTGCAATGGAGGTTACAACTAATAAAATGGAGGTTGCAATGGAGGTTACAACTAATAAAAGGGAGGTTACAATGGAGGTTACAACTAACAAAAGTGATGTTACAATGGAGGTTACAACTAATAAAAAGGAGGTTACAATGGAGGTTACAACTAATAAAAGGGAGGTTGCAATGGAGATTGGAACTAATATAAGGGAGGTTGCAATGAAGCTTACAAATAATAAAAGGGAGTTTACAATGGAGGTTACAACTAATAAAAGGGAGGTTGCAATGGAGATTGGAACTAATATAAGGGAGGTTTCAATGGAGGTTACAACTAATAAAAGGGAGGTTACATTGGAGGTTACAACCAATAAAAGGGAGTTTACAATGGAGGTTACAACTAACAAAAAGGAGGTTACAATGGAGGTTACAACTAATAAAAGGGTGGTTGTAATGGAGTTTATAATTAATAAAATTGGGGTTACAATGTAGGTTACAACTAATAAAAGGGAGGTTACAATGGAGGTTACAACTAACAAAAGGGATGTTACAATGGAGGTTACAACTAATAAAAGGGAGCTTGCAATGGAGGTTACATCTAATAAAAGAGAGGTTACAATGGAGGTTACAACTAATAAAATGTAGGTTACAATGGAGGTTACAACTCATAAAAGGGAGGTTGCAATGGAGGTTACAACTAATAAATGGGAGGTTGCAATGGAGGTTACAACTAATATAATGGAGGTTACAATTGAGGTTATACAATGGAGGTTACAACTAATACAAGGGAGGTTGCGATGGAGGTTAAATCTAATAAAAGTGAGGTTGCAATGGAGTCTACAACTAATAAAAGGGAGGTTACAATGGAGGTTACAACTAATAAAATGGAAGTTACAATGGAGGTTACAACTAATAAAAGGGAGTTTACTATGAAGGCCTCAACTAATAAAAGGGAGGTTACAATGGAGGTTACAACTAATAAAGGCGAGGTAACAATGGAGGTTACAACTAATAAAAAGGAGATTACAGTGGAGGTTACAACTAATAAAAGGTTGGTTGTAATGGAGGTTACAACTAAGAAAAGGTGGTTACAATGGAGGTTACAACTAATAAAAGGTAGGTTACAATGGAGGTTACAACTAATAAAAGGTAGGTTACAATGGAGGTTACAACTAATAAAAAGTAGGTTACAATGGAGGTTACAACTAATAAAAGGGAGGTTGTAATGGAGGTTACAATTAATAAAGTGGGGTTACAATGTAGGTTACAACTAATAAAAGGGAGGTTACAATGGAGGTTACAACTAATAAAAGGGAGTTTACAATGGAGGTTACAACTAATAAAATGGAGTTTTCAATGGAGGTTACAACTAATAAAAGGGAGGTTACAATGGAGGTTACAACTAATAAAAGGGAGTTTATAATGGAGGTTACAACTAAGAAAAGGGAGGTTACAATGGAGGTTACAACTAATAAAAGGGAGGTTACAATGGAGGTTACAACTAATAAAAGGGAGGTTACAATGGAGGTTACAACTAATAAAAGGGAGTTTACAATGGAGGTTACAACTAGTAAAAGGAGGTTACAATGGATGTTACAACTAATAAAAGGGAGGTTACAATGGAGGTTACAACTAATAAAAATGAGGTTACAATGGAGGTTACAACTAATGAAAGGGAGGTTACAATGGAGGTTACAACTAACAAAAGGGTGGTTACAATGGAGGTTACAACTAATAAAAGGGAGGTTACAATGGAGATTACAACTAATAAAAGGGAGTTTATAATGGAGGTTACAACTAAGAAAAGGGAGGTTACAATGGAGGTTACAACTAATAAAATGGAGGTTACAATGGAGGTTACAACTAATAAAAGGGAGGTTACAATGGAGGTTACAACTAATAAAAAGGAGGTTACAATGGAGGTTGCAACTAATAAAAGGGTGGTTGTAATGGAGGTTACAATTAATAAAGTCGGGTTACAATGTAGGTTACAACTAATAAAAGGGAGCTTACAATGGAGGTTACAACTAATAAAAGGGTGTTGCAATGGAGGTTACAACTAATAAAATGGAGGTTGCAATGGAGGTTACATCTAATAAAAGGGAGGTTACAATGGAGGTTACAACTAACAAAAGTGATGTTACAATGGAGGTTACAACTAATAAAAAGGAGGTTACAATGGAGGTTACAACTAATAAAAGGGAGGTTGCAATGGAGATTGGAACTAATATAAGGGAGGTTGCAATGAAGCTTACAAATAATAAAAGGGAGTTTACAATGGAGGTTACAACTAATAAAAGGGAGGTTGCAATGGAGATTGGAACTAATATAAGGGAGGTTGCAATGAAGCTTACAAATAATAAAAGGGAGTTTACAATGGAGGTTACAACTAATAAAAGGGAGGTTACAATGGAGGTTACAACTAATAAAATGGAAGTTACAATGGAGGTTACAACTAATAAAAGGGAGGTTGCAATGGAGGTTACAACTAATAAAATGGAGGTTGCAATGGAGGTTACAACTAATAAATGTGAGGTTACAATGGAGGTTACATCTAATAAAAGGGAGGTTTCAATGGAGGTTACAACTAATAAAAGTGAGGTTACAATGGAGGTTACAACTAATAAAAAGGAGGTTACAATGGAGGTTACAACTAATAAAAAGGAGGTTACAATGGAGGTTACAACTAATAAAAAGGAGGTTACAATGGAGGTTACAACTAATAAAATGGAGGTTGCAATGGAGGTTACAACTAATAAATGTGAGGTTACAATGGAGGTTACAACTAATAAAAGGGAGGTTACAATGGAGGTTACAACTAATAAAAGGGAGGTTTCAATGGAGGTTACAACTAATAAAAAGGAGGTTACAATGGAGGTTACAATTAATAAAAGGGAGGTTACAATGGATGTTACAACTAATAAAAGGGAGGTTTCAATGGAGGTTACAACTAATAAAAGGGAGGTTACAATGGAGGTTACAACTAATAAAAAGGAGGTTACAATGGAGGTTACAACTAATAAAATGGATGTTACAATGGAGGTTACAACTAATAAAAGGGAGGTTGCAATGGAGGTTACAACCATTAAAATGGAGGTTGCAATGGAGGTTACAACTAATAAATGTGAGGTTACAATGGAGGTTACAACTAATAAAAGGGAGGTTACAATGGATGTTACAACTAATAAAAGGGAGGTTTCAATGGAGGTTACAACTAATAAAATGGATGTTACAATGGAGGTTACAACTAATAAAAGGGAGGTTTCAATGGAGGTTACAACTAATAAAAGGGAGGTTACAATGGAGGTTACAACTAATAAAAAGGAGGTTACAATGGAGGTTACAACTAATAAATGTGAGGTTACAATGGAGGTTACAACTAATAAAAGGGAGGTTACAATGGAGGTTACAACTAACAAAAGGGATATTACAATGGAGGTTACAACTAATAAAAAGGAGGTTACAATGGAGGTTACAACTAATAAAAGGGAGGTTACAATGGAGGTTACAACTAATAAATGTGAGGTTACAATGGAGGTTACAACTAATAAAAAGGAGGTTACAATGGATGTTACAACTAATAAAAGGGAGGTTTCAATGGAGGTTACAACTAATAAAATGGATGTTACAATGGAGGTTACAACTAATAAAAGGGAGGTTTCAATGGAGGTTACAACTAATAAAAGGGATATTACAATGGAGGTTACAACTAATAAAAAGGAGGTTACAATGGAGGTTACAACTAATAAATGTGAGGTTACAATGGAGGTTACAACTAATAAAAGGGAGGTTACAATGGAGGTTACAACTAACAAAAGGGATATTACAATGGAGGTTACAACTAATAAAAGGGAGGTTTCAATGGAGGTTACAACTAATAAAAGGGAGGTTGCATTGAAGCTTACAAATAATAAAAGGGAGTTTACAATGGAGGTTACAACTAATAAAAGGGAGGTTACAATGGAGGTTACAACTAATAAAATGGAGGTTACAATGGAGGTTACAACTAATAAAAGGGAGGTTGCAATGGAGATTGGAACTAATATAAGGGAGGTTGCAATGAAGCTTACAAATAATAAAAGGGAGTTTACAATGGAGGTTACAACTAATAAAAGGGAGGTTACAATGGAGGTTACAACTAATAAAAGGGAGGTTTCAATGGAGGTTACAACTAATAAAAGGGAGGTTACATTGGAGGTTACAACCAATAAAAGGGAGTTTACAATGGAGGTTACAACTAACAAAAAGGAGGTTACAATGGAGGTTACAACTAATAAAAGTGTGGTTGTAATGGAGTTTATAATTAATAAAAGTGGGGTTACAATGTAGGTTACAACTAATAAAAGGGAGGTTACAATGGATGTTACAACTAACAAAAGGGATGTTACAATGGAGGTTACAACTAATAAAAGGGAGCTTGCAATTGATGTTACAACTAATAAAAGTGTGGTTGTAATGTAGGTTACAACTAATAAAAGGGAGGTTACAATGGAGGTTACATCTAATAAAAGAGAGGTTACAATGGAGGTTACAACTAATAAAAGGGAGGTTACAATGGAGGTTACAACTAATAAAAAGGAGGTTACAATGGAGGTTATAACTAATAAATGGGTGGTTGTAATGGAGGTTACAATTAATAAAAGTGGGGTTACAATGAAGGTTACAACTAATGAAAGGGAGGTTACAATGGATGTTACAACTAACAAAAGGGATGTTACAATGGAGGTTACAACTAAGAAAAGGGAGGTTGCAATTGAGGTTACAACTAATAAAAGGGAGGTTACAATGGAGGTTCCAACTAATAAAATGGAGGTTGCAATGGAGGTTACAACTAATAAAAGGGAGGTTTCAATGGAGGTTACAACTAATAAAAGGGAGGCTACAATGGAGGTTACAACTAATAAAAGGGTGGTTGTAATGGAGGTTACAATTAATAAAAGTGGAGTTACAATGTAGATTACAACTAATAAAAGGGATGTTACAATGGAGGTTACAACTAATAAAAGTGAGGTTGCAATGGAGGTTACATCTAATAAAAGTGAGGTTACAATGGAGATTACAACTAATAAAAGGGAGGTTGCAATGGAGGTTACAACTAATAAAATGTAGGTTACAATGGAGGTTACATCTAATAAAAGTGAGGTTACAATGGAGGTTACAACTAATAAAATGTAGGTTACAATGGAGGTTACATCTAATAAAAGTGAGGTTACAATGGAGGTTACAACTAATAAAAGGGAGGTTTCAATGGAGGTTACAACTAATAAAAGGGAGGTTGCAATGGAGGTTACAACTAATAAAAGTGAGGTTTCAATGGAGGTTACAACTAATAAAAGGGAGGCTACAATGGCGGTTACAACTAATAAAAGGGTGGTTGTAATCGAGGTTACAATTAATAAAAGTGGAGTTACAATGTAGATTACAACTAATAAAAGGGATGTTACAATGGAGGTTACAACTAATAAAAGTGAGGTTGCAATGGAGGTTACATCTAATAAAAGTGAGGTTACAATGGAGGTTACAACTAATAAATGGGAGGTTGCAATGGAGGTTACAACTAATAAAATGTAGGTTACAATGGAGGTTACATCTAATAAAAGTGAGGTTACAATGGAGGTTACAACTAATAAAATGTAGGTTACAATAGAGGTTACATCTAATAAAAGTGAGGTTACAATGGAGGTTACAACTAATAAAAGGGAGGTTTCAATGGAGGTTACAACTAATAAAAGGGAGGTTACAATGGAGGTTACAACTAATAAAATGTAGGTTACAATGGAGGTTACAACTTATAAAAGGGAGGTTGCAATGGAGGTTACAACTAATAAATGGGAGGTTGCAATGGAGGTTACAACTAATATAATGGAGGTTACAATTGAGGTTATACAATGGAGGTTACAACTAATACAAGGGAGGTTGCGATGTAGGTAATAGAATGGAAGGTACATGTAATACAAGGTAGGTTACAATGGATGTAATACAATGGAGGTTATAGGTAATATAGTGGAGGTGATATAATAGAAGTTATGAGCAATACCATGTAATACCTTATTGTGCTGTCTTTTATATATATATATATATATATATATATATATATATATATAAGTTCTTTTTGCAATATGCTAACTCGTGTTAGAATCCTCACAATATTTAGTATTGTTGAAGTTATCGCCGCATTTTTCGTCGAGATTTGCAAACTTAGTGTCATTCAATTCCACAAACTAATTGATAAAATTTGAATAAGCTGATTTGTTTAGAAAATAAAATTAATTAATTTAATTTTATAGAATTTTTATGGTAAAAATATTTTTCAGAATTTTTTTTGCCCCATTTTCCTTTTTTAACAGAAAAAAGTTCTTAGTATTTCATACTCTAGAGCATGGAACATACAACTGTGCATATTTCTTTTTGGAGCCAAATTCCATCTTTCTGAAGCGTTTGGTCTCATGATTTATTTATAGTTCTCACAGAAGTAAATTGAACTGGAGACTGGATAATCGAAAGAATAATCAGATGGTTTATGAATAAACGTTATTCTTGGGATTAATACCAACCGGCTTGTTTCAAACAAGGTGCATTTTACTAGTTTTTTGTCAATAAGTTTGTCGAACGTGAGAGTTGTTCTATTACATAGGCCTTCCCGAGGATTTATAATGCACAATGCCATTAATGACATTCCTGGTTTCAAACAACAGATTGTGTCGTGGAAATCCGTCTGACACTAATGTATTTAAATACTCAACATTAAAACGTAGGATATCATTTGCATTAGCAAGGCTATTTTCATTCCTCAATTTTATTGAATTTCCATTCAGCCATTTATACGTTTTGTCTTTTATATCATACGACACTTGCAATCCTCTGCGCATTTAAACTCTCCCTACTATATTGTCTGTCGGAGAATAGGTTATGGATTATGAGATGATGGACCAATTTAGCATGTATGATAGCCTTGAACACTTTGCCAAAAAATCGGTAGAAGGCTGATAGTGCAAAACTTAGAGGGCTTCGAGGGTTCTCCAGAGTTCTTAAATGCAGGAACTACCGAGAAAGACTTCTAGCAGACAGGAAAGCAGGAAGCATAGAGGCAATAGTTATAGAGTTTGGAGAGAAAAGAGGAGAGTTCAGGGGTACATTTCTTCATGACGATGACCGAGATTCCGTCACCTCTGCTCGCCTTAGGTGGGGGGGGGGTCAAGCTTTGAAATTATGTTAGAGACCAGAGAGGGGGTTATGTATACGTCCCTCAGTTAAGCCTCAGTTCTAGATAAGAAGTTTGAAGCAGATACTCTATACGAGTCATATGTGGAGGTGGAAGAAAACGTTTAAAGAGTCTGAGCTCCAGGACCATGGATTAGTTTTTAAGCTTTCATTACACCCGAGCAACGCCGGGCTATACTGCTAGCATGCACTAAATGGAGGTGTAAGGTAACTATCAACATTGAAAATAGAATTGACAAATAGAGTTTTGATTTTTAGCTAAGAGTAAAATTGTTAGCTTTACAATAATATACTTGCGAAAGGCATGAATTGGCTTCTCCCTGTATCCTATATACGTATCAAACGGAGGTGTGAGGTTGCAGAAGAGTTATCAGCATGGAAAATGGAACTGGCAAGCAAAGTTTAAATATTGATTGAGGCTAATTATATTAAATTTACACTACGATCATTGAGAAAGGCATGAATCCACTTCTCCCTATATTCTGTATATGCAATAAATGGAGGTGTAAAGTAGTGGAATAATTATCAATATTGAAACTAGAATTGACAAATAGACTTCATATTGATAAATGAATTAATAATAAAATTGATAATATTGTTACATCATCATTTTGTATCGTATTCTAAAGCTACATGATTCGTTAAACTTGGAAGGTTCGAAGATCCTAATCTGAATCCCAAGTTTGACCCTGTCCATATATGATACTCAGTGTTAGGTTAAGGGCTAAATTTTAAAATAAATGTCTCGCGAATGTAGTCAGTCAGTCTTTCTGTCAGTCAGTCAGTTAAGTGCCATACATGATACACGCTTAGGCGATCATGTCTCGAAAGCGACATGCCTGACTAATCAGATTTTCCCACAGTAGGTTACCATTGCTTTCTACATTAGGCTGATTCTTGTTGTATATCATGCTCATTTATACGAAAACAGGTAGTGGATCAGTTTATTACTTCATAACAACAGAGAATCGATCACCCACTTTCTGCCCAGTAAGTACCATACATGGTACACACTTAGGCGATCATGTCTCGAAAGAAACATAACTGACTAAGCAGAAGATTTTCCCGCAGTAAGTTGTTGTTATTTTCTTCAGTAGAGTGGTTGCCAACCAAGAATATAGAACACAATCTGTCCTGCTATCTTAACCCAAAGCTGGAGAGAGAAGCGATGGATTCATACCTTTCCCAAGGGTAACTGTGCGTAAGTGAATGCAACGAATTCAACTGGAATTCGAACTCGGCTCTCCAATTTCTCGTTCCGAGCCAATATCTGCTACAGCACAATGCATATCCTCATGCAGTGCACATTTTAAAAGAAGTCTTGCTAACTGAAAAAAACAAAAATGAAAAATATTTTTATTTACCGGCGGAAGAAAAAAATGAGATTACTTACCATCCGCCCGTGCATTGAATACTGCTGCCATATCTGGTCGGGTGCCTCTGCTATTCTCCTCGGGCTTCTCGATAAGGTACAGAGGAGGGTCTGTAATGTGATAGATACCGACTTGGCAGACCGCCTGCAGTCTCTCTCCCAAAGGCATGACGTGGCTTCCCTGCGTTTCTTCTATAAATACTTTCACGGCTTCTGCTCCGAAGAACTTAGATCGCTGGTGCCCCCTAAATACGAATTTGCACGAGATACTAGATTAGCAACTAGATCCCACCCTTTTACAGTGAAACCGATAAAATGCAACCGTATCTTCTACTCCAACAGTTTCTTTCCTCGCACTTCCCGACTGTGGAATTCCCTTCCACACGATTGCTTCCCCGACGGATACAATCTCCAGGAGTTTAAATGTAAGGTCAATAGACACCTCCTAACACACTAACCTGCTTCCATTTTATCAAACACTCTTCCCATCTGCCCAACCCTCATCCTCGGTATCCTTACTTATCTGTCACCTTCCTCCTGACATTCCCTATGTCTAACCACTCCTTCTCTTTACCTTCCCCTATGTAGCCCCATGCGCAATAGTGGCAGTGGAATGCCTTGCTTGGGGTGAAATGATTAAAAAAAAAAAAGGAACTTTCTTTAAGAGTATTTAGAGTATACTGCAAGGCCGAAGAATATCTCAGATGTTGTGTTAAAAATATCAAATATAAATCCTACAGTCTATATAATGTTTGAAACTGTGTTTTATGTTTATTTTAAATTGTTGAAAATATTGAATGTATGACAGATTTTTAAAAAATTATAATGGGAACAGATTTATCTTCCCTTACTTGACACCCACCAATTCTACTGATCAGAAGCCAGTTGGCACCATAAAGTACAATCATAAACTTCTGCTCCAGAAGCAATCGAGAAAGAGTTTACGTGTTTTTCTTCTTCTTCTTTTATGTGCCGTATCCCTTCAGGACGTAGACTGTCATGGCCCTTCTTATTTTCCTATCTGTTGTCAGTCTTTATACGCCTTCTCCTGCTGTCTCATTCAATCCCCGCTTCACCATTCCTCTGCTCAAGTCCATCAAGTATATCATGCGTTACTTTCCCTTCCTCTTTATCCGTCTTCTCCAAGCCCTCCTTCCTCATTCCATCAGTTAAGTGCCATACCTGATACACGCTTGGGGGACCATGTATCGGAAAAGACACGACTGACTGGGCAGAAGATTATCCCACAGTCGGTTGCTAATCAAGGCTATAGAACACAATCTGTCCTGTTATTTAACCCATAACTGGAGGGAGAAGAGATAGATTATATTACATTATTATATTAAGTGTAATTAGTAGGGGATCAGTTTATTACTTCATAACAATAGAAAACAGATCCCCCACTTTAGGTCCAGTAGAAGACTTAATAATGTTTTCAACTATTATATTCAGTCCGTCAGTTTAGTGCCATACGTGATATATGCTTTGGGCGATCATGTCCCGAAAGAGACATGACTGACTGGGCAGAAGATTATCACGCAGTAGGTTTCCATTACTTTCTGCGGTAGACTGTTTGCCAGCAAAGGCTATACAACCCGATCTGTCCTGTTGTTTAACCCATAACTGGAGAGAAGAGACGGATTAATACCTTTCCCAAAGGGTATTTTCGCGTAAATGAATGCAGGGAATTCAAGTGGAATTCGAACTCGGCTCCCCAATTTCTCGTTCCGAGCCGATATCCAATGCACCACAACGCATATCCTCACTACATGTTCCAAAAACATCAGCTGTCTTTTCCTGATGCTAAGTATAAGTTTTCTTCTAGTGTTCATCCTCTCCAAAACCTTGTCGTTGCTCACGTGTTTCGTCCATGGTATCCTCAGCATCCTTCTGTAGAACCACATTTCGGTTAATTCATGTCTGGCCTTCATCTTTGATGAGATTTTCCAGCATTTGCTGTCATATTGAAGGACAAACATTAGATAATATGCCAGTACTCAATTCTTTGTTTCCTGTGAAACTTTCCTGTCTCTTAATATTCTACTAAGCTGGTCCTGAGCATGACGGTAAACTGCATCCGGCAACCAGGCCTCTGGTTGGAAGGTTGTGAGGAGCATGGAACCACCTCTTAATTGCTGTTGTTCCCAGGTCCACCCTAATCCGGATTGGTAGCACCTGTTAGGGTCCCAGCTATGGGCAAATAGTTAACCTCCAGACTGGGGTCAAAACACTATAAAAGTATCAAAATACACTTTTATAGAAATACATACATAAAACTAAAATTTATAGATAAATATACATTTTTAAAGAAAAAATGATTACCATAACACATTTTTAAGGAAAGAAAATATTCTTGGCAAACGTTTTTTAATGCAAACCTAGAAGTCATTTTTCCTTTACTAAAATAAAAAAGAATAAAAACAAAATATTTTCACTAAAATTTTACTAAATTAACCTTCTCACTATAACCGAACATTAAAAAAAATACCTTAAAACGCTACCTTTTTGGGCATTAAATGATCCACCGAGGTTGAGACTCCGTTAGGTCAGTCAGTCAGTTAAGTGCCATACGTGATACACGCTTGGGCGATCATGTCTCGAAAGAGACATGACTGACTGGGCAGAAGATTATCCCGCAGTAGGTTGCCATTGCTTTCTGCGGTAGACTGGCTGCCGACCAAGGCTATAGAACCCAATCTGTCCTGTTCTTTAACCCATAACTGGAAGGAATAGATGGATTAATACCTTTCCCAAGGGTATTTGCGCGAAAGTGAATGCAATGAATTCAGCTGGAATTCGAACTCGACTCCCCGATTTCTCGTTCGGAGCCGATATCCAATGCACCACAATGCACATCCTACGCCATTAAACATAACTCAAATCTACTCAGCTTCTGAAATGCATCCGTGGCCATGCCAATACGCCTTCGGATCTCCGTGTCGTACTTTCGAGTTAACACAAAAAAGTAATCATTAATAAGTCAAGTTAAGTCGTCCCTTCCTTTATTTAAGATAATTTGGGCCCGGGTAAGCTCAATTAACACTCAATCGCCTTTTTTTCTTTTTGAATATGTAATTGTTTATAAATCTATTCATTAACTACTTTCGTGTTTGTTCGTCCTTTTGTCTGGAGTTAAAATTTCACCCACTTGTGTAAATCAATTAGTCATAAAAAACCAATATCAACATGTGTTGATATTTTGAGTTAAATGATGTCAGCGAACCCTGTCCAAATTAAGGATTAAGAAATAAAAAATAAAAACCTCCTAAAGATCGAAAATGTAATGACGTTAATATTTACTCATCCGGATATTTGTATATTTTTTAAAGAAAGAAAAAAAAGAAAAGATTATAAGTTGAAATGAAGCAAAAGAAAAAATAACAAGAAAAAAGTGCAGCAAAAAACAATATGCCGTCACAACCATAATTTTAAAAAAATAAGGAAGGAATCTTGGGAATAAGGCATGGAATGTGCTTTGAAATGAACAGAAAAGTCAAAAAAATAAAAATAAATAAAAATAAATCAAAAACGCATCCAGCGAATATATTTTGGGAGAAGAAATTTGCAATATGGGTGCAAGTTTGTTTAGTTTGGTGTGCGCATGACATAGATAAAAGTTTCCGGTGCAGACTGACGTTTCCAGTGCATTGTTCAGCTTAGTTTTTGCAAAGACCCACAGGACATTGCTGGAGTGGGTGGCGATGAAGGGAAATAGTTCTGTGACAATTTTTTTTAAATAGGGAGAGCCATCTTTCTTTCTTTCTTTTTTTTTTAATTATTTCTTTCCTTATTTCTTTGCTTTTACTTTCTTCACTGTTTTTCTTATTGGCTTTCATTTTTTTCTTTCCTTTCCTGATTTCATTCTATTCTTCCTTCTTTCTTTAATTCTTTTTACTTCCTTTTTCCTTCTGACATTTTTCTTCACTTCTTTCTTCTTGTCTTTCTTTCTTTCTTAAAAATGTTACTAATATAGTTTCACCCAGAAAAGCGAAATCATAAGATAAATAAATAAGGAAATAAAAAATTTGTTTATCTACCCACCTCCGGAGGTGGTAGGTTTGACATAAGGTCACTCTCAACGCGATGTACTGCACGCATACATACGGGTGGTGCCAGAACTTGTCAAGATTCTTCAGCACTTCCTTGTGAGTCAGAGATTGATCCTGTTACTCCCTCTTTTTGATGCAATGGGGAAAGTACAACCTGGGTGTGGAAAAGTGGGGACAGAATAAATTATGAATAGAAACATATTAAACGCATTCGGGTAAAACATATTTCTAATTTTATAATGAAAATCCGGGTAGATCCAATTATATTTTGCCTTATGTATATCATATTGTTCTGGACAGTAACCATTGAGCTCTTTGTTCAAGAATTTGATATCATTATATATATATATACTAGCAGTATAGCCGGCGTTGCTCGGGTGTAATGAAAGCTTTAAAACTAATCCATGGTCCTGGAGCCGAAAGAATATTTGTGTGAAGTTTAGTGAGAATCGGATAAAAATTGTGGATTTGTATAGGCACACATACAAACATCTTGCCTTATATATATATATATATATATATATATATATAATTGATTTTCTGCACTATTATAAGAACTGAACTGCAACATTGAAACTTCTGAATATCGTTTCTTATGTCTTTGTCTATGAGTGTATCAAATTTGATTAAAATCGTACCACTCCTTCTATAACCCGATTTTTTCGATTATCGATTTTCGATATTTATCGGGGGTATCTCGACAGAAAACCTAGCTAAGAACACTTGCAGACGCTTATAGTACAACTGTGTAAATTTTGAAGAAAATCGCTTCAGCCGTTTCGGAGTCTATAGGTAACGGACACACACACACACAGACACACAGATACACACACACAAAGTTCCATTTATAAATAAGTTTATATATATATATATATATATATATATATATATATATGGGAGGGGCTTAGGGGTTAGCGACTCCGACTGACACCATATATATATATATATATATATATATATATGAATGGTAGATTTTGAAAAACCAGTAGCTACTCTAGCATCTACGCATAGTTCATTCAGCAATGAATTAGAACACTCTCAGCTATTGGGCGGGTGTATAATGATAATATACACGCTAAAAAGTATGCTTCCTTCTACCGAGCGCACATAGCTTAGAGGTAGAATCGCCGACTGACGCCAATTCCGTCGGGTTTCAATCCTGGGTTAAAAAGCAATCGGAGTCTAACCATACCAATGAGATGTGATACAGAGGAAACAGAATTGTCTGCGGATGACTATATATATATATATATATATATATACTGAATTTCAATCTGCTGATAGGCATTTTAAATAAATCAGCAACATTTTGTTTTGACAGAATATAGTCTATGAAATAATGTTTTTAGAACGTTGATTTTCTAAGCGCCGCTTAGATGTGGCACATGGCCGAAAGTATGGAGCACTCACTACTCAGTTGCAATAGGTTTTAGCGAGACAACCTGGCTAACCATTACACCATGCCCAATGTTTCTAGAACGTTGATGTTGAAATTGATGCTTAGTTGAAGCTGAAGTTGCATGATTGTCACAAGTAGACAGTGGCATTCACATTTTCTTTTAAATTCATCAAGGTATTTAATAAATGGATATGAAATTTTGCTTCAGCCATTGCGGAAGCTTATACTAAATATTCCACTTCACATGTTGACAATGCTACTGTAGGTTGTTTTCCAAGAAATCGTTAAAGTGTCTAACGATGCATGGAAACATTAATTCATCCGAGAAGAAGGGTGTTGCTTCAACCATGGGAAAATATTTGCTGAAAGTGCGCCTTCCCAAATTTATGAATAAACGAGTGGGCTCTTGCCGTCAGAAATGATGACAAAATATTTATACATGTACCTGCTATTGAGTAACTTACATGAAGATATCTATCTATCTATCTATCTATCTATCTATCTATCTATCTATCTATCTATCTATCTATCTATCTATGTCTGTACATATCTATCTATCTATCTATCTATCTATCTATCTATCTATCTATCTTATATCTATCTATCTATCTATCTATCTATCTATGTTCATATCTATCTATCTATCTATCTATCTATCTATCTATGTCTGTTCATATCTATCTATCTATCTATCTATCTATGTCTGTTCATATCTATCTATCTATCTATCTATCTATCTATCTATCTATCTATCTATGTCTGTTCTATCTATCTATCTATCTATCTATCTATCTATCTATGTCTGTTCATATCTATCTATCTATCTATCTATCTATCTATCTATCTATCTATGTCTGTTCATATCTATCTATCTATCTATCTATCTATCTATCTATCTATCTATGTCTGTTCATATCTATCTATCTATCTATCTATCTATCTATCTATCTATCTATCTATCTATGTCTGTTCATATCTATCTATCTATCTATCTATCTATCTTTGTCTGTTCATATCTATCTATCTATCTATCTATCTATCTATGTCTTCATATCTATCTATCTATCTATCTATCTATCTATCTATCTATCTATCTATCTATGTCTGTTCATATCTATCTATCTATCTATCTATCTATCTATCTATCTATGTCTGTTCATATCTATCTATCTATCTATCTATCTATCTATCTATCTATCTATCTATGTCTGTTCATATCTATCTATCTATCTATCTATCTATCTATGTCTGTTCATATCTATCTATCTATCTATCTATCTATCTATGTCTGTTCATATCTATCTATCTATCTATCTATGTCTGTTCATATCTATCTATCTATCTATCTATCTATGTCTGTTCATATCTATCTATCTATCTATCTATCTATCTATCTATCTATCTATCTATCTATCTATCTATCTATCTATGTCTGTTCTACTATCTATCTATCTATCTATCTATCTATCTATCTATCTATCTACATCATGCACCATCATTTACTGGAGGGCACAGAATCCCCAATATGTACCAGCTGTCAAAAAAGATTAAGTGTCAAACATATACTTTTAGAGTGTAAAAACTTAAATAGAGTGCGAAAGAAGTATTACCAAACAAGTAGTTTGAAAAAAAAAAACTATTTATGGAAACGAGGCTAAGCAGGATAATCGAATTCTTAAAAGAAATCGAAATGTACTCAAAAATATGATTATTTGAATACTATTTCACACACACTTAGATATATGTATTTCTACCAACTTGCTATATATTCCAAAATTTGGTCGAAATTTTGTATATGTAATCCATATACATGCAATGTATGTCGGTCGGGTTTAGAGCTTCAAATAACCCGTGGTGGTTGGGGTGCCATAAAATCTGAACAGCCAAATTAAATATATACATTTTTATAAAATATTTCATTAATTTAAAATGGGTTAGATAAATAAATTTGTTAAATGTATGAATTTGTTTAAATATATAAATATATTTTTATGTAAACATGTTACGGAAATTAACGAATTTTAACGAAACTTGGTTATAAGCAACCGACAATTTGTAATGAATTATTTTGAACATTATTTTTACTGATACTCGTATTTAAGTAGATATTCTGTTTTTAATTAAACAGTAGTTCGAATCCTGCTGGATAGCACACATTTTCGTAATAAAAATTTATCGTAAATAATCAGGCCGGTAGATATAAATATAAAAATACTGTTTAATTAAAAACAGAATATCTACTTAAATACGAGTATCGGTAAAAATAATGTTCAAAATAATATATTGTTATATATATTAATTTGTTAAATACACAAACTTCTTGAAATTGTCCTTAACTTTCTGTTCGATTTTTAATAACTCTATTCGGCGTTAAAAAACCCAAGGTGGGTTCATGCGCCGTAAAACAAAACAAAACAAAACAAATAACAAACAAAATCAATCAATCAATCAATCAATCATCTATCTATCTATCTATCTATCTATCTATCTATCTATCTATCTATCTATCTCAGCATTTTCATTATCTATCTATCTATCTATCTATCTATCTATCTATCTATCTATCTATCTATCATATAATCACACACACACACACACACACACACACACATATATATATATATATATATATATATATATATATATATATGTATGTATGTATGTATTTGTGTATTTAGGCATCAAATTTTCTTTTAGACATGCAGATTAAATAAATTGCAAACATTGTGTCTGCTTATTTTTAATAAAATCCGTTCATACTGACGGATAATTTTTCGCCTATTATTATTGAAAGGTGTCAGAAATGAACTGTAACGTTGACAGATGCCATCATTCATTTTTCAATGTACCCAAGTACTTTCAATCTCTTTCCGAGATCATCTTCAGGAGTGTGAAAGTTCTTTGAGCAATTCTTGCTTTTTCTCGTGTTGAAGTCAAAGCGCTCCATTCACTTGACTGTCTTCCTTTTGATGTTAACACTAGAGTCTTACTTTGTGTACTGTTTGTTCTATAATTGTTATTTTGCCTACTTTTGCCCCATATATATATATATACTAGCATCATAGTAAGGTGTTGCCCGTGCAACTCAGAATATTTTAGTAATAATTAAATTAACCATTGGCACGTTTTTTTTTTTACATATTTTGCTTTTGTTTGAAAAAACACTTTTTAAAAAATATTTCAAAATTACGGGGAAAAATATTCACATATTTTGTTGACCAAATGAATTTTTAAAACGTCGCAATAAAAATTAAATATAAAGGCTCATTTTTTTAATAAAAAATATTTTAGTCGCGTTTGATACGTGTGATTTGATTTCTGTGACGTAATTTAGCAACCATCTTAGATCTTAGATGTTTTACGGAGCAAATGTAAACAATCGGCTCCATTGGCCAAAATCTGAAAAAGGGAAAATTTGCTGAACTTAAACTCAAAAAGTATGTGTCGACCTGGCTTCCCTGTAGATATGTGTTCCTGGAAATTTTGAATGGCGTAGCTTAAAAAATGTAAGCGTGCATAGGGAACAGTCACACACAGACTCACAGATTGCCTTATATATATATAATTTATTTCGGAATTATAGCATAAATATGTTATAATATCATTACAAAAGTAGCTATTTTGTTTCGACATGATCCGTGACTTATCAAGTGATGAATTCAATTACATGATTAACGGATTTGAAGTGTACTCATTCCGATCGCGGGGTCTCGACAGAGTCCCGCGTCGTTATTTTTCGTCACAATCTCCCCGTGCCGGGAGTGGGTAATTTGCTCGCCTGTTGTCTTCCTTGGGTGTGGTAACCGTTTCGCATGCTCTCTCTCCGGAATCTAATCCCGATTCCCTGTTACCCGTAATAACCAAGGTAGGCACTTAACCGACCGTCAAAAGTTGTAAGGCGGACCCTCGAGAGACCCGTCGCCAGGCGTGAAAGCCAGTGCGATCGACCAGTAAGTTATCCAGAGTCACCAAAGCGGAGCGCGCTGTCCTTTGGCCCCCGCTGCCGAAACCGCCACCGCTTTGTTTTGATTGGTCCATCCTGTCTTTTTAACAACGCCTCCTTGATTAAGGGGGGGGTTTAGCTGCTCTTATAAACTTTTAAAACTCTCAAACTTGTAACTGAATTCATAAATTCTAAATAAAAATTATTTACTTTACTTTGTAGTGAGCAATTTTTTAAGAATAGTGTTTCTTTGGATATAGAATATTATTCCCTCCATATCTACCCTATACTTGGTTATATATATATATATATATATATAGCATAATGATGATCCACGTATACTGTCTTAATATGTATAGGAAAAACTACTGAAAAGTTGTAAGTTTAAAAATGTATTTTTTTGACAGTATTTATTTATTTCTATTATTATACATATATATTTGATATTTCAGACCGGCCTCGGCCTTTCATCAGAAACAAATATATATAAGAAAAAATTTAGACAGACACGTTATTTCATGGTAAATCGGCAGTTTGGGCCTATTTTAAGGCAAACCATCATCAGCTTCCGTCTCTATTGTACAGAAGATTTTCACGATTTGACAAAAGATTTTACACGTGTAAAATCTTCCGTACAATAAAGACGGAAGCTGATGATGGTTCGCCTGAAACAGGCCATACTTCCGATTTACCATGAAATAACGTGTCTGTCTAAATTTTTTCTTATATTTGCTCTATATGTATTTATATACATATATATTTAGAGCTCTCTTAGAGAGTTATCCTACCACTGTATGTACAGGATACTCCTTTGGATTCTTCTATATCTACACCGCATGCTGATATCACACTCCACTCATGTCTATTGAACAGGATAAGAGGGTCATCCCTTGTTCCCTGTTTAGGATGTGGTTTCCGGCTTTCTCTTTTCCAATCTTCTCACTTTGTTATTTTTTTTTCAATTAGAGTAGATAGATCTATCTATCGCCCGGTTCACACTCCACCCATGTCTATTGAACAGGTTAAGAGGCTCATCTCTTCTTCCCTGTTTAGGATGTGGTTTCCGGCTTTCTCTTTTCCAATATTCTCACTTTGTTTTTTGTTTTTTTCAATTGGAGTAGATAGATCTATCTATCGCCTGGTTCACACTCCACCCATGTCTATTGAACAGGTTAAGAGGCTCATCCCTTGTTCCCTGTTTAGGATGTGGTTTCTGGCTTTATCTTTTCCAATCTTTTCCAATCTTTTCCAATCTTTTCACTCTTACGTAGCCCCCTTCAGTGGCGTTACCGCCTTGCTAGGGGTGATACGATATATATATATATATATATATATCTGTTAGAAAACAGCGAGAACTTATTCAAGGTCCTAATATAAATATGTCCTTGACTATGCTTGGTAATTATCTAAACGTGTTGATACAGACATTATCTTTTATTTGCTTTTCTTGGCTAAAAACTAATGAAAATTATTTGCTGATAGAAGGTTTTGGGTGCACAAAGGAAATGAAGTCGACACAAGTAATCAAGTGCTAAAATTGACTTAACAATTATATGATGATGTTTTTTAACCACAAATATTTTCGGCTCTAAGGACAGCAAAATTAGGCGACAGAAGGAAAAGACAAGTCAAAACATGTAAGAGAAATTCTGTTGTTTAATAAAACTGATGGCCTGATCTCTGGAAGAGAGTTATGCGTGTGTCCCAATAAGTCCGTTGGTTTTTGTACAACTAGAGACAAAAATAGATGTACATTGTGTTGCAGTGGATATCGCCTCCGAATGAGAAATCGGAGAGCCGAGTTCGAATTCCAGTTTAATTTGTTGCATTCACTTACACGCAAATACCATTGGGAAAGGTATTAATCCATCTCTGCTCTCTCTCTCCAACTATGGGTTAAATAACAGGACAGATTCTATTGCCTTGGTCTACAACCTATCTACCGCAGAAAGTAATGACAACCCACTATGGGAAAATCCTCTGCCTGATCAGTCATGTCTGAAAAGAAATGTGTATCTGTATGACACTTTACTGACTGATGCATAGAGCCAAACTTGTTCAGAAATATCCAAACAGTCAAAACGTAATCTTAATCCATCTCTACTTCTTCCAGCTATGATTGAGTCTTATAGACCTGGTTTACAACCAGTCTACCGTAGAGAGAAATGGCAACCCACTACAGGAAAATCTAGTCAGTCATGAACCGAAAAAGAAATTATCACCCAATCGTGTATTTTACTTAACTGACTGATAGATTAAATCCCAGCTATCAGATCCTGGTTTGTAAACTTTAAGGAAAGGAACACATCATTAATTGAAATTATATTTTTTTAACGAATTTAATATTAAAATGTTTGAAAAATTAAAATAAATTTTAATATAAAATGTTATTATTATTATGTCATTTTTCATCATATTTCGATGTCTGCTTTGGTCTCACTACCAACCAAGTCTGCGGGGAGACCTAAGGCAGGTCGTGGCGTGTTGTTATGGCTCTATTTCATGTTTTTCTATCTTCCCTATCATCCCCAGCATTACATAGTACTTAATAAGACAATTTTTTGTATATCTCTTAAGCTGGGGTTTCCAGGGATTCTTTCAATGTGTTGTTCCATTTTTTATCATTCCAAGTGCACCTACTATCACTGGCACAACTCTTGTTTTCAATTTCCACATTTTTTCTATTTCAATTTCCAGGTCTTTATATTTTGACAGTTTTTCAAATTCCTTGATTGCTATGTTACAATCCGCTGGACAAGCCATATCAATAGACAATTTTTCTCCTTCTGGTTTTTAACAATAATGTCTGGCCTGTTTGCTTCAATTTTTCTGTCTGTGTAGATGGTGTAATCCCATAGAATGGTTACATCTTCTATTTCTGTAACCGGTGCTGGGTGATGTTCATACCAGTGTTTGCCTACAGCTTTTCCATAATGTTTGCACATTATTATTATTATTATTATTATTATTATTATTATTATTAATAAAATATACAATTTTATCTTCTTCTGTTTGCCTTGTCCTTTCTAGTATTACTAGACACAAAACTTATATAAAAACAAAAATAAATTGTTGAAAGCAAAAGGTATTACCAGTAATAAATAAATAAAATTTAGTTGGCAATAAATGACCCGCCGAGGTTGATATGCCATAAAAACAAACCAACCAACATTCACATCCTACCTGCACAAATTGCCTCTTAACGTAACATTCTACCTCGATTGACCACTGTCAGTGTTCAGAGTGAACATTACTGTAAAAATAGTTTTATTTCTGTAGTTTCAGATTTATTTATTTATTACTTTTTTCAATGGATCAAAGTAACAACGAAGTAATAATTGAGCTCGCGAGGCAAGCTTGTTAGCCATTACACCAGGTTGAAGTGCCCAATGATTTAGTTTGAGTTTGAGTTTTGTCTAATGACATATCAACCTCTCTGGGTTATTTAATGCCAAAAGGGTGGGGTTTTAATGTATTTTTTAATGTTCAGTTATAATGAGAAAGTTGATTTAGTCAGATTTGGTTTTTCATGTCTCCCTCTCCCTGGTGACTCTTAGCTCGTTTTTTCTCCTTTAACACCACGCAACCCCCGTTCTGCTCAGGCCCTTCAAATATGTTATCCGCTGCTTTCCTCTGTCTCTTTTTCCCTCTATCTGGCCTGTCAGTATCAGGTTCTCCAAGCCCTCCTTCCTCATTGCATGTCTCAGGAACTTCAGCTGTCTCTGCCTGATGCTCAATATTAATTTCCTTTTTGTTTCCATCTTCTCCAAAACCTCATCATTGCTCACATGCTCGGTCCAAGATATTTGCAGCATATTTAAAAAATTAAAATAAACATAATTTAGAGTAGATTAAGTATGTAATCTATGTGCATGATTCTTCTAAAATATGTGATTGCCATACAGAAAATTATTTACGTGCGCAACTTCACGTAAGTTGCACCTAAGTAGTAAACAGTGAATAAAAGCTTCCGTTGGATATAAACAAAACAAAAAAAAAACATATGTTGTCATAATTGGGAGGAAGCAGCCCAGACCTCACTCTCCAACTTTGATAGAGATCAAAAACTTTTTCGAGTCCTTGTGGTAATGGATTAATCTCCACCAACCGAACTCTTTCTTGCTGATGGAACGTGACAAGCCTTTAGCTATTCTATCGTTTTTTCCACGGAAAATCCTCGGAAAAAGTACATTCTCTGGTTCCTCCAGTTCAAACTTTCGCGGTAAGGGAACACCATGCCAATTCAGACAGTTAAGTGTCATACGTGATAAACACTTTGGGCGATCATATCTCGAAAGAGACATGACTGACTGGGCAGAAGATTATCCCGCAGTAGGTTGCCATTGCTTTCTGCGGTAGACTGGTTGTCAGCCAAGGCTATAGAACTCAATCTGACCTATTATTTAACCCATAACTGGAGGGAAGAGATAGATTATATTACACTATTATATTAAGTATAATTAGTGAGGGATAAGTTTATTACTTCATAAGAATAGAAAACCGATCCCCCACTTTATGCCCAGTAGAAGTTTTAATTATATTTTCAACTATTATATTCAGTCAGTTAGTTAAGTGTCATACGTGATAAACGCTTTGGGCGATCATATCTCGAAAGAGACATGACTGACTGGGAAGAAGATTATCCCGCAGTAGGTTGCCATTGCTTTCTGCAGTAGACTGGTTGCTAGCCAATGCTATAGAACCCAATCTGTCCTGCCATTTAATCATACCTGTAGGGAGAAGAGATAGATTATATTACATTATTATATTAAGTATATTTAGTGGGGGATCAGTTTATTACTTCATAATAATAGAAAACCGATCCCCCATTTTATACCCAGTAGAAGTTTTAATTATATTTTCAACTATTATATTCAGTCAGTTAGTTAAGTGCCATACGTGATACACGCTTGGGCGATCATGTCTTGAAAGAGACATGACTGACTGGGCAGATGATTATCCCGCAGTAGGTTGCCATTGCATTCTGTTGTAGACTGGTCGCCAGCCAAGGCTATAGAACTCAATCTGTCCTGTTATTTAACCCATAACTGGAGGGAAGAGACGGATTAGTACCTTTCCTAAAGTTATTTGCGCGCAATTACTTATGAATTCAACTGTAATTCGAACTCGGCTCTCCAATTTGTCGTTCCGAGCCGATATCCACTGCACCACAAACGCACATCCAATTACATTGGAGCAAACATTCCCTCAGTATTTTACCGTAAGTAAGGATATTTATATCACCCTCCACCACTGGAGCGAGGTGCGACACACGGTCTTTTTTAAGGTGGGGATCCGAGCGCGTACGGACGAGCACAGGGACAAAAATTCCCCAGTCCCCCTCAACCGTCGGTTGAGCTGGCCCCCGTGACGAGCACCTGGTCCACCCCTCTGCTGCAATGATGTGGCGCAGCCGCGGGACACTGTTCCCCAGGAACTGTTCCCGGCCATCTATTCAGTGTAAATTGGAAGTAAGTTCCACTCGGACAGCTTCTTACTGTGAACTACATCCTCTGGGAAACCGACACCCGGTGGATATTTTCTTGACCAATACAATCTTAACCTGTTCAAGTCGAGTTGTAACCATCATATCCTACCTGCACAAATTGCTTCTTAACGTAACATTCTACCTCGAGTGACCACCAGTTCGAAGTGCCCAATGATTTAGTTTGAGTTTTGTCCAATGACATATCAACCTCTGTGGGTTATTTAATGCCAAAAAGGTGGGGTTTTAAGGTATTTTTTTTAATGTTCAGTTACAATGAGAAAGTTGATTTAGTCAGATTTTGATGAAAAAATTTTTAATATTTTTTTTATTTTAGAAAACTGAAGATATCTTCTAGTTTTATATTCATTAATATGAATAAATTAATAATTTTTCCTTCAAAAATGTATTATGACTTTTTTTTCCTTCAAAAGTGTTTTTTTCTTCAAAAATGTATTGTTGGTAATATTTTTCCTTCAAAAATGCATATTTTTCTAAAAAAGTATATTTTTATGTATATATTTCTATAAAAGTCTATTTTTATACATTTATAGTATTTTGACCCCAGTTTGAGGGTTAACTATTAGCCCATAGCTGGGACCCTAACAGGTGCTACCACTCCAGGTCAGGGTGGACCTGGGAACAACAGCAATTAAGAGGTGGTTCCATGCTCCTCACAACCTCCCAATCAGAGGCCTTACTGCCGGATGCAGTTTACCGTCATACTCCGGACCACCAATGATTTACTATGTGTAGCATAGTAGTGGTATAAGCTCGAAAGTATGTGGCATCCAGTGAGGATCGAACTCACTATTCAGTCATAATTGAGATAGAGAGACAAGGTTGATAATCATTACTCCACGTAGAAGTTCGAAAAGAAACAAGCAAATGACGAAAAATTCAATACATCAAGAACTTGCGCAATTGCAAACAAGAAAAAAAAACAAAAGGAAATGCTCTTCACCTAAAGGGCCAAGGAGAGGCAAATGTCTTCACGGGTGGGGCCAGTGGGGAGAGCTAACTAATCCAGCAAAACGTCTTTCCCTTAAGATAAATACATGGTGCGGTAGGTAAGTTGTCACACGAGCTTTGATTGCCGACTGCATAGTATATTAGGTTTACCTGGGCACTATCTGTGAGCAAAAGAGCACTATTTCTCAATTCACTCCGCCAGAAATTTGGAAACGGCATGCTGTACTGCATTCGCACCGAAATCTATAGTACAAACATTTCAGAGTTTAGGTGCCAATCTGAGGACAGTTCAGAAGACTCTGAAGGAGTTGGATGAGTCTAATGGTGATTACGAAGGTACGGCAGTTCGGAAAACTCACTCCAGTTTTTCTAATAAGAAAAACTCCCAAATTTATTGTTGAAGGCCTCAAACACAACGCGGAGGCCTAAATCATGTGTCTTGAGGAGGTAGTGCTGTTCTGGGTCAAGAGGGTGGCTGCTGGAGGACTCTTCCCCATGCCACACAAACAGGTGAACCCAGTCATAGCTGTCAGACAACTTCTGTGACCACATCACCTCTTACATCGGGTCACCTAAGTCTCCAGATTGCAACTCCGGGATTATTATTTATCGGGCACAGTTGATCAAGAGACCAACAAAACTCCTTGTAACACCAAAGATGAACTGAAATCAACTTAAACAAGCAGACCGTTCAAAAGAGTTGCAAGAAATTCCGAAATCGTTTGGTTGAAGCCAATTCCGAAATCGTACATGATTGAAGCCAATGGAAATTTTATTGAATAAATTTGCTCAATAGTATTTCAAGATATTTTTGTGTAGTTTTGGTAAATATGTCAGTTACAATAAGATGTCCATATTATTTTGGCATCGTTTAGACGACAATTCATCCATCGCACCCTGTATGTTTATTAAAATGAGATGCCACTGTTATTTTCATTTTCGCATCATTCAGACGACAATTCATCCATCGCACCCTGTATGTCTGTTAAAATGATATGCCAGTGTTCTTTTCATTTTGGTGTCATTTAGACGACAATTCACTCATCGCATCCGGTATGCCACCCTCATCATCAATACCGCAACCACAGTTACATCACCAATTAAGTTTGTAGAACTCAGTATAAAATCAATATCTTCACTTTATATATCTTCCCTCTTTCCCATATTTTCACCTTAAAAAACTACTTAACCCACCCCGTCACACAACTTTCTTCACGACTCAGCTACCACCACCACCGACAGTAATTAAGAGATCATGCAGCTCCTCTTTGGGGAGTTTGAAAGAGGAGCACTTGAATAACGTTGGGCCATAGAAGGAAATATCATACTGGTTTGGTTTGGTATGTTTTGTTTTACAGAATATCAACACCTTAAAGGCCATTTAATACCGACAAGAGTTTTACAATAGATTCGTATGAATTGAAAATGTATTCTTTATGAGAAATCAGTTTGTAGATCAGATTTCATTGACGTATTTTGGAAAAAAAGGTTTTGTCAAGAGTCAGATGTATAACTTGTATATATATATTTTTTCTACAAAAATATATTGTTCGTATTATTTTTATTTTATAAATATGTTACTGATAATATTCTTTTTTTTCTTGAAAAATGTATTGCTAGTAATATTTTCTTCCCTCAAAAAATATTGCTGGAATTTTCACAAAAAAATCTATTTTTATATTTTGGTAGTGTTTTGTCCTCAGTTTGGGGGTTAACTATTTGCCTATAGTTGGGACCATAGCAGGTACTACCACCCCGGGTCAGGGCGGACCTAGGAACAACAGCAATTAAGAGGTGGTTCCATGCTCCTCACAACCTCCCAATCATAGGCCTTGCTGCCGGATGCAGTTTATTGTCAAACTCAAAACCCGGATGTAGTTTATCGTCATACCCAGGAAGCTTCATTGGCGGTGGGGTGAGGGGCTATCCCGCTGAAGAGGTGCAGCCAGCGTATTCTGAAGCCTCAGCCGACAAGGCGGTATCATACCGAGGAAGGACGTTTGCTGCATGAATCAGGACAGACTTGAAAAGAATACTGTTTAGTTTTGGTCTCAATCATTTCTAACACCTTGAAAAGGAAGAAGGAAAAATATGAAAGAGCCTAGATAGTTTTTCAAGCTCAGGGGTTTTTAACTCTCATTCCAGTGGATCTGGGCAGGCAGAAAATATTGCCCATGCTGGGGGTGGGGTGTAGCAAAAACATCCTTCAAAATGTCTACCATTACTTAATAATCATAAAAGAGTAAACCTGCAGAAGTTTAAATAAATTTTGTGCAGGGAGGGTGCATGTTTTCCTGCATCCATCTTTATACAGTACGGTAAAGTTTGCTTTCAGATGTCTTTTCCTGAAGTTTCTGAAATTTCTGGTACATGTAATGAAGAAGAAGGGCTTAGGGAATCTGATTTATAAGAAATAGAGGTAAAGAGAGACAGAAAAAAGCAATGCATTACCTACTTGATGATCTTGAGCAAATGGATGGCGGAGCAAGGTTTGGAAGGAGTAACAAGAGAAAAGGAGCTACAAGGGATAGGGAGATGTGGACAGCTATAATCACCAATGGTCTGAAGGGACACGGCAGATAGAAGAAGAAAGTTTACTTTCCATGAAATCGGGTATGGTTATGTCTAAAGACAACTCTATAAAACATTAAACGGACCAAGCGTCTATTGGACAAACCATCGGTATCCTGACATCTAATATGTTCGTTTGGTTACACAACAGTGCAGGTAAATATTTCACTTTTTAAAAACGAAATCAACGTAGGATAGAAACAGACACTAAGAATTAGATTCATATATTTAACCAATTATTGGGCATTTTTTTTAATCATATCACTCCGAGCAAGGCGGTAACGCCACTGATGTGGGGCTACGCAAGAGTGAAAAGATTGGAAAAGAGAAAGCCGGGAAAAAAAAAATCAAAGTGAGAAGATTGGAAAAGAGAAAGCCGGAGACCACATCCTAAACAGGGAACAAGGGATGAGCCTCTTCACCTGTTCAATTGACGTGGGTGGAGTGTGAACCGGGCGATAGTATAGTCTATCTACTCCAATTGAAAAAAAAGAAAAGTGTGAAAAGATTGGAAAAGCGAAAGCGGGAAACCACATCCTAAACAGGGAACAAGGGATGGGCCCCTTCACCTGTTCAATAGACGTGGGTGGAGTGTGAACCGAGCGATAGTTTAGTCTATCTACTCCAAATGAAAAAAGAAAGAAAAAGAAAAGTGTGAAAAGATTGGAAAAGAGAAAGCCGGAAACCACATCCTAAACAGGGAACAAGGGATAAGCATCTTCACCTGTTCAATAGACGTAGGTGGAGTATGAACCGGGCGATAGTTTAGTCTATCTACTCCAGTTGAAAAAAAAGAAAAAAGAAAAGTGTGAAAAGATTGGAAAAGAGAAAGCCGGAAACCACATCAAGGGAACAAGGGATAAGCATCTTCACCTGTTCAATAGACGTGGGTGGAGTATGAACCGGGCGATAGTTTAGTCTATCTACTCCAATTGAAAAAAAGAAAAAAAAAGAAAAGTGTGAAAAGATTGGAAAAGAGAAAGCTGGAAACCACATCCTAAACAGGGAACAAGGGATGAGCCTCTTCACCTGTTCAATAGACGTAGGTGGAGTATGAACCGGGCGATAGTTTAGTCTATCTACTCCAGTTGAAAAAAAAGAAAAAAGAAAAGTGTGAAAAGATTGGAAAAGAGAAAGCCGGAAACCACATCAAGGGAACAAGGGATAAGCATCTTCACCTGTTCAATAGACGTGGGTGGAGTATGAACCGGGCGATAGTTTAGTCTATCTACTCCAATTGAAAAAAAGAAAAAAAAAGAAAAGTGTGAAAAGATTGGAAAAGAGAAAGCTGGAAACCACATCCTAAACAGGGAACAAGGGATGAGCCTCTTCACCTGTTCAATAGACGTAGGTGGAGTATGAACCGGGCGATAGTTTAGTCTATCTACTCCAGTTGAAAAAAAAGAAAAAAGAAAAGTGTGAAAAGATTGGAAAAGAGAAAGCCGGAAACCACATCAAGGGAACAAGGGATAAGCATCTTCACCTGTTCAATAGACGTGGGTGGAGTATGAACCGGGCGATAGTTTAGTCTATCTACTCCAATTGAAAAAAAGAAAAAAGAAAAGTGTGAAAAGATTGGAAAAGAGAAAGCCGGAAACCACATCAAGGGAACAAGGGATAAGCATCTTCACCTGTTCAATAGACGTGGGTGGAGTATGAACCGGGCGATAGTTTAGTCTATCTACTCCAATTGAAAAAAAGAAAAAAAAAGAAAAGTGTGAAAAGATTGGAAAAGAGAAAGCTGGAAACCACATCCTAAACAGGGAACAAGGGATGAGCCTCTTCACCTGTTCAATAGACGTAGGTGGAGTATGAACCGGGCGATAGTTTAGTCTATCTACTCCAGTTGAAAAAAAAGAAAAAAGAAAAGTGTGAAAAGATTGGAAAAGAGAAAGCCGGAAACCACATCAAGGGAACAAGGGATAAGCATCTTCACCTGTTCAATAGACGTGGGTGGAGTATGAACCGGGCGATAGTTTAGTCTATCTACTCCAATTGAAAAAAAGAAAAAAGAAAAGTGTGAAAAGATTGGAAAAGAGAAAGCCGGAAACCACATCAAGGGAACAAGGGATAAGCATCTTCACCTGTTCAATAGACGTGGGTGGAGTATGAACCGGGCGATAGTTTAGTCTATCTACTCCAATTGAAAAAAAGAAAAAAAAAAGAAAAGTGTGAAAAGATTGGAAAAGAGAAAGCTGGAAACCACATCCTAAACAGGGAACAAGGGATGAGCCTCTTCACCTGTTCAATAGACGTAGGTGGAGTCTGAACCGGGCGATAGTTTAGTCTATCTACTCCAATTGAAAAAAAGAAAAAAGAAAAGTGTGAAAAGATTGGAAAAGAGAAAGCCGGAAACCACATCAAGGGAACAAGGGATAAGCATCTTCACCTGTTCAATAGACGTGGGTGTTTTAGTTTTAAAGATAGTATTAAAATGTACAGAAATACATAATTTCCGCAAATGTTTGCATGCAAACTAAATTCAGCATTTATACTATTTACATTATTTAGGCTGTTGTCATTATCTTTGTTGTCATTTGTACGAAGTTTCAGCGGTTGTAAGCTCCGGCCTTCTTCAGAACCGGACCCTTTATTACGATCCTCTTTAGGTAGTCATGAGTTATCTCCCTCTAACCGGACTCTATAAGTTACTTGTTCACCACTTCTGTAGCCTGATATTGAACTCAATAAAAAATTTGGGTCTAGTCACTGGAAGTAACCAACGTTTATATCCATTGGACCATGTGTCCTTAAGAAAACAGCTGAATTTCTGGGACTTATAAAAGTAATGTTCAGTAACCATTTTTTACCAGAGTTCATATTGCAATTTTTGATGTTACTGGTATTCTCTAATATTTTTTGAAGTTAATGGTTTTCTGTAGTATTTTTTGATGTTAATGGTTTTCTCTAGTATTTTTACCAGAGTTTATGTTGCAATGTTTGATGTTCAATATTTTACTATTTTAAGAATAAATTCAAATTAAGTTCATATCTTTTATATTTGATATTTTCAATGGAAAATATATTAAAATCAGAATTCTAATTATGAATCAGCGCAAGCAAAATATACTATTTTTTTTTTACTATAATCGATGAGTAAAACTTAAAAAAAAAACTAATAAGATTTGTTACATAATAATTAATAAAAACAAAGAGTAGATAAAAGTGCATATAATCCCATAATGCTGCTGGGCGCAAATTATAAGACAAAATGTTTTAGATTTGCATTGTTTATCGCATGAAAACTAATGCACTCTATGACATATTACGTCACGATATAGCTTAATTGTTTAGTATAATTTCCTTTTGAAATAAAGATAAGTATTACTTGATGACAAACTGATTTAGTAATAGTGTTCTTGTGTCATGCAACGTGTCAATATACAATCTGTAGAACTTCAGAAGATTATACATTTTATAAGGTTGTGCTATAAGGACTTTCGCTGGTCAGCAGGATGAAATTACAACGGTATGATTTTGAACCTAAACTTAATTTTAAACTCATTTTGGCAGAAAATGGTAACGATTTTGAAAAAAATTATTTTATTATTTCATTATAAATTATGTCAAACCCTAAATTTCAAATTGAGTGCAATATTACGGTTTCCCTTTTGCACAATCGATCATGGTTTTCTTGTTAACAAGTGGCCAACAGTGAAGGTTCGAGTTGAAAAAGGTTCAACTCACTTGTGATCTCAAACGCATCGGCCGTGGATATCAGCTTCATTCAAGACACCCACTATGAAGGCATTCTGATGAGGAGGTTCCATCTTTTTTTGGCATGTTTGATAAAACTTTCAGGATTTTCTTGGCTAGACACTACAAGGATTCTTTGGACGCGACCTGTTCACTTATTTAAGCGGGTCCGGTAAGTAGATTGTTTGTACTGGATATTGCCAGGAGAAAATGTTCTGTTTCATATGGATTCAACACTTCACAGACACCTTTTCCTAGTATGACTTCCCATAAAAAAGTATGATTAAGAACTGTGTGTATGCCATCTCATTCAGTTGTGGTAAGAAATATCAGAGAGAAATGGGCTGACCCATTAAAATAAGACTGCAGCAACACGGAAAAAAGCCATAACATGTGAGGAAAAAGCAAAATCAAGTGTAGATGACGACATATTGAGGGAAAAGGGAGATCACCACCCCCTGTGGGATGAAGTTGAAATAATAAGCAGAGAACACCATTAGAAATACGAAAACTTAAGGAATCAGCGGAAAAATCTCCTAAGACGGTCAAGCATAGAAATAAATACAATATGGAAATCAGTAAGACGGATTGCTAAATAAAACAGTTAAAAAATGCCAAACATGTAATGTGAACTCTGTTAAAAACATACAACATTCAGAACGATGCAAACAGTATAAATAATTACAATACCTCATCTCAGAAATATAGACAGATGTTGAAAATGAATATAGAAACAAAGACGAGGATAACAGTCCAAATAATGTAAGCAGTGTAAAAAAAATACCTTACCTGATCTCAGAAATATAGACAGATGTTGAAGGTGAATATGGCAACAAAGATGAGGACAACAGTCTGAACAATGTAAATAGTGTAAATTATTACAATACCTCATACGGGTGTGCGTTGTGGTACAGTGGATATCGGCTCGGAACGAGAAATCGGGGATCCGAGTTCGAATTCCAGCTGAATCCATTGTATTCACTTACGCGCAAATACCCTTGGGAAAGGTATTAATCCGTCTCTTCCTTCCAGTTATGGGTTAAATAGCAGGACAGATTTATCCGTTGTAGTTTTTTTTTACAAAAGAAGAGTTTTGATATAAGTGAGCTAACCGAAACTTCATTGAAATTTAAATTGGCATTAGTATACAAATGTTCTATGCATTTTAATATGTTGTGGCTACATTCATAATGAAGTTTGTTGAGTGTTTGTTAGTTGATTTTGCTTTAGATGATTTGAAAATCTTGTTTTTATTTTCGTCATATATATATATATATATATATATATATATATATAAGAAAGAATTTAGGCAGACACATTATTTCATGGTAAACCAGAAGTGTAGGCCTATTTCAGGCGAACCATCTTCAGCTTCTGTCGTTATTGTACAGAAGATTTTATATGATTCGTATAAAATCTTCTGTACAATAAAGACGGAAGCTGGTGATTTGAATCGAAATTACTTCCCGGTAAGGAACTATTTTCCCAAGAGGATTTGTTTTGCCTTAACGCCAATATGTATTACTTCCCGGTAAGGAACTATTTTCCCAAGAGGATTTGTTTTGCCTTAACGCCAATATGTATTACTTCCCGGTAAGGAACTATTTTCCCAAGAGGATTTGTTTTGCCTTAACGCCAATATGTATTACTTCCCGGTAAGGAACTATTTTCCCAAGAGGATTTGTTTTGCCTTAACGTCAATATGTATTACTTCCCGGTAAGGAACTATTTTCCCAAGAGGATTTGTTTTGCCTTAACGCCAATATGTATTACTTCCCGGTAAGGAACTATTTTCCCAAGAGGATTTGTTTTGCCTTAACGCCAATATGTATTGCTTCCCGGTAAGGAACTATTTTCCCAAGAGGATTTGTTTTGCCTTAACGTCAATATGTATTACTTCCCGGTAAGGAACTATTTTCCCAAGAGGATTTGTTTTGCCTTAACGCCAATATGTATTGCTTCCCGGTAAGGAACTATTTTCCCAAGAGGATTTGTTTTGCCTTAACGCCAATATGTATTACCCTCAACTCAAATGATACAAAAAAATAGACTTTGCAGTTAGTCTCACATTAGATCATAAGCTATATGTATCACCTTGCTAACTTGGAAGATACCTCTAAGCCACCAGGTGCAGAGAGTTATAAACACCCACCCGAGAGGAAAAAAGATTGTGTCTTAAAGCCTCACAAGTAGAAGAATCTGCGTTCAGTGAAGATCCCAAAATCACATACCCACTCGGCGATATTAATTGACCAAACGAGTAGTTGAATAAGCAATAATTTTATTAGGTTGTTAGTTGGTTTTCTATAATTTATTTTAATACTTACTCTTTATTAATAGTTCTGATGAATCACTCAACAATGTATTCCCCAGTTCATTGTTTAATGATCCTCTAACTGTTCAGTAACTTGACAACAGAAATCAGGTTTTGACTCAGCGAAATGCGAAAGAAATTCTAATCACAATAAACTTATGAATATATGTAACAACTTATGAGAGGTATGTCTCGTGTTCTTGTGAGCTTGTCCAACGATAAGATTATATTTCACCGAAGCTTTCAACAACAACGACAACAAAAATTCAACCAGACGTGATCGGAACGTGACTAGCTCCATTAACTGACTTTCATTCGGTACCTAATTTTTGTCGTGAGATTTTATCGGTGTGTGTCACTGACAATGACATTTGACTCTAAGCTTATTGAGAGAACAATAGTAAAATGAAAATATTTCAGACCAATTCTTAACTTTGTTTGTTTAGCGACATATCAACGATTTGTCCGTCACTTAATGCTGAAATTTATTTTTCTTGGAGAATTAATAATTAGTAATCTTTCTCTGATTGGGAGGTTATGAGGAGCATGGAATCACCTCTTAATTGCTGTTGTTCCCAGGTCCACCCTGACCCGGAGTGGTAGCACCTGTTAAGGTTCCTGCTATGGGTAAATAGTTGTCCCCCAAACCGGAGTCAAAATGCTATGAAAGTATTTACCAACAAAACTTATTTTGAATGAAAAATATTACCAACAAAACTTATTTTGAATGAAAAATATTACCAACAAAACTTTTTTGAATGAAAAATATTACCAACAAAACTTTTTTGAATGAAAAATATTACCAACAAAACTTATTATGAATGAAAAATATTACCAACAAAACTTTTTTGAATGAAAAATATTACCAACAAAACTTTTTTTGAATGAAAAATATTACCAACAAAACTTTTTTGAATGAAAAATATTACCAACAAAACTTTTTTTTGAATGAAAAATATTACCAACAAAACTTTTTTGAATGAAAAATATTACCAACAAAACTTTTTTGAATGAAAAATGTTACCAACTAAACTTTTTTTTGAATGAAAAGAAAAAAAAATATTTGAAACAAAAATACGTCTCCGGTCTTAAATGACCATTTAGATGTTGATAGGCCGTTAAGCAAGAACAAACAAACAAACAATCATTCATTTTCCTTTCATTCAGCGGATGGAAGGTGCGAAGCCGAAGTTCGAAGGCGCATTGAGACAGCGAAAGATGCCTTCCAAAAGCGAAGCAAATTATTGAGAAACGGGAAAATTTCATTGGAAACAAAGAAGAATACTGTACTGTTAAATAATATCGGTCTTCATATATGGCAGTGAGTGCTGGACAACCTCCTCAAAAGACGAAAGAAAAACTCGAGGTGACAGAAATGTTGTTCTACAGAAAGATGCTGAGAATACCATGGACCGAACATGTGAGCGACGATGAAATTTTAGAAAAAATGATAACACAAAGGACACTTATACTTTACTTCAGCGATAGTTGAAAATCTCTAGGGCACACAGTGAGGAAAGAGGACTTAGAAAATTTGATACCCGTAGGACATATTGAAGGCAAAATAGACTGAGAAAAACAGTGTATAACCAACTTAACGGTCTTGGGTAAATGGAAGGCAGAACAAAGATTAAAGGAGATTTTAAAATATATAAATTTTACTTAGAGTTAAAAACAGCAAAAACTTATGGAGAGCTATGATCACCAACGTTCTGATAAGGGCAATTCCCAGAGAAAAAGATGATTAGTAGAGAGGGAAAAGTATTAATTCATCTTTTTTCTTCAACTGAAAACCTCTAACTGGACTCTCTAGCCATGGTTGGCAACTAATCTGGGAGAACAATAAATCCGAATTCGAAATTCAACCAACTGAAGCTGTACAAAAATCAGAAGTTGGATTCTGATATGTATGCAGTATAGCCCGGCGTTGCTCGGGTGTAATGAAAAACTAATCCATGGTCCTGGGGCTCAGACTCTTTGGCACGAAAGACTAAAAAGCAATTGTTGTTTCCAGTTAAAGCGAAACCGTAGATTGAAAGAAAAATGAATGGATGTAAGTTAAATTTTGATTTCCGGTATCGATGTCAAATAAGTTTTCCGTCGCAAACTGAATTTTGAAGGCTAAATAAATCCTCTGAGTAAATGGTATCATGGCTGAGACTAAAAACTACAATTATACCTACTTAGAGCAAAACCCGAAGCAAAAACCAAAATAAAAGTGCTGAAAACCTGATTTTGATCAAACCTGATAGGATATCTGTGTATCAATTTCCAATATCGGAGTCAAATAAGTCATCCAAGGATAAACTAACCTAAGTAAGTCCATGAAAACTTATCGTACCAATCAGAAGTAAAATTGGAGAAAACGAACCATATTGATGGCTGAATATCGGTTTTTGATCAGATTCGATAGATTATCGGGATTATCGGGATATCGATTTCCGATATCGGGATAAATGAGTCGTCTGAGAAGATCTACTAATGTTTGAGACTAAAAACTACAATTTTACCAAGTTAGAGCAAATTCTGCAGTAAGAACCACGATAAAAGAGCTGAAATCCTGATTTTGATCAGACTTGATCGGATATCGGGGTATTAATTTTCAATATCGGGAGGAAATCGGGGAAAAAAAAGTAATCCATGACCTGACCAGAAGCTTAAAGAATATTTGTCTGAAGTTTAGTGAGAATCAGATAAAAATTGTGGATTTGTATAAAGGACATACAGACAGACAGACAGACAGACAGACAGACAGACAGACACACACACACACACACATCTTGCCTTTTATATATAGAGATTGTTTTTGAATCCACAATTACTCTATCCCCAAATTTAGGAAAAAACGCTTTAATCCAATCGGCCCATAAATGTTACACGGCTCATCAGACATCTGAAGAAAGCCGTAAAACTATTAAAAGTATCAGCCATGAAAATAAATGCAAAGTCCGAATGTTAATAAAAAAGTTGTTTTTTGAGATTATTTTTAAAGCTTTCATTACACCCCGAGCAACACCGGGCTATACCGCTAGTTTGCCATAAAAACAAAACAACCAACCAACCAACCAACTTAAATGACTGATCACTCCAAGCAAGACAGCAAAGCCATTAAGATGCAAAGTGTTACAGGACGTGGAAAAATTAGGAACAGAAACATTAATCCTGGAGCACTAACTCTCATTTAAGTTACATCACTGTGACCATGGCTATATCATAACCGATTTTGATAATATAAAAAAAAAATAAATATAAATCTTTATTTGAAACTAACAGTAAACCCCTACGTTACTCGGGTGTAATAAAAGCTTTAAAACTAACCCATGGTCCTGGAGCTCAGACACTTTGGACGTTGGCACGAAAGACTAAAAAGAAATAGTTGTTTCCAGTTAAAACGAAATGGTAGACTGAAAGAAAAATGAATGGATATAAGTCAAATTTTGATTTCCTGGTATCGATATCAAATTTTCTGCACTATTGTAAGAACTGCAACCTTGAAACTTCTGAATATCGTTTCTTATGTCTTTGTCTATGAGTGTATCAAATTTGATTAAAATCGGACCACTCCTTCTATAACCCGATTTTTTCGATTATCGATTTTCGATATTTATCGGGAGTACCTCGACACAAAACCTAGCTAAGAACACTCGCAGACGCTTATAGTACAGCTGTGTAAATTTTCAAGAAAATCGGTTCAGCCGTTTCGGAGTCTATAGGTAACAGACACACACACACACACACACACACACACACACACACACACACACACACACACAGACAAAGTTCCATTTATAAATAAGTTTAGATATTTTACATGCAGGCACTTCAAACGTTGTACTTTGACTTAACATTAATAGGAACTGAAAAACATATTATTTAGGTAAGAAAATCAGGAAATGAAAATTGTAATTAAAATGGCGTCATTTCCGCTCGGTACTATATACCCATGGTTAGTGTTGTCGGGTTAATAATAAATTGCATGAGTGAAAGAGTAATCAGGAGTACAGTATATAGCGAATGACACTACATTTCAATTTTTTGCAGATTAATGTTGGCTGAAAAGCATAGAGCCGGAAGGGAGTTCCGCAAGCGATAAGTGCGAGAAAAGAAACTGTTAGCGTAGAACTTACTGCTACATCTAGCCACCTCAAGTATAAATTGATGAAATCTTAAATCCAGTTTAGGACTGCGCTTAAATGCATGAAGTCTAGGTACCATAGTGAAGAGCTGATTCGAACAATTATCATGAAAGCATTTATAGAAAAGGCAGAGGGAAGCAACTTTATAGTGGTGCGAAAGTGACTACAGCCGAGCCGCCAGATCAGGACCAATAATATTGCTGATTCTTCTTTTGATTTTATCAAGGAATTCAAAGTAAATATCACGGGCACCGGACCATATGTGAGAGCAATATTCTAGGTATAGATTAATGGTAGACTTATAGATATGTAAGATCGATTCTGGAGAGAAAAATGATATCGCCAGACACAGTGAAGCGAGTTTCTTAGCAGCTAACCTGGCGATGGATTTAATGTAAGTCTTTTCACTTCATATAAACTGAGGAAGGCGAAACGAATTAGTTTTCTGGAGGTTAGCATCAGCCATGCCAATGAAAAGCAGAGATTAATGGAGAGAAGTTTAGTTTTGACCCCTGTTAACGACGATCTTGAGGTCGTTTTGGACATCAGTTGCCATTTTCAGCTTCTTGGACTGATAAGGCTTACTATCGAGGCAGGTGTAAATAGTTGTTCCGTTACCGCAGTTTAACTCAAAAATACAAGGGAGTACCTGTTGTCGTCAAAAGTTTTCTTTGTCTGAAACAGACATATTACAGATTTTCTTTTCCTTAAATCCCTGAGAATATATCTATATTCTTAGGGATTTAAGGAAAAGAAAATCTGTAATAAATCCCTAAGAATATATATATATATATATATATATATATATATATATTCTCAAGGATTTAAGGAAAATAAAATCTGCAATATGTCTGTGTTTCAGACAAACAAAACTTTTGACGACAACAGGTACTTGGTTTTCTGATCTTTCCAACGTCGTCGTCGTCGTCGTCTTCTTCTTCGTCGTTGTCGTTGTCTTTGTCGTCTTCGTCTTTTTCGTTTTCCCGCTCACACAGTTCGTCGACCGACTAAGTTCAAACTGACTCAAATCGCCGCCTTTCCTCGTTTTATGCCTTTTCTCGGTTGCTTATTTGCATATGAATTACAACGAGCGGCTCGTATGTCGACGTGGCTGCCGCTCATTTGCATACCTCGTAAAACCGTGCGGAACAAGGCGTTAGATCACCCGGATGACCACAAGGGAGATGCTTTTTGGCTAAGATAGTTGCAGTTTCCCACTTACACTGTTGTTTGGTCTGTGTTCAAATCGATCTAAAAAGCTATGATTTTGAATAATGAGTTTCAAGATAGACAGGTCAGTTGAACGACTGTTGAACTACGACCTTTTTTCTCTTAACTTTACTACTGAGCCACTCCAAAATATGCTTAATAGTGTTCTGCTTTTCTCACACATTGTTTTTCAATTCTCCTCCGAGCAGCACCCCACCTCTTGACAGTTGGACGGCGGCTGAAATTTCTTTGCTTTTAGCAATTTTTAGCAATTTTATTGTTTATTTTTAGCAATTTATTTTAATGACACCTATGTTTCATAAACAATTACTCTTCTTCTTCTTCTTCTTCTTCTTCTTCTTCTTTTTTACTGTCTTTTTCTTTTTCTCTTTCTCCTCTTCTTCCTTCTCCTCCTTCTTCTCTTCCACCTTTACCTCCTCTTCCCCTCCTCCTCTTCCTCTTCCTTCTCTACTTCCTTTTTCTTATCTTTCTTTTGTCTTTTTTCTTCTCTTTTTCTTTCTTTTCTCCCTTCTTATTCTCCTTCTTCTCTTTCTCCTCTCCTTCTTCTTCCCCTCCTCCTTTTCCCCTCCTCCCTTTTCTCTTCTTCCCTGTTTTCCGTCTTCTTCTTCTAATCTTTCTTTTGTCTTCTTTTCTTCTCCTCTTCCTTCTTTTCTTCCTTCTTATTCTCCTTCTGCTCTTTCTCCTCTCCTTCTTCTTTCCCTCCTCTTTTTCCCCTCTTTCTTTTCTTCCTTCTTCTTATCTTCCTTTGTCTTCTTTTTCTTCTCCTCTTCCTTCTTCTTTTCTCCTCCTCCCCCTTTTTCTTATTCTCCTCCTCCTTCTACTCATCTTTTTTCTTCATTTGTGCTTCGTCATTTCTTTTATTTAGTTTGGTTTCTTCTTTGTCTTTTCTTCTTCTTTTCCTTCAATTTCTTTTTCGTTTTCCTTCAGCCTTTTCTTCCTTACCTCTTCTGTAACTTATTTTCTTTTAAACCTTTTTCCGTTTTCTTATTTAATGTTGTCGATCTTTTGCTTTTTTTTCTTTTCACTAATTTTTCTAGTCTTTTCTTTTCACTTTCCTTTTTTTTCCTTCTTTTCTTTAAACTTCTTTTTTCATTTCTATTTTTGTTCTTTTTTTAGAATTTATTTTCTTTCTTTTCTTTTGGCATTTTCTTTACTACTTCTTTTTTTTTTCTTTCTCCTTTCCTTGTTTAATTTTTTTTCCTCTGTTTTCGTTGATTTTTTTCCTTTGTTCTTTTTTCTCGTTTTAACTTTTTTTTTCCCTTCGGCTTCCTCTTCTTTTTTCTTTCCTTTTTCCTCTTTGTTTTCACTCACACTCCTTTTCCTTCCTTTTTTCTTCAACTTTTCCATCTTTAAGTTTTCCTTCTTTTTTAATAAAATTATTTTCATTCTTTTTTCTTCATCTTCTTCTTCTTTATGTTCTTCTTTATCCTATACGCCCCCCCCCCCCCGCACTTCAGTAGCTGACAAGCCTTGCACTTAATCAGTACAGTTCCCACATTAGGTTGTCTCAAGTTTTCAGCTGCCTTAAACGATAACCTTTTGCCTAAAAAAGTCAAAAAGCATTTCCCCTGCCACTTACCTTTTAGGGAAATAGACCGTTTATAGTCCTAAATGAAAAGCCAAAAGACGAAAGATTGTTATTCTCGCGACAAAAGTGTCCGAATGGGATATGGGTGAGGTGGTTGCTTGTTACTCTCATTCTCGGCTGGCTATCTCATATCTGACATTTAAACACACAGCAAAAACATTTCCATATTCAATTATGTCAGTTTATTCGAAATCGGCAGTACCTTTCCATGGAAGAAGTGAGCGTATTTAGGATAAGATGGCTGACAAAGTCCATTCCTCTGCAAGCAGTTCTGGGTATCTGGACGTGGTGTAATGGTTAACAAGCTTGTCATACTAGAACCTTTTTTTTTTTAATCATTTCACCCCGATCAAGGCGGAAACGCCACTGATGTGCAGGGGGTTACATAAATGTAAAAAGATTAATTAGAAAAGAGTGAGGAGTACAAACTAGTTAGAAAGGAACAATAGAGAGCAGGTGCGATGACAGATACATAGGTGGAGAGAAAGGGAAGGTTATACAGGGGAGGGGAGAGAGCTAGAGTCCAGTGGTTAGTAGATGAGTATTGACTTTGCATTTAAATTTCTGGAGGTTGTAGCCGTCAGGAAAGCAAGATTACGGGAGCGAGTTCCACAGGCAGGAAGTGCGAGAGAAGAAGCTGCAGGTGTAGAATTGTCGTCTGCATTTGGCTAACCTGACTGTGAATGGGTGGGACCCAGTTGCCAGTCTGGTTGCACGAGTAAACACCTGTTGAGGAGGCACCAGTGACTTAAGCTCGTCCGAGCAGAAGCCATGAAAGTATTTATAGAATAGACAAAGGGAGGCCACATTTCGACGATGGGGAAGTGGCTGCAGTCGAGTCGCCAGATCAGTACCTATCACATTACATACTCTCCTTTGGAGCTTGTCAAGAACACTGAGGAGAACGGCAGGGGCACCTGACCATAAATGGCAGCAGTACTCCATGCACGGACGGCAATGAATAGTGAGTTCGATCCTCACTGGATACTGCATACTTTCGGCATTATGCCACCTCTCATCAGCGCTTAGAAAATCAACTCTCTTCAAGCAAGTTTTCAATTCCATTTCACACAATTTTTGTATAGCAAAATTATTATTTATTGAATGACCCTCGTAGAAATCCTTATACCGAAAAATTCACCTTATTTATTAAATGACCCTCGTAGAAGTCCTTAAACCGAAAAATTCACCTTATTTATTGAATGACCCTCATAGAAGTCCTTATACCGAAAAATTCACCTTATTTATTGAATGACCCACGTAGAAAAAAAAAACAAAAAGAAAATGATACAAATATTTCAAGTACTCAGATGATCTGCTGTCTATACAACATCAAGAGTATATCCAGAAGCAATTCGAACTTACAGAGAAATCTCTGCTGCCAAAAACAGAGGAGAACAGGACGAAGAACTGCGTGTATTCCATCCCTTGCAGTTGTGGCAAAGAATACCAAGTGAAAACCTTTCACCTGGTAAATTTCAACTGGATTAACTTCAAAAAGCCGTAATAAGAAATGAGACCAGGAGATCAGGCAAAGTTTGACATGTATGAATGAAAAAGCGTCGTTACCAACCCCTGTGGAATAAAATAAAACTACTGGACGGACGACAGAATCAAATGTCTGAAGAAGTCATCGTATATCCTAGACTATGATAACCTCTTCAGCAAGCCATGCATTAAAATAAATACAGAGAGTATTCGACTTACGACAGAGTTCCATTCCCACGATGCGTTGTAACGCGGTTTTCAGTGTAAGTCGAAACGTACTCGTAATTTAATTTCCATAATGATAACTTTCCTTTTCTGTAAAGTACTACCATCAGGAGAGCTAACACGATGCTTGGGAGCCAAAATGAAGGGCAATAAGTTTCCACAAGCACAACACTAACAAAAGAGAGCGATCGCAAAATAATCTAATATAGCGGAAAACAAGATTAATGGAGATTGTGTCGTAACCAGGAATCGTCGTAAGTCGGAACTGTCGTAACCTCAGAACCCGAGTGCCAATAATAAATATGACAGCAAGACTCAGTAGCAGCTATAGTAGTATTGTGGAGTATCCTGTCTTACTAAGGAATGGGTATGGCCCGGGTTATAAAAGACAGGGACTAGAACGAACAACCGAGTGTTCGTCATTAAACGAGAGTGTTCGTGACTATACGAGAGTCTTAGTCATTATACGAGAGAGATCGAGAGCCATCGGTCTTAGACGAGAGTTAGACGTCACTAGACGGAAGCCTTCTTCTCAAGACGGACGCATACGTCCTATACAGAGACATTGCTTTCTTAAATGTTATTCTTGTTAACTGTTCGTTGGTGTACTTGTATTTGGTTTTTTGTACTGAGGTATAATAAATCTCTATTTATTTATCCTCATTGTTAAGAGTTATTTCTTGCACTATTCTTTCTCTGTTTATCCCCTCCCGGAATATAACAAGTAAGAAAAGTGTGACAGCAGCAGCAGCAGCAGCAGCAGCAGCAGCAAAAAAAGATTCAAGACTCCATTTCTAGGTTTAGAACTGTCCGCAGCGGATTAATGCGCAGGTTTGTGAATTTTGTGATATAATAATTGTGAGTTCGATCTCTCCAGGGTTAGACAGATTTTGACTCTGTGGAAACAGAGTGAGCAATAATCGAATAGTCATGAGTATAAAAAGACATGACATATCTAAATATGGGCAATGAAACGACAATAATCTATCGACATAGATGTTATGTTGCATGTAAGAATTATTGTGAAATCAATACAAACAACGTAATTGTATAAAATAGGTGTATTGCCAGGAAGAGAAGTATTTACAAAGGAGGTCGTTAGTAGAATACAGAACAAGGGTTTAGTAGAACGTATTGTCGTGAGACGTAAGAGTCTGACCAATAGAATACTTCCGGTCCAATACCGGAAATACCCGACTGACTTGTTCACTCGGCTGACTTCCGAGGTCTTCCCTCGAGGTATCATCACTACTACTTTATATAGTGCTTAGCACAGTCCATTACTGAGGACAAAGGTGGAGAGCGCTCCAACAATAGATAAAGAGTTCAGCACAAAACTCACTGAAGAGGGCGCGACAATTTAATAAAATAACGTAATCAATTCTAACTTGACATCTCGATTTCAGTCACTTTCTCACCGACGTGGCTTCCCTCTGCCTTTTCTACTAATATTGTCATTGCAACTGCGATAACGAAATGTTTTTCTTGGTACCCGTTCCGTTGAATTCGTTGCATTCACTTACGGGTTAATACACTTGGGAAAGGTATTAATCCGTCGCTTCTCCCTCCAGCTATATATTATACAGGTAGACAGATTGTGTTCTATAGTCTTATTTGGCAACTAGTCTACCACAGAAAGTAATAGTAACCTACTACGGGAAAATATTCTGCCCAGTTAGTCATGTCTCTATCGAGACATGATCGCCCAAGCGTGTATCACGTATACCACTTAACTGACTGACTGACCACAACTACATGGATTTGAGCTTGATACTAAATTGGCATCTGGGTACCACCCTTTTACGATTGAAATAGTTAAATGCAACAGTCACTTCTACTCCAACAGTTTCTCTTCTCGCACTTCCTACCAGTAAAATTTCTTCCGTTTACTTGCGTACAATCTCTAAAAATCTAAATGCAACATCAATTGTCATCTTCTCTCTTCTTGAATCCCGTTTATCTTTTATCCTTTCATTAATAACCCCTGGACTCAGATGTTTCTCTCACTGTAGACCCCTGTGCACTAGTGGCGGTATTTCCTTGCTTGGGGTGAAATGATTAAAAAAAGCAAGAAAAAGTCACTTACTGAGCCATATAGACTAAAACATTGAATCTCCAAAAATTTAAATGCCACATCAATTGTCATATTCTATCTCCTTGAACCCCGTTTATCTTTTGTCCTTTCCTGAATCCTCCCCATACTTAGCATGTATATCATTTTCACCCCCTGTAACACCCTGCCTAGTAGTTTGCTTGGGGTAAAATAAACTAACAAAGAAACAAAAAAAAAAAAAAATTGAAACGCTGTGATAATAGCAACACAGCTGAGGACATTACTTTGAATATAAGCAGAGTCCTCATCTCAAATTCAGACGGAGAAAAACTGAAACAATGGGACACGCATAAAAATCGAATTCATTTGACACACGAAACATTTGTGCTAATCTCGAATCCAAAATAGACGTATCCCCCCCCCACACAGAATATTTTTGTTTTTATTATTCTAACTTAGGAAATTCTTATTCTAACCTTCCCACCCACTTTTCTCAGTCTATTTCACCTCCTCTGTTGATTATATTTTAGCGTTTCTTTCACACACTACTGATATTTTGCTCCCACCCCCTATACATTCGGGACTCATAAATAAGTGCCGTGCCGTGGTCTTGCTAGTTTCAAAGAGTATAGCAATTGCTCTTATAATGTGGAAATTAAATGTGGATATAAAGTGGGGGATCAATTCAATATTATAATCAATTTATAAATTGATCCCTCACTTTGTGTTCATGCTAGTTTTTATACATTTATATTCTAGATTTATGGGCTTGAACAAATGGATGGCAGAGTAGGGTTTGGGAGGAGTAACAAGAGAAAGGGTGCTAAGAGACACAAGGGATAAGAAGATGTGGAGGGCAATGATCGCCTACGTCCTGAAGGAACATGACACATAAAAGAAGAGGTGGATTCATTCCTAATCAGAATTTGATAAACAAATAAGAAATTACCTGCATACGAACAGGTAACAGAGTAGGGTTTGGGAGGAGTAACAAGAGAAAGGGTGCTAAGAGATACAAGGGATAAGAAGATGTGGAGGGCAATGATCGCCTACGTCCTGAAGGAACATGACACATACGGACAGGTTACGGATACAGCAGATATACAAAGATAGAAAAGGGCGTCAGGCAAGGATGTGTCTTTTCACCGGATCTATTCAATTTGTACAGCGAGACTATTTTGAGGACCCTAAATGCTATGTCAGAATTTGTCATCAGAGGCCCCAATTTGACCAACATAGGATACGCAGACGATACAGTGCTAATTGCAGACACGGAAAGGAAACTGCAAGACCGCCTACAGAAGGTAGCTGAATAGAGTGACATAAAAGGACTACAAATAAACTGCAAGAAAACCGAATGCATGGTCATCAGCAAAAAGAGCAGCCCAAAATGGCAAATACAGGCGGAGGATGCTAAACTCAAGCAGATACAAAAATTTAAATATCTGGGGAGTGTTCTAACAGAAGACGGAAAGTGCGACACAGAGATCCAAAGGCGAATTGGCATGGCGAAAAACGCGTTCCTGAAACTGAGTAAAGTATAAAGAGACAGGAAAATTTCACTAGAAACAAATAAAACAAAGAGGGAAGTACTGGATTGCTATGTGATGTCAGTTCTTCAATATGGCAGTGAATGCTGGACAATATTACCAAAGATGAAGGAAAAACCTGAAGTAACTGAAATGTGGTTCTACAGAAGGATGATGCGGATATCATGGACCGAGCATATGAGCAATGATGAGGTTTTGGAAATTATGGAAACGAAAAGGAAAGTAATACTGAGCATCAGGAAGAGACAGCTGAAGTTCCTTGGACATGCAATGAGGAAAGAGGGCTTAGAGAACCTGATACTAACAGGCCAGATAGAGGGAAGAAGAGACAGAGGAAAGCAGTTGATAACATATTATATATTATTATCGCCTGAACAGGTGAATGACATAACGAGGGTTGCTCGGTGTTATAGGAGAAAGCGTGCTAAGAGCCACCAGGGATAGGGAGACGTGGAGGGCCATGATCGCCTACGTCCTGAAAGGACAAGGTACATGGAAGAAGAAGAGTCTCGAAAAAATATATAAACATTCACTATTTTTTATCCATAAGGTTGAATGTGATAAAATTATTCAACTTCTTAACTAGAAAAATCTCAAGTTGATGTCAAAAATTGCCTCAAAACATTGTTGATTTATTTAAATAAATTAATGACATGATCTGTTATGACATGTCTCTAATTTGTAGATACATTGTATTTATTTTCAATTATCTTTAGTTGAATTGTTCACCTATTTTTGCATTATTATATATATATATATCATTATTATATCCATTATTGTGTATAATTAGGTAACAATAACATTTATATTTTATATGAATGCAACCTTATGGCAATTGCGATATAGTAGGGCCTTGTATCAAAGTCGTGGTGGTATTATAGATTTGAGAGGTGTCACGAAACCCTTACCTCGGCCGGGGTTATATAGAAGTGTACAGAAAAAAAAAACTTTCGTGTAAATGTCTCTAAAAAAGAAAATACTTTTGATATATCATAATATTTATCATAATACATTATATACGTATAGAAATAATGTATATGCATATAGCAATAAGTAATGGTAGAAGATGGATTTTTAAAAATGCTAAGTTTCTTTCCAAACTAAACGATATTGGCTCTCCCTAGTTTCTTTTGATGAATATGAATTGCCATGACTTTTTGATAAATATAATGGAGGGATTTTCTCCATGTTTTTGTATTTAGAATATTCTTTCTATAAGACTGGTCGACAATTGAGGCTAGAAAGCTTAGGAGAACATTTTTATTCATACCTTTCCGAAGATCATTTGTAAAAATTTGGGAAGTGAACGTAATAGTCGAGGCTGGAATTTGAACCCAGTTCATCGCTTCCACACTCCACTCACTCCACTCTACATACACATCACATCTCTCAACGACACTGTCGAACATCTGAGATTTATCACCTACTATAAAAGTTTAAACATCTGATTTAATTATTATCAACAACACCGAATCTCAAAAAATCCTCTATGTAAAAATAATGTTGTCTATGAATTCTCATGACCCCTGGGAGATTGCATCTCGAACACAAAATAGAGCAACATTAAGTATTTACATTGGGCATATATGCACTACACTGTCTCACTGACTGACTTGTCATTTGTCGAAATTTGAGGAGAGAACGCAATAGTTGAGGTTTGAATTTGAGTCTCGTTCATCGCTTCCACAGTCCACTCCACACATATGAATGTGTTGAAATGATTCAACTTTTTAACAAGAAAATTCTCAAGCTGATGCTAAAGATTGCTGCAAAACATTGTTGATTTATTTAAAATGGAATTATCTATTATAATTTGCATTTCGAGACATTGTATTTATTTTCAATATTTCTAATTGTAATGTTAATTTATTCTGCATATGATCTATTATTGTATATAAATTAAGTTACAATAAAATTTAAATTTTATATGAATACTACCTTATTAAAATTTGATATGTAGTAAAGTGGGAGTTTATCATTGATTCAGGAGCGCGGGTGGGCGTAACAAGACCTTTGCACCGCTCCTAGCTACGACCTAAAACAGAAATTTCTTTAAAATTATATTTTAAGAACTTGATTTGTCTGCAAACCAATAAGATCTTTCTTGAGAATTTTCGTCGCTAATTTGTTGTGGCAAATCTTAACGCAAATGTTCGTCGTCAATTTGTTCTGGAGTCGTTTGAGGAGTTGTTGTGGCGAAAATTTTGCCGCAAAGTGTCGTGACCTGTTTGGCCGAAAGTAAGACATGGAAAAGATAGGTTCAAAACAGTGTATTAGTATAACAAGAACATATGTATAAGGTAAGTGTTAGTAATAAAGTAAATAGAAATAAGTTGTAGTGTCCGGTTTGGCCGGAAGTAAGACACGGAAAACAAAAGGTAGGTTCAAAACAGTGTATTAGTAGAGCAAGAATATACACACAAGTAAGTGTTAGTAATCAGTAAATAGAAATAAGTAAGTTCGAACGGTACAATTACGCTGTTTTTATCCTGAATCGTAACTGGCTTTAACTGCGCACTTAAGTGTGTACTTGACTGCATCTGGAAGTCGCGTAGGTAATTATATATAACAAGAGGAAAATCCATAGTAGAAGGGTACCATAACAGTCTTCCTTTATCATTTCACTGCCTGAAATATTTTCCAAATTTTAAGAATATGGATTTGAGTGAACCTTAATTAAAACAGAAGCAAAAGGAGTGATAATAGTTCGAAACAAAGACATTACGAACTTTCTAGGACGAATAATGAGGAAAGAGGATGTGGAAAATTTAACACACACAGGACATATTGGAGGAAAAGTGTCAGCGATCAACATACTAGACAGGAAGAGGGATAGTAAAATAAAAATAAATGAGAAAATATGAACTTTGCTAGGACCTAAAAAGGATAGTAAATTATAGAGAGTTACGGCCGACGCTGTGTTATATACTGCCGCTAGATCGTGACAAACAACGTTGAACACACACACACACACACACACACACACACACACACACATATATATATATATATATATATATAAAATCAAATTCTTATTCTTCGTCGTTGACGCTTGTATGAAGCAGAGAGAGTCGCGCACACGGAGGAGCCGTCGGGAGTCGAGAGCCATCGGGAGTACTCTGTCTCTTCAATCAAAAAACACAGAATTTATATAGTCTCAAAACTTCCACGCATTTTTTTTGGGGGGGTTGTTACTCTGTTGACATCATCTACGGGAGGGTATATATGTCAATCATATCTTTGTCGACCATTGCTTTTCAAACCGGTTGTTGCAATTTAAAATTTTTTTTTTGTTGTTATTGTTGTTTCCCCCTGCTGACATCATCCACGGCCGGTTACATGTTTCAACCACCCTTGTCTTTTGTTGAGTTCATCCACGGTTGGTAATATATTCAAGGTAACATAATACACCCGTCCCGAAGAGACACGGTACATATTTTTTAATTTTTTTTTATTTAATCATTATTTAAGCATCAAGCAAGATGGGCCCGCGACTAGTATGCAGGGGTGTTACCGTGAAAGAAAAGACTGGGTACAATGGGTATCAAATAATAAAAGATAAATGGGATTTAAGAAGATCGAAAATGGCAATTGAAGTTACATTTGCATTTTTTGGTGTTTGTAGCTACCGGGGAATCAAGTGAAGGGAAGGGTGTTCAATAGGCGGGAAGTTTGTAGCTACCGGGGAATCAAGTAAAGGGAAGGGTGTTCAATAGGCGGGAAGTTTGTAGCTAACGGGGAATCAAGTAAAGGGAAGGGTGTTCAATAGGCGGGAAGTTTGTAGCTACCGGGGAATCAAGTAAAGGGAAGGGTGTTCAATAGGCGGGAAGTTTGTAGCTACCGGGGAATCAAGTAAAGGGAAGGGTGTTCAATAGGCGGGAAGTTTGTAGCTACCGGAGAATCAAGTGAAGGGAAGGGTGTTCAATAGGCGGGAAGTTTGTAGCTAACGGGGAATCAAGTAAAGGGAAGGGTGTTCAATAGGCGGGAAGTTTGTAGCTACCGGGGAATCAAGTAAAGGGAAGGGTGTTCAATAGGCGGGAAGTTTGTAGCTACCGGGGAATCAAGTAAAGGGAAGGGTGTTCAATAGGCGGGAAGTTTGTAGCTACCGGAGAATCAAGTGAAGGGAAGGGTGTTCAATAGGCGGGAAGTTTGTAGCTACCGGGGAATCAAGTGAAGGGAAGGGTGTTCAATAGGCGGGAAGTTTGTAGCTACCGGGGAATCAAGTGAAGGGAAGGGTGTTCAATAGGCGGGAAGTTTGTAGCTACCGGGGAATCAAGTGAAGGGAAGGGTGTTCAATAGGCGGGAAGTTTGTAGCTACCGGGGAATCAAGTGAAGGGAAAGGTGTTCAATAGGCGGGAAGTTTGTAGCTACCGGGGAATCAAGTGAAGGGAAGGGTGTTCAATAGGCGGGAAGTTTGTAGCTAACGGGGAATCAAGTAAAGGGAAGGGTGTTCAATAGGCGGGAAGTTTGTAGCTACCGGGGAATCAAGTGAAGGGAAGGGTGTTCAATAGGCGGGAAGTTTGTAGCTACCGGGGAATCAAGTAAAGGGAAGGGTGTTCAATAGGCGGGTAGTTTGTAGCTACCGGGGAATCAAGTAAAGGGAAGGGTGTTCAATAGGCGGGAAGTTTGTAGCTACCGGGGAATCAAGTGAAGGGAAGGGTGTTCAATAGGCGGGAAGTTTGTAGCTACCGGGGAATCAAGTAAAGGGAAGGGTGTTCAATAGGCGGGAAGTTTGTAGCTAACGGGGAATCAAGTAAAGGGAAGGGTGTTCAATAGGCGGGAAGTTTGTAGCTACCGGGGAATCAAGTAAAGGGAAGGGTGTTCAATAGGCGGGAAGTTTGTAGCTACCGGGGAATCAAGTGAAGGGAAGGGTGTTCAATAGGCGGGAAGTTTGTAGCTACCGGGGAATCAAGTAAAGGGAATGGTGTTCAATAGGCGGGAAGTTTGTAGCTACCGGGGAATCAAGTGAAGGGAAAGGTGTTCAATAGGCGGGAAGTTTGTAGCTACCGGGGAATCAAGTGAAGGGAAGGGTGTTCAATAGGCGGGAAGTTTGTAGCTACCGGGGAATCAAGTAAAGGGAAGGGTGTTCCATAGGCGGGAAGTTTGTAGCTACCGGGGAATCAAGTGAAGGGAAGGGTGTTCAATAGGCGGGAAGTTTGTAGCTACCGGGGAATCAAGTAAAGGGAAGGGTGTTCAATAGGCGGGAAGTTTGTAGCTACCGGGGAATCAAGTAAAGGGAAGGGTGTTCAATAGGCGGGAAGTTTGTAGCTACCGGGGAATCAAGTAAAGGGAAGGGTGTTCAATAGGCGGGAAGTTTGTAGCTACCGGGGAATCAAGTGAAGGGAAGGGTGTTCAATAGGCGGGAAGTTTGTAGCTACCGGGGAATCAAGTGAAGGGAAGGGTGTTCAATAGGCGGGAAGTTTGTAGCTACCGGGGAATCAAGTAAAGGGAATGGTGTTCAATAGGCGGGAAGTTTGTAGCTACCGGGGAATCAAGTAAAGGGAAGGGTGTTCAATAGGCGGGAAGTTTGTAGCTACCGGGGAATCAAGTAAAGGGAAGGGTGTTCAATAGGCGGGAAGTTTGTAGCTACCGGGGAATCAAGTAAAGGGAAGGGTGTTCAATAGGCGGGAAGTGCGAGAAAAGAAACTTTCGAGTAGAATCGGCGGTCGCATTTAATTATTTCAATAGTCGGTGGTTGGGACCTAAATGCCAATCTAGTAGCACGTGTAAATTCATGTGGTCGGGACACAAGAGAAAAAAATCTTTTCAGAGTAGTTGCCAAGAAAATATTTGTGGAAAAGACAGAAAAGCCACGTCAAGTCCTTGAGAAAGAGACTAAAGTCGAGATGCCAAGTCAAGACTGATTACATTGAAAATCTTTCTTTTGATTTTGTCGAGAATCTCAAGATGAATAGTAGGAGCACCCAACCAGATATGGCAACAGTATTCAATGCAATATATAATATATATATAAATGGATTCTGAAGAGAACCTTGAGATGAATAGCAGGAGCATCCGACCAGATATGGCAACAATATTCAATGCACCGATGAATGGCAGATATGTAAGGTGGATTTTTCAGAGAACCTCGAGATGAATAGCAGGAGCACCTGACAAAATATGGCAACAGAATTCAATGCACGGACGAATGGTAGATTTATAAATGTGAAAAATGGATTCTGAAGAGAACCTCGAGATGAATAGCAGGAACACCCGACCAGATATGGTAACAATATTCAATGCAATATGAAAGATGGATTCGGACGAGAGAAACTTCCCGGTCCGACAAAGTGATCCGAGCAAGGCTTGACCGCCACTAGTGTGCAGGGGGTTACAATGAGAGAAAAAAACTGGCTAGAGTGGGTATTAGAGAATAAAAGATGAATAGGATTTAAAAAGATAGAAGATGGCACTTGCCGTTGCATTTAAATTTTTGGAGATTGTAGCTATCAGGGAAGCGAGTAAAGGAAACGGAGTTGCACGGGCGTGAAATCTGAAAAAAAAACTGTTCGAGTAGAAGAGGCGGCTACATTTAACTATTTCAACGGCGAAAGGGTGGAACCAGGAAAATCCATTCTTTAGAAATGTTTAGGTCTCTAGTGATAAAATATTCGTCAAATAATTCTGATGCCATTTCTAAATGACAATTTGACTGGGGTGACTCGTCACTTAGAGGCACAATCTACTCTGTCGCACATCATGAAATTCCATCTCTCACTCCCAGGACACACTAAGTGGAGAATCCTTGGTCTCTATATAGATTCCTCTGCTTGATTTGAAAGGGTTCTTTATATGAAATGTGCCAGTTCCCAGGAGAGGCGATGCGAGTATTGATATGATCCTAAGGTATTGTTATTTAATGCTGTATATTTTAATTTTAAGCCACTCTGGCGTCACTATTGTATGCCCTGTTCATAGTTACTGGACTTTGTTGACCTCATAATCAAACACTCGTGTGCATCATTGCGTGAGGGAGACACCGATTGTCGTTACACCTACTTGACATCCATAAATAGGATTGGGTTGGCATTCTTTGTAAATCGGGCCTCGCCATTATGAAGCGAATGCTCTAGAACGTATTTGTTCACTTTGAAATAATAATAGCTTTATAGATTTACTCCCAGGTGACCTTCTGGAGAAAACTATTTTAAGTACAAACCGGAAATTTATACCTACACCCACTCACAAATATTCACACACGCGCGTGCTCGCACCCCCCCCCCCACACACACACACACAAGTTAGTTTGATTAAACACAGACAGAAATTTTTCTGTCGTCTTCCATCTATATTAACTGTTTGAATAACGTGTGTATGGTTTTCTACATTCAAATGTAAATCCTTTTTCACACCAAAAAGTCAACATTGCCTGAAGACGAGGTAAAATCGCAAAACAGAAATTTCTGTGGCACAATGAAAATTAAATTGATTTTAAATAAAAAACAAAATTAATTATAATAAACATTATTTTAACATTAATTACAATTAACACACACACATACACACACATATACACACACACACACACATACACACACACATATACACACACATATACACATACACACACACACACACACATACACACACACACATATACACACACACATATACACATACACACACACACACATATACACACACACACACATATACACACACACACATATACACACACACACATATACACACACACATACACACACACACACACACACATATATATATAAGTGGATGAGGGATAAAAGATGTAAAAATATATATTTTTACTAAGATTTTCTTAAAAAAAGAATATTTACTTCATTTGTGAATTAGGCCTGACAATCTATTAAAATTCGACAATTATTTGATGTTTTTTATATGTAACAATATATATATATATATATATATATATATAACAGACAATGAATGTCTATTAACTTTAATCATGCGCCGTTCTAAACATCATAATATTTGGCTTTAATTTCAGGCGAAAATTGTCCAACACTTGGAAATATTTTTATTATGCTCGTTCTAAGCTTTCGGTGCTGGTTCAAAGTTAATATACATTTATTGTCTGTTATATTTAACAGAAAATAAATCATTATATGTTTAAGAAATTATCTGCTGCCTCGATACAATATATATATATATATATATATATATATATATATATATATATATATAGTCAACCGCAGGCAGATCTGTTTCGCTGTATCACAGCTCATCAGTACGGTTAGACTCCGATTGCTTTTAACTCAGGATTGAAACCCGACCGAAGTGGCGTCAGTCGGCGTTTCTACCTCTGGGCCATGGGCGCACGGTAGGAGAAGGTAGACTTTTTAGCATGTATATTGTCATTATACACGCCCAATAGCCAGAGTGCTCTAATTCATTAGTGAATGAGCGATGCGTGTATATATATATATAGTGTATTTTATATTATAAATTATAGTTTTGAACATGTACAAATTATTATCTGCTACAAAATTGTACATTTTGTTTCGACATTGAAAGAACAATGTCTCATCAGTTAATAATGATAGTAATAAACGTTGTTTTTGAAAAGAAAATTAATGAAAATATTTTTACAACTTACAACCATTATTTCCCCATCTCCCACCCTACCTACATCTCACACACAATTCGCCAAATATAAGGAAAAGAACTTCCATTCCTTTCCACACTACCTGATAAGACATTGTCATTTCAATGTCGAAATAAAATGTACACTTTGCAGTAGATGATAATTTGTACATGTTCTAAACTATAATATATATATATATATATATATTATAGTTTAGAACATGTACAAATTATCATCTACTGCAAAGTGTACATTTACATATATATATATATATATATATATATATATATATATTATTAAAATACTTTAATCCAAACGGAAAAGTAGGAAGGTAAATCCCCAAAACCTGATCTTAATTAATATTGAAATTTTAATATTAAAAAATGATGCAGGAGGAGAGCTCAATGTAATTAAAATTACAGAGCTAATATAAAATAAAATAAAATTTCAATATTCAAAAAAGTTGAATGAACATTTTAACAAGAAATCCCTAAGAGAGATTTCATATCTCCTCAGCAACCGTAATATTTCAAAATGGAAATAAAAATAAGAATAAAAAGAGAGATTAAAAAATAGAAATAAAAAAGAAATAAAAAATAAAATAAAAAATGACGGTTAAGATTTGAGAAATTTACGTTACAAAAAATTTTCAGAAGTAAATCATGTCTAATTTTAGATTTTAACTTTTAGATAGAGTTGTAGTGAAGAAATGGAAAATTTGGTTTCGTCTAGATTTACAAAGGAAAGGGGGTAAGAAGTGGTGTTAAATTGAAAATAGGGTTAAACAAAATTTATTCTTATTTTTATTTCCATTTTGAAATATTACGGTTGCTGACGAGATGTGAAATCTCTCTTAGGGATTTCATGTTGAAATGATCATACAACAACAATTTTGAACATTGAAAACTTATTTTATTATATATATATATATATATATATATATATATATATATATATATATATATATATTAGTCATCCACGTACAAGCCTGTTTCGAGATACCTGCACTTTTTGGCTAAAAAGTGGAGATATCTCTTTATGAAAAAGGGTCCCGAACTCGATAAAAACAAAGTCGACCAAAGTTTATTCTTCTTCTTCTCGCTGTGTCCCTTTAGGACGTAGATGATCATAGCCTTCAACATCTCACTGTCCCTAGCGGCTCTTAGACGCTTTCTCTTATTGTCCCACCTAAATTCCGCTCTGCCATCCATTTGCTCAAGAAAAGGCTAAAGGTTTCTACAGACCAAAGATTACTATGGAAATTTTAGCGCCTTGTTTTCAGGTAAAAAAACAAAAAAACATTGATTTGAAAATTCTTGTAAAAATCAAATAATTGTCGAATTTTAATAGATTCACATTAATTAAAATTCACAAATAAAGTAACTATCGACCGGTTCACACTCCACCCACATCTATTGAACAGGTGAAGTAGCTCATCCCTTGTTCCTTGTTTAGGATGTGGTTTCAGGCTTTATCTTTTCCAATGTTTCACTTTTTTCTTTATTTTTTTCTCAATTGGAGTAGATAGACTAAACTATTGCCCGGTTCACACTCCACCCACGTCTATTGAACAAGTGAAGAGGCTTATCCTTTGTTCCCTGTTTAGGATGTGGTTCCCGGCTTTCTCTTTTCCAATCTTTTTACTCTTACGTAGCCCTCTGCGCATCAGTGGCGTTGCTGCCTTGCTCGGGGTGATATGATTAAAAAATATATATATATTTTTAAATATTCTTTTTTTAAAAAAATATATTTTTTACACCTTTTACCCCTCGCTCCACTTATTTAATTTTATGAAATTTATAGAAATTAAATTTTGATAGAAAAGTTTATCTTTTATTAGTTAAAAGTAGGACTTCTTAAATAATGTAAATCATCAATGATTTTTCAAACACCTACTCATTTCCCGACAACCTGTTCCGAATCGTAAAATAAAAAAATGAAATAAAACTATGACATTATTCAATTAGGAAAACTTTTAATTGCTTTTACATATAAGATATATTAATCACACGAAAACAATGATATATTAAACACATGGAAAATAAATCGATGAATAATTAACTTTTACAAGAATCATTTTTATTTTTTAAAATTTTATTTATATTTTCAAATCTTTTAAATATCTGAATTACTTTGATTGTGTGAGGTGATATAATTATTAAATGAAAACTGTATTTACTAATCAAAATGGAAAAACTTAATACATGTTTTCAAACACCAAAATTTAAAAAATAATTTTGATTTTTAATGTATCTGAACGGGCCCATTTTTTAAAAGTATGTGCAACCATACTCGACATTTTCAGAAAATAAGAGTGACGAATTTGGTAAGTTTAAAATCAACATTCCTAATATTAGCTTACGAAGAATATTTTCAAAAATTTAAATATTACTGCGCACTAAAAAAATGTATAAAAAAGGCGATAACGTCATTTTATTAAATTGTGGTTTACTATCACCAATTTGTCATTATTCGTCAAACGCCTAAACATGTCTGTTGTTGGTTAAAAACGTAGCTACTGTTTGGTTTAAAAATGCCTTTCTGCAATATTTTAAATTTCAAATAAACAATATTTGTTTCAAATCAAATTAATCATACTTTAAATTAGCTAATATTCCACAAATAAAATCTAAGGAAACTATATTTTATTTTTGCAAGATTTTTTAAAACTGAGAACTAGCTTGTTTTTACAAATATCTAAAAACAAAATGGACGACTTGAACGATTTTACTGAGAAAGAAATGAAAATCTATTCTAATCGAAATTATGTTTCACCTAAACGGATCCGTTTAGGTGAAACCTTGGTAGGTTTGTTGGCTCACTAGGTTAATTTACTTATTCTGCTCTGCTTACGTATTGAGCGCTTTTTTGTTATTGATTACTCGTCTCAGGTTTTTTCTTTGGGCTACGTACTGGCTCGGTTCAAATCACTTTGGCTGATGTTCATGTGCTTAGCTCTTTCTTTTTTCAACCATTTTTTCCTTCCGCATATATACGCGGATGGTTTTTCGAAACGAGTATAGTGATAAGTTTGCATATATATATATATATATATATATATATATATATATATGCAAACTTATCACAAGATAGATAGATAGATAGATAGATAGATAGATAGATAGATAGATAGATAGATATGTGTTTGCAGGATGGGCCAGTTGTCATTGAACTGACAAAGACTTTTCGACATATGACCGAATTTTCAATAGTATCATTTGCTGTATTATCTTAGGATAATTAGGAATTATCCGCGTTCCATTTCAGTAGGGGTGCGTTGGTCGCAACAACCAGTATTCAAACCTTGAACTATGACCTTCATTTTATAATGCGCAGTGCCATATTAACAGGGAAATTTGAGGGGAAAGGGCGGGCAATGAAGGAGTAATTGCCCAATGTAAGTGAGTGACTTTAAAATGAAAAGGGTATTAACAAATCCATGTTAGTAAAATTATCAAAAAAATATTCATTTATAGTTTGAGTTTCAGCTTATAACAGAGGTGGGCATACTTTATAGTGTTAGAGCCACATATTATAAAGTTCCGATGTTTGAGAGCTGCAAGGCATGAACAAAACTGATTTTTCTTCTTGTTTAACTCATATGCCAACTGCAATGAAAAAAGGTTCTCAGCTAATTGTTGGGGAGCGCTCCTTTTTACACACTCAATGGACTCGTCTAAAGTGTACTTATAATCCTGCCTACATAGAACGAGTGTGTCTGTGAGTGTATTAGAGTGTTGTTGTTGTTAGAGTTGTAGTGCTTGTCAGAGCAGTTGAACCACCGCTCGTTGGTCAGCAAGAATATAGACTTATTACCCGGACCTACTTTTTTGTATATATTTGACTCCTACTAACAACTATTCCTGAATCTACTAACCGTGTACAGGTCGCATATCTTTTGTTCAATATACTTACATTTTTCCTCTCATATATTTTGTGTTATTAATATATTGTGTGGTTTTCTAAACAAGAATCCACAACACCAACATATTTCCACGAACTGCATATTAAAACTCAACAAATAGCTGCAGTTTGACAATCGCTGGATTATTCATATATATATAAACGACTATCTGTGAGTCTGTGTGTGACTTGTCCTTATGCACGCCTACATTTTTTAAACTACGCCATTCAAACTTTCTAGGGACACATATCTACAGGGAAGCCAGGTCGACACAACTTTTTGAGTTTAAGTTTAGCAAGTTTCCCTTTCGCACTTTTTGGCCAATGGAGTTGATTGTTTACATTTGCTCCGTAAAACATCTAAGATCAAAAATGCTTGCTAAATTACGTCACAGAAATCAAATCACACGTATCAAACGCGACTAAAATATTTTTTCTTATTAAAAAAATGAACATTCATATTTTTTTCAGATTTAATATTTCATACTTCAGAAAATAAAATTAAAAAAAGTAAAGTTTTTTTTCACTAAATATTTCATGCAGGAAATCAACTGTCTGTAATTCGTGTGGCATTAATGTAACTTTTTCCTCTAAAATTAAATGTCTACATTTTTAAATATTTTTCGAAAATTTCTGAACTGAGACCGTAGTACTTTTTATATTTTTAATTTCAGTCAGACAAAATAAATAATTTTTATTTTTATGTTAAATTCATTTAGTCAACAAAATACGTAAATATTTTCCCCCGTAATTTTGAAACAAATACAAATGCAATGTTGTTTACAATGTCACACAAAACATCAAATCACGTTTCCGCAAAACAAAAGAAATTAGATTTTTTTAATGGAATTATTTCACAATTTTTAAACAACAATTTTTTATATAATTAATTTTATATAACCGAGTTACTACTAAAATGTTCTGAGTTGCACGGGCAACGCCGGGCTATGATGCTAGTCATATAGAATAGCAAGCAAAGAGAAAAAAAAATGAGCTACTTGTATAGGAAGTTAATTTTTTAAATTTTTACGAGGTAATGGACGTCCATCTTTTTCGGATGTCTCTATTATACACGAGTTTTTAACTCTCTCCACATCGATTCGATCGAGTTAAGATCAAAGGTTTGAGCAGACCCCAACTATACAATACTGCAATGAGAAACTTCTTTGTTTCACGTGTATATGGCAACGTTTAATGGCGGATCTACTAATGAAGTTTCATGTCACCTAATCCCAGAGGGAGGAGGCCTGAAGTGAGTTTTTTTAATGAGTGCATTTTTTGACAAAATCATTGTTTTTTTATGTTTATTATTAAAATGGAGCCATTTTAGTCATAGAATTATAAGCCAATTGGTTAAATTTGCTAATGTTGTACTTAGAATATGCGCTAATACCCATTTATATGGCTTCGAAATTCCCCTGTAATTCGTCAAGTATTAGGCTTTCCAGCTGTATGGGTCTGTAGAGCTCGCTAGAATTTATTCATAGCCTACAGTTGGGTCCTCGAAACTCTTATTGCCATTTGCGAAGGAGCCGCCATATCTGTTCAACCTTCAGCGAGCAAAGAATTTCAGCCACTGGTAAGGCTATTGATCATTTTAGATTGTTATCACCCGGTAATAATGCGTGGTGTTCTAAGAGATAGCGGCTTGGATTGAAAGATCGGAGAGTCGGATTCATTACATTCACTTACTTGCTAATACTTTGGGAAAGGCATGAATCTATCTCTTGCCGTCCCTCAAGTTATGGGTAAAATAGACGGATAGTCTTGGTTCTATAGCCTTTGCTGGAGGAGAAGAAAAACACTGAATTCAAACCATCCTGGAGAGGGTTGAACCCCGTTTGACTGTCGTGCCCCCAAAACACACTTCTACTGGGACTGCAGGATATGTGGTGCCCTTACGGTTCTAATGAGTCACAGAACATCTGGATCTGAATAGATGGGCTTTTAGCAAAGTCATATGTTTTTTGCTGGTTAGTGTGTCATCGATTTATATCAAACTAGCAGTATAGCCCAGCTTTGCTCGGGTGTAATAAAAACTTTAAAACTAATCCATGGTCCTGGAGCTCAGACTCTTTGACGTTGGCACGAAAGACTAAAAAGCAATAGTTGTTTCCAGTTAAAGCGAAAAATCAATGGATGTAAGTCAAATTTTGATTTCCTGGTATCGATATCAAATAAGTCTTTCTCGTCGTAAACTGAATTTTGAAGGCTAAATAAGTCCTCTGAGTAAATGGTATCATGATTGAGACTAAGAACTACAATTATACCTACTTAGAGCCAAACCCAAAGCAAAAACTAAAATAAAAGGGCTGAAAAAATACAGACATACAGGCAGATAAACAGACACACACACAAACATCATGCCTTTTATATATATATATATATATATATATATATATTATCGATTTTCTGCACTAGTGTAAGAACTGCAACCTTGAAACTTCTGAATATCGTTTCATTTGTCTTTGACTATGAATGTATCAAATTTGATTAAGATCGGACCACTCCTTCTATAACCCGATTTTTTCGATTATCGATTTTCGATATTTATCGGGGGTATCTCGACAAAAAACTTAGCTAAGAACCCTCGCAGACGCTTATAGTACAACTGTGTAAATTTTCAAGAAAATCGGTTCAGCCGTTTCGGAGTCTATAGGTAACGAACACACACACACACACAGACAAAGTTCCATTTATAAATAAGTTTAGATAGATTTCGTACAACTTTGCTTTAATTTAGCCCCAAGTTATTAAAACATTTCCACCGAATTTTACTGTCTTTATTGGATATTTGAAATTGTTTCAGTTGCTAGTCTTCGAACACACTCTCTTGCGTTAGAATTCAGTTCAATTTTGCTTTTGTCATTATATATTTTTTTGGCCCGTTTTTTATTATCATATATCAACGGTTCTTTCGCCCAGTTTTGTCGTTTTATTAATTGGAGAGCGGGCGGAATAATCGATAGTTTTCGCTTCAGTATTTCTGTCCAGACGACTATCTATTGCGTGACAATTTTTTTTTAAATCAATTCACCCCAAGCAAAGCGATAATGTCACTAAGACGCAAATGTGTATTTTTCAGTGCGTCAACGTTGCTACACAGGGGAACACAATTTTGAGATTTAAAGTGGGGTGGTGTTTGCGGAATTATGTGTGTTCAATAAAGAGTCAGTCAGTTAAGTGATACACGCTTTGGGCGATCATGTCTCGAGAGTGACATAACTGACTGGGCAGAAGATTTTTCCGCAGTAGGTTGCCATTGATTTCTGCGATAGACTGGTTGCCAGCCGAAGTCTATAGAACCCAATCTGTCCTGCCATTTAACTCATAGCTGGAGGAAGAAGAGATAGATTATATTACATTATTATATTAAGTATAATTAGTGGGGGATCAGTTTATTACGTCATAACAATAGAAAACCGCTCCCCCACTTTATGCCCAGTAGAAGCCTTAATCATTATTCTAACTATTATATTCAGTCAGTCAGTTAAGTGCTATACGTGATACACGCTTTGGGCGATCGTGTCTCGAATGAGTGGGCAGAAGATTTTCCCGCAGTAGGTTGCTATTACTTTCCGCAGTAGGCCGGTTGCTAACCAAAGCTATATAATCCAATCCGTACTGCTATTTAACCCATAGCTGGAGGGATAAGCCACGAATTCATACCTTTTCTAATCGTGTTTGAACGTATGTGAATGCAACAAGTTCATCTGGAATTCGAACTCTGCTCTCTGATTTCTCGTTCTGAGGCGATAGCCACTGCACCACAACAAATATCTAATAAATCGACATAATCGTATTTCTATTGGACATACTTTATATAAAATCGAAGTAATTGATGAAATTAAATGTATGTAAATAATTTTTATATGCTTAATAAAAAAATGTATTAATTACTAAGTGTTTGAATAACTTTTAATATATAGAAGAAATTGTAAAATATCTAAACTTATTTATAAATGGAACTGTGTCTGTCTGTGTGTGTGTGTCCGTTACCTATAGACTCCGAAACGGCTGAACCGATTTTCTTGAAAATTTACACAGTTGTACTATAAGCGTCTGCGAGTGTTCTTAGCTAGGTTTTGTGTCGAGATACCCCCGATAAATATCGAAAATCGATAATCGAAAAAATCGGGTTATAGTCCGATTTTAATCATTTAATCAAGTTTGATACATTCATAGACAAAGACATAAGAAACGATATTCAGAAGTTTCAAGGTTGCAGTTCTTACAATAGTGCAGAAAATCAATAATATATATATATATATATATATATATATATATATATAAAAGGCAAGATGTTTGTGTGTGTGTCTGTTTAGCTGCCTGTATGTCTGCATTTTTTTCAGTCATTTTTATTTTAGCTTTTGCTTCGGGTTTGGCTCTAAGTAGGTATAATTTTACTTCTTCATCTCAGCCATGATACCATTTACTCAGAGGACTTATTTAGTCTTCAAAATTCAGTTTACGACGAAAAAAACGTATTTGATATCGATTCCAGGAAATCAGAATTTGACTTACATCCATTCATTTTTCTTTCATTCTACGGTTTCGCTTTAACTGGAAACAACTATTGCTTTTTAGTCTTTCGTGCCAACGTCAAAACAGTCTGAGCTCCAGGACCATGGATTAGTTTTAAAGCTTTCATTACACCCGAGCAACGCCGGGCTATACTGCTAGTTGATAATAAATTGTCATTTCATTGGAGATGCAAAACATTTTAATTGCTTGTGAAATTATTTTTGCCCAATAAATCAACAGAGAAAATATCCAATAAAAATTCATCTATGTAAAATGGAAGTAGCTTTTTACACTATAATTTCATGGGCCACAGAAAAAATCTGGGTTCAAAGTGGGCCATGAGTTAAAAAGATTGGGTACCATTAGTCTATATGATCCAATAAATAGACATAGTCGTATTTTTATTGGACGTAGTCTATGTAAAATGAAAGCAATTTTTTACACTATAATAATTTCATGAGCCACATGAAATTTTGGGGTTCAAAGTGGGCCATGTGCTACAAAAGTTGGGAAACACTGCCATAAAGCACATGATATTCAATAAATAGACACAGGTGTATTTTTATTAGACATATTCCGTATAAAATGTAATTAATATTTTATCAGCAGGCTCGAAATATTTGGGAAAGACATTACGGTAACTAGGAATCGCTACTGGCAGCAAACTGCCTTCATATGGACAGGTAACGAATTAAGCAGTTATACAAAGATAGAAAGGGGCATAAGACAGGGATGTGTATTTTCACTGGATTTATTTAACTTGTACAGGTAGAATATTTTGAGGACCCTAGATGTTATGCCAGGATTTGTCATCGGAGGTCACAATTTAAACAAAATAAGATACGCAGACGACACAATGTTGATTGCAGACACGGAAAGGAAACTGCAGAACCTCATGCAGAAGATAGCTGAAGAGGGTGACAAGAAGGGACCAAAAATAAACTGCAAGAAAACCGAATGCATGGTCATCAGCAAAAAAAAAAGCAGCCCAAAGTGCAAAAAGCAGGTAGTGGGTGTTAGAATCACACAGATATGAAAATTCAAATATCTGGGAAGTGTTCTAACTGAAGACGGAAAGTGAAACACAGAGATTCAAAGGCGAATTGGCATAGCGAAAGACGCGTTCCAGAAGCTGAGTAAAGTATTAAGACACAGGAAACTTTCACTAGAAACAAAGAAAAGAGTACTGGATTGCTATGTGATGTCTGTTCTTCAATATGGTAATGAATTTTGGATAATATCAACAAATATGAAGGAAAAACTTGAAGTAGCTGAAATGTGGTTCTACAGAAGGAAGCTAAGGATATCGTGGACCGAGCATTTGAGCAATGATGAAGAATGATGAAAGAATAGAAACGAAAATGAAATTAATATTGAGCATCAGGAAGATACAACTGAAGTTTGTGGGACATGCAATGAGGAAGGAGGGCCTGGAGAACCTGACACTGACAGGCCAGATAGAGGGGAAAAGAGACAGAGGAAAGCAGCGAATAACATATTTGAAGGGCTTGAGCAGGTGGATGACAGAACGGGGGCTGCGAGACGCGACAGGAGGAGGCGTGCTCAGAGCCACCAGGGATAGAGAGACATGGAAGGCCATGATCGCCTACGTCCTGAGAGGACATGGCACATAGATGAAGAATATATATGCCAACTGTTTATAAGAAATTATAACGTGGATATAAAATGGTGGATCAATTCCATATTAAATCAATATATAAACTGATCTCTCACATTGTGGCTATGCTAGCTTCTATACGTTTATATTCTAGATTTATGGTCTTGAGCTAGTGGATGACAGAGCGGGGTTTCGGTGGTGTGACAGGAGAAAGCGTGCTAAGAGCCACCAGGGATAGGAAGACGTGGAAGGCCATGAAAGGACAAGGCACATAGAAGAAGAATATATATGCCAACTGTTTATAAGAAATTATAATGTGGCTATTAAGGGGGGATCAATTCTATACTATAATCAATATATAAACTGATCCCTCATTTTGTGGCCATGCTAGTGTCTATACATTTATATTCTAGATTTATGGTCTTGAGCTAGTGGATGGCATAGCGGGTTTTGGGTGGAGTAACAGGAGAAAGCGTGCCAAGAGCCACCAGGGATAGGGAGACGTGGAAGGCCATGATCGCCTACGTTCTGAAAGGACAGGGCCCATAGAAGAAGAATTTTATGGGCCACAAAAAAGCCTGGCTTCAAAATGAGCCGTGAGCTAAAGAAAAAAGGTTGGGGTTCACTGACGCAGATAAGACATGAGGTACAGCCACACCTTGCGGGCTAATGGTTAGAGAGAATTTAGCCAATGAGATTACAAAGTACTAATGTATAAAGTCAACCTAGCAAATGTGGGATAGTCAAGGAGGGAAATGACTGAGAAATAAAAACCATTAATCAAAAACAATGAGGTGCCGAGACGACCAAATATTCAAAGTTTTCTTTTTGATTTTAGTGCCGAAACATTGATAAAGTTGCTGCTTAGATGATTTGCTGCTTGACAAAAAAGGAAAAAGATAAAAAAAGAAAAAAAAAGGAGAAGGTGTTGAAGAAACAGAAAAAGGGCAGGGTTAAAATAAAGAAGGTCTACGGCTATATCGTGTTGAACACACCGGTTGCGTCCGATCACCGAAGTTAAGCAACATCGAGCCTGGTCAGTACTTAAATGGGTGACCATTTGGGAATACCAGGTGCTGTAAACGTAAGGACCAAGAATGGTCCACCGGTCCTCCAGGTTTGGGGTTGGGCGCAGGGCTAACAACCCTGCCCGGTAAAAAACAGTTTGTTACAGAAGCAGCAACAAAGAGTTGCTGCCCTATGCACAATCTGGGTGTGATGGATAAATGATGATGATGAAAATAAAGAAGACGAAAAAGAAAAATCAACGTACAATCTTCCTTATGCTAAACATTAGTTTTATAACGCACATCATTGGCGAATTCTAAGTATTAGTTCCTTTTTGTGACTGCACGGCATTGTAATAGAGCTGCTGATAGACCTGGAAGAATTCGGCATAGAAAAAAATTCAGAAATAATAAATGAAATTTATAATAGTGGAATAATGCCAGATGACCTATGCAAATCCATTTTCATAGCATTGCCTAAGAAGCCAGGTGCAAACGAGTGTGGACGACACCGAACTATCAGCTTAATGAGTCACATTACAAAACTGATCGTCCGAATACTGATAAATAAAGCAACAAGCAAAATCAGGCCAGAGATAAGAAAAGAACAGTGCGGGTCCGTCAAAGACACTGGAACAAGGAACGCCATATTTATGATTAGGATGCTCTCTGAAAGAGCAGTACAAATGAAGGACTTGTACATGTGTTTTATCGATTATGCGATAGCGATCGACAAAATAAGCCACAAAGAATTGATGGAAATGCTCGGCAGCCTCGACATATTTGAGAAAGACATTAGCATAATTAGGAATATTTACTGGCAGCAAACTGCCTGCATACGGACAGGTAACGAATTCAGCAGTTATACAAAGATAGAAATGGTCGTAAAACAAGGATGTGTCATTTCACCGGATCTGTTTAACTTGTACAGCGAGAATATTTTAAGGGCCCCAAATGTTATGCCGAGATTTGTCATCGGAGGTCATAATTTGAACATAATATACGCAGATGATACAGTGCTGATAGTAGACACGGAAAGGAAACTACAAGACCGCCTACAGAAGGTAGCTGAAGAGAGTGACATAAAAGGACTATAAATAAACTGCAAGAAAACCGAATGCATGGTCATCAGCAAAAAGAACAACCCAAAATGCCAAATACAGGTGGGAGATATTAAAATCAAGCAGGTACAAAAATTTAAATACCTGGGAAATATTATAACAGAAGACGGAAAGAGTGACACAGAGATCGAATTGGTATGGCGAAAGACGCGTTCCAGAAGCTGAGTAAAGTATTAAGACACAGGAAACTTTCACTAGAAACAAAGTAAAGAGTATAAAATTACTATGTGATGTCTGTTCTTCAATATGGCAGTGAATGTTGGACAATATAAATAAAGATGAAGAAAAAATTTTAAGCAGCTGAAATGTGGTTCTATAGAAGGATGCAGCGAATATCATGGACCGAGCATGTGAACAATGATGAGGTGTTGGAAAGAACAGAAACGAAAATGAAATTAATATTGAGCATCAGGAAGAGACAACTGAAGTTCATGGGACATGCAATGAGGAAGTGGGGGGGGGGGGCTTAGAGAACATGATACTAACAGGCCAGATAGAGGGAAAACGAGACAGAGGAAAGCAGCGGATAAAATATTTGAAGGGCCTGAGCAGGTGGATGACAGATCGGGGGCTCGAGATGTTACAGGAGAAAGTGTGCTAAGAGCCACTAGGGATAGGGAGACGTGAAAGTCCATATCGTCTACGTCCTGAAAGGACAGGGCAAAGAAGATGAAGAAGACTACACTATCGCCCGGTTCACACTCCACCCACGTCTATTGAACAGGTGTAGAGGCTCATCCCTTGTTCCCTGTTTAGGATGTGGTTTCCGGCTTTCTCTTTTCCCATTTTTTCACTCTTTTCTTTCATTTTTTTTCCTCAATTGGAATAGATAGACTAAACAATCGCCCGGTTCACACTCCATCCACGTCTATTGTACAGGTGAAGAGGCTCATCCCTTGTTCCCTGTTTAGGATGTGGTTTCTGGCTTTCTCTTTTCCCATCTTTTCACTCTTTTCTTTCATTTTTGTTTTTCCTCAATTGGAGTAAATAGACTAAACTATCGCCCGGTTCACACTCCACCCACGTCTATTGAACAGGTGTAGAGGCTCATCCCTTGTTTCCTGTTTAGGACGTGGTTCCCGGCTTTCTCTTTTCCAATCTTTTCATTCTTACGTAGCCCCCTGCGCTTCAGTGGCATTACCGCCTTGCTTGGGGTGATATGATTAAAAAAAAAAAGAAAAAGAAAATTGATTATAATAATTTTGCACAATTGCCAATAATGTAGTCAAGACAATCGTGTTTGTTAATGTTTTAACTCGCAACTAACGGTTATAAGATTATGTCTCGATTAACTTCGGCCAATAATTCTTCCATTTTTAAGAAAATCATTTTGTTTCTCTTTATGCATTGCAAGGAAAAAATTACACCAACGGGGTTCTAATTTCTCGTCGTTACTGTTATTACGGGCATCGACGCAAAACCTATTTTTTCCTACTCTGTATGCTTTGATTCGAGTTCGAATTCCTGTTCAATGCCCTGGGAAAGGTATTAATCTGTCCCTTTCCTCCAGTTTTGAGTTAAATAACAGGACAGATTGGGTTCTATAGCCTTGGTTGGCAAACAGTCTACCGAAGAAAGCAATGGCAACCTACTGCGAGATAATCTTCTGCCCAGTCAGTCATGTCTCTTTCGAGATATGATCGCCCAAGTGTGTATTACGTATGGCACTTAACTGACTGACTGAATATAATAGTTGGAAACATAATTAAAACTTCTACTGGGCATAAAGTCGGGGATCGGTTTTCTATTGTTTTGAAGTAATAAACCGATCCCCCACTAATTATACTTAATATAATAATGTAATATAATCTATCTCTTCTCCCTCCAGGTAAGAGTTAAATGACAGGACAGATTGGGTTCTATAGCCTAGGGTGGCAACCAGTCTATCGCAATAATTAATGGCAACCTACTGTGGGATAATCTTCTGCCAGTCAGTCATGTCTCTTTCGAGACATGATCGCCCAAGCGTGTATCACGTATGGCCCTTAACTAACTAATGCTTTCATTCCACGTTGCCACTGTTATAAGTCGCTACTAATGGTTATGCCTCGACTGACCCCAACGGCACTCTAACGAACAGTCTATCAGATCTTTCGTTATTTATCTGCCTTCTCACAAGGCAATTTTATTGTGGAAATTCCGAGCCCTTAAAACCTGGCACAAAATCTTCCCGTAGACCCTACACAAGGCATAGTCGTGCACCTGTTTTTAACCAGTCAACATTCTGCCCTTCGACTTGAGGCAGAGAATCTGTTTAGGGTGAGTCCGCGGTGGAACTCTTAGAACTTTTCTGCTTTCCCACGGGGGCAGAATGCAGTACAAGGTGTTTTCAAAGTGCGATCTCCGAGCCCTGAAGCTTGGCCAAAATATCTTGTCGACTCTGCACAAGGCATGCTCGTTCACCTGTCTTTTTTTTTTCTTTTTTTTTTTACGTATGCTCGAAGGCAGAGAGACCGTCACGGCGGAACTCTCTCGAAACTGTCTTACCTGGTTCATATGTGTTACCGGGGATGTCTTATTAACCCGCAACTGTCACGCCGTCTTACATAGGATATCTCAGAACTTTAATGCTATAAACAGCATAAAATGAAAACGCACGATAATCACATGTATAAACATACTTCTGATTAAATACGAAAAATATTCACCAACAATGCTAAAATTATATACAAAAAATAAGTGTAAAAATCATCTACAAATTCTTAAAGAAATTGGCATTAAAACTAAGTCCAAACACCCTGTTTAGTATCGAGCTTCAGGTTCCTTTTAATGTCTGCTTCAACTTTATACCTTTAAAGTCTAAAGCTCTGAACTTTTATTTATCATTGAATTTATTTTTTTTTAATCGTATAACCCCGAACAAGGCGGCAACGACACTGATGTGCAGGGGGCCACGTAATAATGAGAAGATTGGAGAAGAGAAAGCCGGAAACCACATCCTAAACAGGGAAGAGAGGATGAGCCTCTTAACCTGTTCAATAGACGTGGGTGGAGTGTGAGCCGGGCGATAGACAGATCTATCTACTCCAAATGAAAAAAAAAAACAAAGTGAGAAGATTGGAAAAGAGAAAGCCGGAAACCACATCCTAAACAGGGAAGAGTGGATGAGCCTCTTAACCTGTTCAATAGACGTGGGTGGAGTGTGAACCGGGCGATAGACAGATCTATCTACTCCAAATGAAAAAAAAAAAACAAAGTGAGAAGATTGGAAAAGAGAAAGCCGGAAACCACATCCTAAACAGAGAAGAAGGGATGAGCCTCTTAACCTGTTCAATAGACGTGGGTGGAGTGTGAACCGGGCGATAGATAGATCTATCTACTCCGATTGAAAAAAAACAAAACAAAGTGAGAAGATTGGAAAAGAGAACGCCGGAAACCACATCCTAAACAGGGAAGAAGGGACGAGCCTCTTAACCTGTTCAATAGACGTGGGTGGAGTGTGAACCGGGCGATAGATAGATCTATCTACTCCAAATGAAAAAAAAAAAACAAAGTGAGAAGATTGGAAAAGAGAAAGCCGGAAACCACATCCTAAACAGGGAACAAGGGATGAGCCTCTTAACCACCTGTTCAATAGACGTGAGTGGAGTGTGAACCCGGCGATAGATAGATCTATCTACTCCAATTGAAAAAAAAAATACTTTTTCTTTTCTCAAGGAGTTGCTAGGTTCGCCTATCTTCCGGTTTACACTCCTCCCTGGTTTTTTAAACAAAAGTAGAAGTTTATCCCTTGTTTTCTGTTTAGGGTAGGGTTTCCGGTTCCTTGTAAAGATCTTTATTCTTGAGTGACTCTTGAGCGTAAATAAATTGTAATAAATAAAAAATAATCAAAATAGTATTTAACATCGGTATGAACACACTAAACTTTTTGAATAACTGACGTAACTAATTACTGAACACCTCAGCCAAAAATAAACCTGCCTGAAACAACATTTTTCGCACCCAATCTCATGAAAATAGAAAATTTAATACATAAAATATAAAAGAAAATTTCCTCCGCCCTGACGATGATCGAAAACCGAATTTTAGGGTTATTCTCTGAACAACTAGACCTTCACCGTACGACAAATAGAAAGAACCCTCAAAATATTATAAAAAGAAAGAGTTCTGTTGTATTTGCTGATATATATATATATATATATAGTCATCCGCTGATAGATCTGTTTCGCAGCTCATCAGTATGGTTAGACATCCGATTGTTTTTACCCAGGATTGAAACCCGACCGCATTGGCGTCAGTCGGTGATTCTACCTCTGAGCTATGGGCACTCGGTAGAAGAAGGCAGACTTTTTAGCGTATACATTATTATTATACACTCGCCCAATAGCTGAGAGTGTTGTAATTCATTCCTGAATGAACGATGCGTAGATGCTAGAGTAGCTACTGTTTTTCATAGGCTACCATTCTTCCAGAGTGCTCAATCAAGGTGTGAGAGAGTAAATATATATATATATATATATATAGACATATATATATATATATATATATATATATATATATATAGGTATAGATGACCAGTCCGTAAACGGCGAGGATAATCCAAGGAGATCAACTTAATATAAAATATTAAGTGTTATATTTATATAGAGAGCTCAATCCTGAGCAATATGATATTTATAAAGGAAAACTCAACACGTCATTTAAATTGGTTATAAATTATAATTCATTTCAATGAGCTTAATTAGCTCATTTCATCAGACCACACAATATTCGTCCCGTTTGGTACAAAAGATTTTGCCGGAATAAGCATTTTCTTTAACTGAAGAGAAAGATTAAAAAAATTATAAATTAAAAAATGAAAAAATAAGAAGAAGGAAAAAAAGAGAAAAAGGAAAATATAAAAAAAATATATATATAAATGTGTGTGTGTGTGTGTGTGTGTGTGTGTGTGTGTGTGTGTGTGTGTGTACGCTGCCGTGCCGGAAGTGATGCAATAGGTGCCTAGCATCGTGTAGTATGGAGATGTTGAATCATACCGTTTAGATAGCCGCCCGCTGTGTAGTTCAACTCTCATAACCCGTACAAGCAAAAGAACACAGAGTAGACCTGCTAGATAAGCGTGTGGTACATGGTGTTATTGAATGTGGATGCAACTGGATATGGATTTTAACCAGAATCCTCAGACCACAATCTTTAAGAATACTTGCTTGGCTGTTACGCAGTCCTCTTTGGGTAATAATGCCTCCCTATCGGTTCATGCGTGACTCCATGGATCTAAGGACATTGAATGGGGCATTTGGAATTAGAAAGTACTTTCCGCCGCAAAACTGGAACTTGAGAAATAGTGTTTAAAGTTTGTCGACTTGAAATACTATAACTTTTGATATATTTTAAATAAACCCCTCATTTTTTTTAAAAGGAAGCTGAAAGCATCTACTTTAACATACAAAACTTACAATGAAAAAGCCGTGTGGCATTTTGGAGCGAAAAATCCCATTACTTTCTGCGATAGACTAGTTGCCAACCAAGGTTATAGAGCCAAATCTGTCCTGCCATTTAATCATACCTGGAGGGAGAAGAGATAGATTATATTACATTATTATATTAAGTATAATTAGTCGGGTATCAGTTTATTACGTCATATCAATAGAAAACTGATCCTCCACTTTTTGACCAATAAAAGCCTTAATCATGATTCCAACTATTATATTTACTCAGCCAGTTAAGTGCTATAAGTGATGTACGCTTTGGGCGATCATGTCTCGAACGTGACATGACTGACTGGGTAGAAGATTATCCCGCAGTAGGTTGCCATTGTTTTCTGCGGTAGACTGGTTGCCAGCCAAGGCTATAGAACCTAATCTGTCCTGCCATTTAATTCATACCTGGAGGGAGAAGAGATAGATTATATTACATTATTATATTAAGTATAATTAGTGGGGTATCAGTTTATTGCTTTAAAACAATAGAAAACCGATACCCCACTTTATGTCCAGTAGAAGTTTTAATTATGTTTCCAACTATTATATTCAGTCAGTTAGTTAAGTGCCATACGTGATACACGCTTGGGTGATCATCTCTCGAAAGAGACTTAACTGACTGGCAGAAGATTATCCCGCAGTAGGTTATCATTACTTTCTGCAATAGACTGGTTGCCAACCAAGGCTATAACACAAACCGAGCAACTTTTCCTCAACAAAATAGTGAAATTATGCTCCCTCAAGCCAGATAAAAGGTTTTATGTCTAATGTTAAACATGAGCTTGCACATAAACATATTTATGATTTTTCCTCTTTAAAAAATATTTTGAAGGAAAAAATTATTAATCTGACATTTTATCATAAAAGTAATGATACTGGTTAGCTAACAACCTTAATGAGTAGGCAAAAATATTTACAGTATAAAAAGGTACAAAAAATGCAAACGGGATGTGGCGGAAGGTACCTTCTACACCAAAAGTCGGAATGAGCCTGCACACTCAGGCCGGAACTTATTCGACAGTATCGTGAACCATAGCAATATAGACCTTGTAGTGAGTACCTGATGATACAAGTTGCTTTCCAGATAGAGAAAGGTGTGGGGAACACAGTATTCTAACTGATTTTCACATACGTGAAGGAAAATATTTTCTTGTACTGAGGGCCGCAAATGTTCTCACAGTTTCAGGAATCGAACCTCTTATCAATCTGGTACCTGATATCATGCCTAATTCGAACTTTGACCCATATTGACTTACCATGAGCTGTCGTCTCAGTGTTCCCATTGACTCACGCCAGATCACAACTGATATGGGCATTCTCAAGACGTCAAGATATGATGGCGCCCCTGTTACCTTTTACGTAATTCTATCCCATAATTTATTTTAACACGTCAGTATTTACAGGTGAGTCAGCATTTACCCGTACACCTACGTTGGTTCCTATGTTGTTAGCTAATAAAACGTTTCTACGGCAATTAAATAGTTTTATCGTATGTCCCCACCTGTTTAAAAGAGAGTCATTTTAGTGTATGCAAACTTCTGACCAACAAGAAAGGACAAGAAAGAAATAAAAGCCGAAATAAATTCCTGTCTTTATTAGCATTTTGACGTTTTAATTTCTTATAATAAAATTTGTGTCTAAAAAAACGAAGTTAAGGAATATTTATTAAATGTGAAGAATAGTAAAAAGAACTGATTAAAGGTATTAGAATAGAGTGTATATAGACATCTGATGTTTTTTCTTTATCAATGGAACTTTGTCTGTGTGTGTGTCCGTCTGTGTGTGTGTGTGTGTCCGTTACCTAATGACTCCGAAACGGCTGAACCGATTTTCTTGAAAATTTACACAGTTGTACTACAATGTCTGCGAGTGTTCTTAGCTAGGTTTTGTATCGAGGTACCCCCGATAAATATCGAAAATCGATAATCGAAAAAACCGGGTTATAGAAGCAGTGGTCCGATTTTAATCACATTTGATACACTCATAGACAAAGATATAAGAAACGATATTCAGAAGTTTCAAGGTTGCAGTTCTTACAATAGTGCAGAAAATCGATAACATATATATATATATATATATATATATATATATATATATATATATAAAAGGCAAGATGTTTGTGTGTGTGTGTGTGTGTGTGTGTGTGTGTGTGTGTTTATCTGTCTGTATGTCTGTATTTTTTCAGCCCTTTTATTTTAGTTTTTGCTTCGGGTTTGGCTCTAAGTAGGTATAATTGTAGTTCTTAGTCTCAGCCATGATACCATTTACTCAGAGGACTTATTTAACCTTCGAAATTCAGTTTACGACGAAAAAAAACTATTTGATATCGATACCAGGAAATCAAAATTTGACTTACATCCATTCAGTTTTCTTTCATTCTACGGTTTCGCTTTAACTGGAAACAACTATTGCTTTTTAGTCTTTCGTGCTAACGTCCAAAGAGTCTGAGCTCCAGGATCATGGATTAGTTTTAAAGCTTTCATTACACCCGAGCAACACCGGGCTATACTGATAGTACATATATATTCGCTGTATCACAGCTTATCAGTCTAGCTAGACATCCACTTGCTTCTGGCGGGAATCGAAACTGGTCCAATTTGGTGTTAGTCGGAGTCGCTAACCCCCTAAGTCATAGGCGTATGGAATCAGAGAGGGAAAAATTTAACGTGTTCTATATAAGCAGTGTATACACACGCCAGTCACCGAAAGAGTTCAATTCATTGCTGAAAGGAAATATTAAGTGAAGTTACGAAATGGTTTTAACAAACATATTTTAAATTTATTAGTTTGAAAATTATTATTATGTTTTTTATTTTGTGTTTCTATATTTATACAGTATATTTATATATATCTAGTGGTCTGAAAATTTGAGAAATACTGGTGCTGCCTAAGCACGAATTTACACGAGATACTAGATTAGCAACTAGGTCCCATCATTTTACAGTTAAACAGATAAGATGTAACCATAAATTCTAGTCCAACAGCTTCTTTTCTCGCGCTTCCCGCCTGTGGAATTCCCTTCCACAAATCTGCTTTCCCGACAGGTACAATCTCCACGTGTTTAAATGTAGGGTCAATAGACACCTCCTATCACACTAACTCCCAATTATTCTCAGAACACTCTCATCTACCCAACCCTCATTCTCGGTATCCTTACCCGCCTATCACCCACCCTCTGACATTTCCTATATTTAACCATTCTCGGTATCCCTACCCGCCTATCACCCACCCTCTGACATTTCCTATATTTAACCATTCTCGGTATCCTTACCCGCCTATCACCCACCCTCTGACATTTCCTATATTCAACCATCCTTTCTCCACTCTATGTAGCCCCCTGCGCAGTAGTGGCAGTGACTTGCCTTGCTCGGGGTGAAACGCTTATAAGAAAAAAAACATTTCTGACAAGATTTCTCGTATATTCAGCCCGGTGGGTATATATATATATATATATATATATATATATATATATATATATATATACTCTTTAAATATAGAAAAACACAGTATCTACTTAAATGCGAGTATTTAGATTACCTTAAAATATTAAGTGGTAAATCCATATAGATAGCTCGATAGGTGTTAACCAGAGCGATATGAAATTTATAAAGGAAAACTCAACACGTCATTTCAATTAGTTATAAACAATAGCTCATTTCAATGAATTTAATTAGCAGAAGGTCCGGCAGAAATTTTGTACCAGATGGAAGGAATATTGTAAGGTCTGATGAAATGAGCTAATTAAACTCATAGGTATTGCCTATTCATGGCAGAGAAGCTTTTGTCTGTCTCTTCATAGAGAGACCGCGAAGAAATCCAGACAGAAAAAAGCTTCTCTGCCATTCTGAAGATGAGATTTTAATCTCGAAATAGTAATGTTAATAAATAGATAATACCCAACAACTTCTTTACCTTCATTTATTTTACTAAACGCATTGTGACAGCCTTCAAAACATAATACATATAACTATTTTACACAATGCTTCAAGCAAATTACAAAACTTTACTATATATATATATATATCCGAGTGGGTATAGAATGAGGAGAGAAAAAAGAAAAAATGTTTTCCTTCCAAAACATTAGTTTAAAACAGTGCTCAATATATGATGTATAGAGCTGTTAATATTTATTATAAATTATGTTTTAGAACATGTACATAATTTCTTCTATATATGTCCTCTTCTCTCCCGATAATGTGTTTGAAGTCGAAACACTGAAACAGCCATATGATTGTAGAGAAGAGGACATATATAGAAGAAATTATGTACATGTTCTAAAACATAATTTATATATATATATAGTAAAGTTTTGTAATTTATAATTTGCAAATATATATAGTCATCCGCATTACATCTCATCAGTACAGTTAGACATCCAATTGCTTCTAGCCAGGATTGAAACCCGAGCGAATTGACATCAGTCAGCGATTCTACCTCTAATCTATGGGCACTCTATGGAAGAAGGCGGATATTAGCGTGTTATATATACAATGTAAACACACGACAGTAGCCGAGTGTGTTCAAATTCATTACTGAATGAACGATGCGTAAATGCGTGAGTAGATACTGTTTTCTCCATAGTGCTGAATCGACGAGCGAGAGCGTATTTATATAGGCGGTAAAATTCAGGGAAGGATTGGTAAAATCCGGAATGAGGTTGGTAAATAATCCAGGAGGATCCTCGTAATATCGTTAAAATATTAAAACTGATCCAATAGAGAGCTCAATGCAAACCAAATTCAGTTTACAGAGCGGATATTTCTTTAATTATCTGCAAATTCAGATAAAACTTAGTGGGGAAATAGCCATTTTCAACATGTCATTCCAAGGCATGCATTGTTCGACCCCTTATAAACAGAGAATGACGAAAAATTTCTAAGCCCAGGGGTTAGCTTAGGTAAAAGAAAGTGTTGGGATGTATTGGTTTTTATTGTGTTGGTCTGGGATATATTAAAATTATCTCAAATCGGATATCCATTTCTACGGGTAAATTTAACACCCATCTCATCAACAAGAACAAAACATTATGGAAAATAAATTCATTTGTGTTTGTGGAAAAACGGAAGTAAGGGTAAGGAAAAAGAAAAAAGAAAAAGGGGCAGATCATTGCTATCGAAACCTGTAGGTTTGCCAATTTGGTGACAGTAACGAAAAGCTATACAATAAAATAAATGAAAAATAAAAATATATAAAATGAAATGAATAAATAAAATTAAATAGATCTGAGTAAATAGAGAATAGATAAGAAAATAATTCGTAGTTTTCAGTATTACTATAATATGTATCCAATATTTTAACACTATTAATACTTGCAGAGACTGTTTCTCTAAAATTTTAAATAAATACCTTTGATAAAGGTGAAACTATAAATATGTCCAACTTGAGAAGTCTAAATTTGAATGTTTTCACGTGAAGTCATTTTAAAATTTTAAACTACATTCCTACTTTAAGAGTTCATTTTTCTCGCGCTTTCCTCCAGTGGAACTCCCTTCGATTTCTTGCTTCCCTGATAACTAGAATCTTCAAAAATTTTGATGTAAATTCAATCGGCATCTTGTGTCTTCTTGATCCGTGTTTATCTTTTGCCTTTTCCTCAATCCTCCTCATTCTCAGTCTTCTCTTTCTCTTTCACTTTTATTTTTACTCCCTGTAACCCCTCCTCCCTGCATCTTAATGACATTACTGCCTTGCTTGAGGGGAAAAGATTAAAAAAGAATATATTATAAAGTATTCAGTACAGAACACGTTTTATGATCCTGGGCATGACAGTAAACTGCATCCGGCAACAAGGCCTCTGATTGGGCAATTGTGAGGAGCATGGAACCACTCCCCTTAATTGCTGTTATTCTCAGGTCCACCCGGAGTGGTAGCACCTTGTTAGGATCCCAGCTATGGGCAAATAGTTAACCCCCAAACTGGGGTCAAAACACTATGAAAGTATAAAAATATACTTTTATAGAAATATATACATAAAATAGACTTTTATAGAAAAATATGCATTTTTGAAGGAAAATATTACCAACAATATATTTTTTAAGAAAAATTATTGCCATAACACATTTTTGAATACAAAACTAGAAGACATTTTCAGTTTTCTAAAATAAAAAAGAATAAAAATATTTTTCATTAAAATCTGATTAAATCAACTTTCTTACTCCCTCTAACTGAACATTATAAATAATACCTTAAAACCCCACCTTTTTGCCATTAAATAACCCACATAGGTGTTGATATGACGTTAAACAAAACTCAAACGCAAACTAAAAACCGTTCTTCTGATTACTCTTCATCTGTTCTCGCTGCTTGGCAATATTTTTGTTTCTAACTCTTCAACACCCAGTAATCTCTTGCGTTTTAGTGGCTTTATTGCCTTGCTTGGGATTAGCTCGATTAAAAAATAACTATTGGTGGGCTAGATCGGTCTCTAAGGAAATTAATTTATATTTAGTGAACGATTTCCATAAATGCCAGAGCAAATCATTCATTAAGTCCGCGTTATATTACAAGGTACATGTTGGTCCTGTTAGCTATAAGATTACTGAGAAATTAAATATATTGTCTATACTTAATAATAACAGTTTTCACTATATATAACACTGTGCGTGTGAGATAGAGAGAGAGGGGGGTGCGGAGAAAGACAGCGAGGAAAAGAAAGAGAGAGCTTGAGAGCGATAGTCGTTCATTGTATTTGTTATTCAAATCATCCATGTTAAATTACAAGGTACATGTCGACCTTGTTAGCTATAAAATTAGCTGAATATTAAAAATCTTGCCGATTTCAGCTATTTTGAAAGACCGCTTCTAATAACAACGATATGCGTGTGCGAGAGAGAGAGAGAGAGAGAGAGAGAGAGAAGAGAGAACGAAAACGTGAGAGAGAGAGGAGGAAGTGAGTGAGACACCCATTTTAATATTTCAGACTGTTTAATGAGTAGTCAAGGTCAGTGACTTATTATAAATGACTACTCTCAATGACCCTCCGGCGAAAAAAAAAAATTGGGGGGGGGGAATGACTGTTATACAGGGTGCATATTAAAAAAAAAATCGGTAAATTCAGAAAGACGTAAAACAATCGTTGAAAAATGGTGACGATTGATATGACCGAAAAATTCAGGAAAAAATAATGTCTGCACATTTCATCAATGCCCGCAATTAGGATGCTCTTTGAAAAGTACGATAACTTGACATTCAAAATCAGTGAGTTGTTTAGCCAGACGAGAGGAGCAGAACAAAAGACGAAAGATGTCTGAAAATAACCCTTAAATGACGAATCACAAACTCGAGCAGCAATTAATCAATCCTAAAAGAACCAATCAGAGTTAAGTAATTACGCGGGAGTCAAATGATTATTCACGCTCATGAATATACCAGAAATTTATTCAAGGTTATGCAAGGTCAATTATTCTTGGAAGAGAAAACCGATAAAAATAGTTTGCTGTTTTTTGTTTTGTTTTTACTGGGGACCCTGTAGTACATGCATTCATGGTTACAGCTTAATCTCTTCAGAAACTCGTTAAAATCAACAGGTTTTTCTTTCTCTGCTTATAATCACCATCATATTTATTTTTTGGTTACTTTTTAAATGTTAAGCGTTACTTGTAAATCTTGTTTGTAATATGGGGTGTGAACCATTTTCTGTCATATCTTAGATTTGTCTTGTTGAGTTATCAAATTTTATTAAAAATCACAATTTAACTTTTTACAAGTTTTTTTATGTGGATTCCTACATTTTATAAGTCACGCTTAAGACTACAAAGTTAATTCCAGTACAGCTTACATTCCGGGCAACACATACAAAAATTGTCTCAATACAAACAGGATTAGTTGGTTGTCTAAGCCTCGTTTAGATGTAGAACAATCGAACACAATACACAATTGTAATAGATTCTAGCGAGACAAGGTAGCTAACCAATACACCACTCCCCTTCCATGTAGTTCTTTCAATCCAAGTTTTACTGTACGTGTTTAACCTTAGACATCCGCAGACAGTTCTGTTTCGCTGTATCACAGATCATCAGTACGATTAGACATCCGATTGCTTCTAGCTAGGATTGAAACCCGACCGAATTGGCATTAGTCGGCAATTCTACCTCTAAGCTGTGGGCGGATGGCGGACTTAACATGTTATATTCACAGTGTAATCACACGCCAGTAGCCGAGAGTGTTCAAATTCATTACTGCATGAACGATGCGTACATGCGTGAGTAGCTACTGTTTTTTCAAAGTCTACCCTTCCTCCATAGTGTTCAATCGGGGTGTGAGAGCGTATATATATATATATATATATATATATATATATATATATATATATATATATATATATGTATATATATATACGCTCTCACCCCCGATTGAACACTATGTGAGAGCGTATATATATATATGCTCTCACACCCCGATTGAACACTATGATATATATATATATATATATATATATATATATATATAGAGAGAGAGAGAGAGAGAGAAAGTCATCCGCAGACATATCTGTTTCGCTGTATCACAGTTCATTAGTTCAGTTAGACATCCGATTGCTTCTAGCAAGGATTGGAACCCGACCGAGTTAATATCAGTTGGCGATTCTACCTCTGAGCTATGGGCGCTCGGTAGAGGAAGGCGGACTTTAGCGTGTTATATACAATGTAAACACACGCCAGTAGCCGAGAGTGTTCAAATTCATTACTGAATGAACGATGCTTAGATGCATAAGTAGCTACTGTTTTCAAAATCTAACTTTTATAGATGTAAATATTAATATCCGTTTTCTATTTTTTAATAATTTTTTAAAATTTTTTTTCGAACTTATTTTCTTAATTCTTTTAATTTTTTAAATCTTAATGTTTTAATTTTTGGTTATTTTTTATTTTAATTTTATATTCTTTAATAATTGAACACTTCATTCCCAATATAAACAAACTAGAGACATCCCCCCCCCCAACGTGAGATCAATAATCATCGGACACTGAAATTAAAAATTCTTTATTACTCCCACGATTTTAGTATCCTATCCTATTTTAGGGTTTTGGTTTAAACCTAACTAAATTACACATTTAATAAATAAAAATATTCGCAAACCCAATTTACAATTTATGACGACCATAACTTAAGGAATGGTAATACCAAAAATAATAATTCAAATCGAAAAACGTTTAGTTCATAATATGCACCTTGATGGTTGCATAACGCATGAAACTCCGAGTCGTGCTTAAAACATTATACATATATATATATATATATATATATATATATATATATATATATATATATATATAGCATCTACGCATCGTTCATTCAGTAATGAATTAGATCACTCTGTCTACTGGCGTATAATACATCATACGCTAAAAGTCTGCCTTCTTCTGTCGAGCACCCATAGCTCAGAGGTAAAATCGGTCGGGTTTCAATTCTGGGTTAAAAGCAATCGGAGTCTAACCGTACTGATGAGCTGTGATACAGCGAAACCGATCTGTCTGCTGATGATTATACATACATATACATATATATTTCATGCAGAAAGTACATCAACAAGTTGAACTTGTTTGACAAACGATTGTTGCGTAGTATGATTAGGAATTGTTTTTTAATTGCAAGATACAAAGTGTAGAGACCTTGTTATTGTATTGTCAATTAAAATAGATGAGCCATGTGATAAGAATAATGGACATCCAAAAATCCAGCCGTATAGTCAGCTTCGAGATGTTTGGCGTAATGTTGGAGTTGCAAAGATAAGCCCAAAGATAACACAACGTCAGTTGAAATGCAGCCAAATGTTTGTATATGTTTGTGTCTGTAAATTTTCTTTATATATATATATATATATATATATATATATATATATATATATATATATAGTCATCCGCAGAGAGATCTGTTTCGCTGTATCACAGCTCATCAGTACGGTTAGACTCCGATTGCTTTTAACCCAGGATTGAAACCCGACTGAATTGGCGTCAGTTGGCGATTCTACCTCTGGGCTATGGGCGTTTGGTAGAAGAAGGCAGACATTTTAGCGTGTATATTGTCATTATACCCGCCCAATAGCCAGAGTGCTCTAATCCATTACTGAATGAGCGATGCGTACATGCCAGAGTAGCCACTGTTTTTTAAAGTCTACCATTCAATCAGGGTGTGAGAGCGTATATATATATATATTGTCATCCGCAGACAGATCTGTTTTGCCGTATCACAGCTCATCAGTACGGTTAGACTCCGATTGCTTTTTTACCCGACCGAAATGGCGTCAGTCGGCGGCTCTACCCCTGGGCTATGGGCGTTCGGTGGAAGTAGGCAGACCTTTTATTAGCGCATGTCATTATACAATAGCTAGAGCGATCTAATTCATATATATATATATATATATATATATATATATATAGTCAACCACAGACAGTTTTGTTTCGCTGTATCACATTTCGGCCATACCTTTAGCCATTTTCGAAAACAACAATTAACCTGCGGGATCCAAACGACAATGAACAAACTATATTTACAAGTTCACTTGTTCTTTGAAGAACCGCGTTCTTGATCTTAATCTCGTGAATAATTATATTGGCCATAGCACTACGAAACTGACTCGACGACTCATTCTATCCGCAACTCGTTCACAACACAAATATCATACGATTGTTGCGAGGCCGTCAAAGTTAAAATAATACGATCGAATCAAGGACAACGAAGACGAGGATTTATAAATTTAAGCAAAATTTTATTTACAAATCTGGCAAAAATATGTACAGAAGGATCGGAAGATCGCCTTGTTTCAAGGCGGTGGACTAGAGGCTGGCAGGGCAGAGGTAGCCTGTTCGTCCTTAGGATGATGGTTGTTAGAGGCTCTAAGACCACACACACACACACACACACACACACACACACTCACATACACACACACACACACACACACACACACACACACACACACATATATATATATATATATATGAATAAAGACTTGATACTACGGAAATTAATTAAAGTTTTGAAGATGGAAAACATTTTTTATTATTATTATTTTAATTTAATAAAAAAAACTCCGAGGGAGGATCTTTTCGGTCAACACTTCATCGGAGAGTGCTATTGGCAAAGGAAATTCACCCAACAGTAAGATCTTAATTTATGAAGACAAGCAGAAAAAGTGGAGCACAATTGAAAAATATAATTTATTTGTACAGAATAATCAACGAGTAAAATACAAAAATGCTTTAGCGGAATATAAAAAAGAAAAAGAAATTACTCATGGCCCATTGCGCAGAAAAAGGGAACGTAAAAAAGTTTTCGTTTTTGTCTGCACAGGCCTGGTTTCCATACTTTTATACAAATGGATTCCAGTACACGTAAATGAGGGTCAGACCGAACCTTAAATAAAATGGAAAACCAGTTTTCTTTGTACGCCTCGGCACAGCCTGAATTGTCTTCATAATTTAATTTTAGAGACTTATAAACATAATATCTCTTTAACTATTTTTTTTTTTTTACTAGAGCTCACATTGCAATTTTGGTGTTATTTTTGTTTTCTCTAACACTCTATATTACTAGTTTCCATATTGTATTCATTTTTATGCATGGCTGGCTTAAAAGATTTTTGTGTTTTACCATATGTTCCGATTCCTTACGTTTTCACATTTTCGGTTGTGTTCACTGTAACATTAAGTTTATAAGTCTTCAAAATTCTTTAGCCTGATGTCCGAAAGGACACATGGCCCAATGGATAAAAGAGTTGGTTGGATCCAGTGTGAGTTCAATACCTGGCTACAGCAACGGTGAACAAATAACTTATTCGATTTAAAGGGAGGTAACTTGTGGTGCATTGGATATCGGCTCGGAACGAGAAATCGGGGAGCCGAGTTCGAATTCCATTTGAAGTCATTGCATTCGCTTGCGCGCAAATACCCTTGGGAAAGGTATTAATCCGTCTATTCCTTCCAGTTATGAGTTAAATAACAGGATAGATTTTGTTCTATAGCCTTGGCTGGCAACCAGTCTACCGCAGAAAACAATGGCAACCTACTGCGGGATAATCTTCGAGACATGATCGTCCAAGCGTGTATCACGTATGGCACCTAACTAACTGACTGAACTAAGACATATTGTTCTCGGTCCTTGTGTCATGCCAATAACGGATGTCTTAGTTATCCGGAAGTAGCATTGCAAAAGGAAAGAGAAAAATATACCCCAGTGATTGAAATAAAGGGTTTGGTTCGAAATTTCAATCACCTGAAGAAAGCCGGAAAAATGTAAATAATCTATATATATATATAGAGAGAGAATAAGCATGGGGAAGAGAGCACAAAAACTGGACACCAAAAGAATAGTTCATTTGATGCACATGTTATTGTGCAGTATTAACAAAAGAACCATTCTATTTTATTTGGCGTGGCCTAATAATTATGGCCGGTAATATATATATATCCGCAGACAGATCTGTTTCGCTGTATCACAGCTCATCAGTACGGTTAGACTCCGATTGCTTTTAACCCAGGATTGAAACCCGACCAAATTTGCGTCAGTCGGCGATTCTACCTCTGAGCTACGGGTTCTCAGTAGAAGGAGGCAGACTTTTTAGCGTTTATATTATCATTATACACGCTTAATAGCTGAGAGTGTTCTAATTCATTGCTGACTGAACGATGCGTATTTGCTAGAGTAGCTAATGTTTTTCAAAGTCTACCATTCTTCCAGAGGTGTGAGAGCGTCAATATTCATCCGCAGACAGATCTGTTTTGCTGTATCACAGCTCATCAGTACGGTTAGACTCCGATTGCTTTTATATTAAGCTCTATAATACTTATTATACTGAGCACTGTTCATAATAAAATAAATGCCGAGGCACTCAAAATAATAAAACCTTGAGTCCTCTTCACCTGGAATTACACACACAAACACACACACACACACACACACAGACACACACACAAACACACACACACACACACATATATATATATATATATATATATATATATATATATATATACAAGCAGTATAGCCCGGCGTTGCTCAGGTGTAATGAAAGCTTTAAAACTAATCCATGGTCCTGGAGCTCAGACTCTTTGGACGTTAGCACGAAAGACTAAAAAGCACTAGTTGTTTCCAGTTAAAGCGAAACCGTAGACTGAAAGAAAAATCAATGGGTGTAAGTCAAATTTTGACTTCCTGATATCGATATCAAATTTTCTGCACTATTGTAAGTACTGCAACCTTGGAACTTCTGAATATCGTTTCTTATGTCTTTGTCTATGAGTGTATCAAGTTTGATTAAAATCGAACCACTTCTATAACCCGATTTTTTCGATTATCGATTTTCGATATTTATCGGGGATACCTCGACACAAAACCTAGCTAAGAACACTCACAGACGCTTATAGTACAACTGTGTAAATTTTCAAAAAATCGGTTCAGCCGTTTCGTAGTCTATAGGTAACGGACACACACACACACACACAGACAAAGTTCCATTTATAAATAAGTTTAGATTTAGATCGATAGATATATATTTTTCATTTATTTGTTTAAACGTTATATTTCATGGATATTCATATGTCAGTAGATGTTCTGTTTTTATTATTAAACACTATATTTATTTACATCTACCGGCCTGAATATTCGAGAAATTTTGAACAAATGGTACACATAAATACAAGTAAATACAGAGTAATAGTCAACGACAAATTTGAGTTTTCATTACTATTCAGTCAGTTAAGTGCCATACGTGATACACGCTTGGGCGATCATGTCTCGAAAGAGACATGATTGACTGGGCAGAAGATTATCCCGCAGTAGGTTGCCATTGCTTTCTGCGGTAGACTGGTTGCCGACCAAGGCTATAGAACCCAATCTGTTTTGCTATTTAACCCATAACTGGAAGGAAGAGACGGATTAATACCTTTCCCAAGGGTATTTGCGCGTAAGTGACTACAACGGATTCAACTGGAATTCGAACTCGGCTCCCCAGTTTCTCGTTCTGGGCCGATATCCACTGTACCACAACGCACGACCAATTACTATATGTGGATTAAAAGTTAAGTAACAACATCATTAAAAAAGCTGCAAATAAAAGCTTATAAATAACACAATTATTTCAGCTCAAGAGACTCGAGATAATTTGAAACATAACAGTTACCCCGCTCCCGCGCCAGTAACCACTACGATGATACAACGATGATACACGTAATGTACCGCTGTCTGTCATGCATACGCCCGGTTCACACTCCACCCACGTCTATTGAACAGGTGTAGAGGCTCATCCCTTGTTCCCTGTTTAGGATATGGTTTCCGGCCTTCTCTTTTCTAATCTTTTCACTCTTAACTAGCCCCCTGCACATCAGTGGCGTTACCGCCTTGCTCGGGGTGATATGATTAAAAAAAAATAAAAATAAAAATAAATCTTCTTCTATATACTGGGTGCCTGCAGGAGTTTGGCGATCCCGGTTCTCCAAATTTTTATATCATTTGTATGTATAGTATTTTTGCTATCGATCCTAAAACTTATTCCGCCATTCATTCACTATATACGCCTACTTTTTTATCTCTCCCTCTTGTCTTCAATCTGTCCTGTGAGTATCAATTTCTCCAAGCCTGCTTTCTTCATTATGTGTCCGGGAAATTTCAACTGTCTCTTCATGATGTTTACTGTAAGTGCACTATTTGTGATGATGTAAAAGCTAAAACGTTTCAATCCTTGGTTGTATGACCCTAATAGGTATTTTATGATATGGTTACTTTAGGGTCATACAACAATGGATGAAAACGTTATAACTTCTTCGAATTTTGAAAATTGCGTGTTCAAAAAAAAAAATAATTCGTTACGTGAGCGTTCTTAAAAAAATGGATAAAATCAGTTCTTGCAAATCGCTTGAAGACACCACATGGTAACAACCTTGGTTGCGTAATAACTCGTTTACAAATCAAATATATATATATATATATATATATATATATATAATTGGGCTAACTCCTGGAGGCACTGCAATAGCAGGCTAACCCATGGCAAAAGCGGAGCAAGCCCCTAACTGTTTGCCATCTTCAAAAAATTTAATAATGAAGTCCCACATCAGGAACCCATCAGATATTAAGTTGATAAGAACGGATACTACACTTTGACATATATATATATATATATATATATATATATATATATATATATATATATATGTACGCATCGCTCATTCAGTGAAATGAATTAGAGTGCGCTAGCTATTGGGCACGTATAATGATATGCGCTAAAAAGTCTGCCTACTCTCACCGAACTCCCATAGCCCAGAGGTATAGTCGCCGACTGACGCCATTTCGGTCAGGTTTCAATCCTGGGTAAAAAAGCAATCGTTGTCTAACCGTAGTGATGAGCTGTGATACGGCGAAACAGATTTGTCTGTGGATTACAAATATATATATATTTTATCGAAAGTCCCGAAAATTAATGAAATGGTATTAACAATATATTTAGTTTATTTATTTGAACATTATTTTTTATCGATACTCATATTTGAGTAGATATTCTGTTTTTAATCAAACAGTATATTTGTTTCTACCGACTTGATTATTTACGATAAATTTTGTTATAAAAATGTATGTCATTCAGCAGAATTCAAGCATGCGACCCCTAATAACATAGGAAAAGCCACGAATTAATATGAAAATAAAAATTATAAAAAGGCAATTGTTAAATGTTATAGTTCCAAGTATTAATTTTATATACTTCAATTACCATAATTTTATTTGGATTTGTTTTGTTTCTAACCGCACTGCTTTTTTTATTTACGTATTATGTTACCTGAAGCACCTGTGTTAGCTTCATCTTGTCATGAGATGAAACTTGCTAGTCTTGTTGTATTTCAGGAGTGGTTGCTTTGATCCTCCAGAACCTGGCAATTTTTTTTAAACGTCTCCTGGGCAAGAGCAAGCAAGACTGTCAACAGAACACAGGCTAACCAAACAAGTACAGAAGACAAGACAAGCACCAACCCAGTTGGTGCTTACTAAACGTCATTAAATGAATAAAGGTTCGGCTTTTTGATGATCGCGATTACGTCGTCCTAGTTACTCATGAGAATTTTTGATTGGTCTTCACTCCGTGTATTTTACTCCGTTTTCTATCTCTTTATTTCTCTCCCACTTCTCTTTCTCTCTCTTTCTATATATATATATATATATATATATATGTGTGTGTGTGTGTGTGTGTGTGAAAAGTGTATGCATATAATTATAAATATCAATATATATATATATATATATATATATATATATATATATAAATATGTAATTTGTTATATATATTATATTGTTTACATATTATATATACCTGGTACTTATTTAAAAGCGCTCAATATCAGTGATAGAGCAAACATATTCATATAGATAGCTGTGAGTTTGTAACCCTGGGTTTCACGCTTTTGCGATCGTCAGATTTGTCTGACGATCGCAAAAGCGTGAAACCCAGGGTTACAAACTCACACCTATCTATCTATCTATCTATATATATATATATATATATACTAACAAAATAGCAAGATCGCCAAGACCTACCGCAGTTTCGCACAACGGCTCGTCAGGGCCGTTTTTTTTTTTTTTTTTACTGGGAGGAACCGTATGTATTGTCGGTCCCACGCAGTTTTCTTTTTTTCCCCCTCTTTGCCCAAAGCTTTATAGCCGAGGACAATAACGGATTTAGATTCTGCTGGTAATTCATGGTCTTAGAAAGTCCCTTCTATAAAATTTTGAGATTAGAATACACGCAGAGTCGGTTTAATAATTATTATTATTATTATTATTATTATTATTATTATTATATATATATATATATATATATATATATAAATATATATATATATATATATTATTTAATTACTTAGTTTTTGGTAATAATAAAATTATTACATTTGTAATAAAAAGTGTTCAATATATTGTAGAGCTTCTGAATATTCTTCATTTGTAAACGAGTTATTACGCGACCTAGGTTTCTACTAAGTGGTGTCTTCAGGCGATTTGCAAGAACTGATTTTACTGTTTTCCGTTTTTTTATTTTATTTTTTCAAGATCGTTCACGTAACTGTGTGTTTTTTTGTTTTTTGTTTTTTTTGAAAGCTCACGTGACGGGGAATTTTTGAACGCGCAGTCTTTAAAATTACAAGAAATTATAACGTTTTCATCCATCGTTATAGGAACCTAAAAGTTATTTTAGTATGGTTACACTTAGTCATAATTTCTGTTCTTTCATTCAATAGTTTATTTTTGTTTGGGAATAGCATAATTGCTAAGATTTCTTCCTGGCACAGTCTACATCTTTTGCTACCGTTGTAAGGCTTGGCTGTTTTCACTATGCACCACATTATGAATGGGTCTTTTCGATATTTTGATTTCAAATTCCACACGTGGCTAGCCAATTTTCTACAGTTTTTAAAGAATTCTATTTTGATGAAGACTTGTGATTGAACCACCTGGTCTTAAAGATGTCTTTGGTTGATCCCAAATATATTTTATTTTGACCATTTAAGTCATGTACTTTTGCCTTGTAAATGACTTCTTTTGTATTATAAAGTCTTTGAAGTGGACATTTATTTTTGTTCCTGCAGTTGCATTCTTTAGTAATGATCTTGTTTTGTATAATGCTATATAAATTTCGCCGTTACTTGAGCGTTCGTAAAAAAAAAAGTTAAACGATAAAATCAGTTATTGCAAATCGCCTGAAGACACCACATAGTCGAAACCTAGGTAGCTTAATAACTCGTTTACAAATGAAATTTATATATATGTATATCTTGATGTGGACCGGTAATGGGACCACGAAATGATAACTCGAAACACGGTGGTAAGGTTAACAACATATATTAAGTCAAAAATAGATACAAGAGAACAGAGTAAATATAAGCTTGGCTTACTAGTGACTGACAGACATACAGACTGTGCTGAGCTGAACTGAAGCCATGAGAGTGATTAACTCTCAGTTAATATACAGGTAGGAAGAGCCCATGGTTAAGTGGGTAACGCCCCACAACATACATATATATATATATATATATATATATATATATATATATATATAATGGATTCTCCCGTCGATTTCGACGTATGAGCATCTAACTCAGACTACCACACAAAGAATTGTTTAAAGTGGTGAAGACTTGTGTAGCACCATCCACACTTTTTGGAACTGCTGATAACAAACAATCGGTACAGAAGTCTGCCACAGATCGCATGAACAACAGACTTCAGTTATTTAACCCATAACTGAAGGGAAGGGACGGATTAATACCTTTCCCAAGGGTACCAGTGCGTAAGTGAATGCAAAGTGTTTGACTCGGATTGGAACTCGGCTCACCGATTTCCCACTCCGAGCCGACATCCACTGCACCACAACGCACATCCGTCAATAACGCTTACAGCACAAGTGGTCACCCATCTAAGTACTGACCAGGCTCAACGTTCCTTAACTTCGGTGAGCGAGAACCGGTGTATTCACGTGATATGACCGTAAGCAATATATTGCTTACGGTCATATATATATATATATATATATATATATATATATATACGCAGGTACATGCACATTTATGAATATTTTTCAGAAAAACTGTGCTCAATGTAATATAACAGAGGTAATAAGCATGTATTGATAGATATACTTATTATCTTACGTGTATAGCACGACTCGGTGTTTCATGCACTATGCAATCATCAAGTGCTTATTATGAACTGACCGTTCCAGAATTTGAATTTTTGGTTTTCGCGTTGGTTCTGGTACTAATATATTAGCCAAAAATTCAAATCCGTAAATAATATGCACTTTTGATTGTATATTGCAAGAAACTACGAGTCGTGTTATAGACGTAGAATAATACATATATTTATTAACACACACACACACACACACACACACACACACACACACACACATATATGTGTGTGTGTGTGTGTGTGTGTGAGAGAGAGAGAGAGAGTATTTACGCTCTCACACCCTGATTGAGCACTGTGGAAATGTGGGAGACTTTGAAAACAGTAGCTACTCTGGCATATACGCATCGCTCATTCAATAATGAATTAGAGCACTCTAGCTATTATGCGGGTATTATGACAATATACACGCTAAAAAGTCTGCCTTCTTCTACCGAACGCCCATAGCCCAGAGATATAATCCCCGACTGACGTCAGTTCGCTCGGGTTTCAATCCTGGGTTAGGAAGCGGTCGGAGTCTAACCGTACTGATGAGCTGCGAAACAGATCTGTCTGCGGATGACTATAGTATATATATATATATATATATATATATATATATATATATATATATACAGCAGACAAAAGGTTTGGGTACACTCTTTATTTCTTAAAAAAATCTTAAAATTTAAAAAAAATGTCATTTTTAAAGCAAAAGACAAAATTTCAGTTACTATATTTTTTTTAATTGTTAATATTTTCGATTATAAACAACTTTTGTTTTTAACATTCACTCGACAGTAGACCTTTTGGGATACCAAAATTTTCAGTTAAGTTAACTGTTAATACAGGTTCTGAATGTTAGCTCAGCAATGACTAATGTTGTGAAGAAAATATTCGTAGCTGTTTCTGTTTGAAGGGAAAAAAAGTTTGTGTCATTACGACAGTAATTTCATAGTATTTTTTTCTTTTAATTTTGAATTAATTTACAGAAAATGTCAAAATCGAAGCAGCTAGTCATTGAGGTGAGGGAACAAATTGGAATTTTATTCAAAGAAGGCTACTCTCAAAGAAACTGGTAAAAAATTGAAAATTTCTAGACACAAAGTGCAATATTCGTTACAAAGCTTGTTAGAAACTGGCGTAAGGTTGACAAAAAAGAACTGAGACACAAAAAAGTAGCATATTCTGCTGAAGATAAACACTTGATGATTGAGAGCAAAAGAAACAGCAGAAAAACTGCTCCAGAGTTGACAGCGGAACTTCATTCTTCTCAGTAGTAACGAGTGTCGCTTTCAACTGTGAAAAATTGACTTGGGCTCAGAAAGTGCATAAATTAAGCAATTCTTGTTACGGAAAATGAATATGGGCAAAAAAAAAAAAAAAAAAAAGAAAGAAAAAAAGCGTAATAAGAAGGCAGGAAAAGGGTGGAAAAATGTATTGTGGACAGACAAGTCTAAATTTGAACTTTTTGGAAGCAAGAAAAGAGTGTATATACGAAGAAAGTTGAAAGACTGAATTATTACTGTGCGGTGTTTTCTGATGTGGGTTTCATGGGAGGAGAAAAACCACGTGATTTAGACATAAATGGAAAAAATAGCTTTCAACGATGTTCTTCTTTATGTGCGTAGGCGATCATGGACTTCCACTTAGTCCTGTCTCTTGTCGCTCTCAGTATTTTTCTCTTGGTATCCCTAAGCCCCGCTCCGCCAACCATTTGCTCAGACCTAACAAGTATGTCCCGCGCTGCTTTCCCCTGTCTCTCCTCCCCCTTATGCGACCTGTGAGTATTAAATTCTCTAAGCCATCTTTCCCATTTTCGTGTCCCAGGAACCTCATTTGTCTCTTTCTGTTATTTAATACTAGCAATATAGCCCGGCGTTGCTCGGGTGTAATGAAAGCTTCAAAACTAATCCATGGTCCTGGAGCTCAGACTCAGCCTAAAGAATATTTGTGGGAAGTTTGGTGAGAATCGGATAAAAATTGTGGATTTGTATAAAGGACATACAGACAGATAAACAGACACACACACAATCATCTTGCCTTTTTATATATATTATCGATTTTCTGCACTATTGTAAGAACTGGAACCTTGAAACTTTTTAATATCGTTTCTTATGTCTTTGTCTATAAGTGTATCAAGTTTGATTAAAATCGAACCACTTCTTCTATAACCCGATTTTTTAGATTATCGATTTTAGATATTTATCGGGGGTACCTCGACACAAAACCTAGCTTAGAACACTCGCAGACGCTTATAGTACAACTGTGTAAATTTTCAAGAAAATCGGTTCAGCCGTTTCGGAGTTTATAGGTAATGGACATACACACACACACACACACACACACACACACACACACACACACACACACACACAAAGTTCCATTTATAAATAAGTTTAGATTAGATCAGTCTTCTCGCTTGAATCCTTTCCAACACCTCATTGTTGCACACGTGCTCCGTCTATGGTGTCCTCAGCATCCTTCTGTAGAACCACATTTCTGTTGCTTCAAGCCTCTTCATTTTTGATAAGATCGTCCAGCATTCACTTCCATACAGAAGGACAGATATCACTTAGCAATCCAACACTATTTTCTTTGTTTCTAATGAGATTTCCAAATCTTTCATTATCTGGTTAGCTTCTGAAATGAGTTTTTGGCCTTGCCAATGCGTCTTTGGATCTACATGTTGCACTTTCCATCCTCTTTCAAAATACTTACCAGATATTTGTATTTTTTAACTTGATTCTCCGACTTGCGGTTGGTATATTGGGTTCCTCTTTTTACTGATGACCATACATTCAGTTTTCTTGAGGTTTCTGCTCAGTTTTTTTTTCACTTTCAACAATACAATGATCTAAAGCACTCTTCTAAATTATGTTAAAATTACCTCAAGTTAAAAAAAAAAAAGGAATAATTATATCCTGACCTTTTCCCCATTGAATTAGTTTGAAATGAATTAAATAAAAGAGTTCGATGAAAATACACCAGTGTGAGAAAGAATGTTTTTAAATATTTCGGAGAGTAGGCCATCTACTTTTTCTTCGAAAACTATTAGAAAGAATGCCAAAAATTTCTTGAGTACTTGGTTATTTTGTTTATTTAACAGCATATCAAATCCTTATCAGGAACTTATAAACTTGTAATTAACGCCGTTAGTTGTTTGTTGAAGAAAATATTTCGAAAAAATATGATGCTGCTTTATAAATTCAAGAGTTCAGTGTTTATTTTCTGTCAAAATATAAGAAAAGAAAATACAGTTTCGTTACTAAAGTTACTATAGTTATTCGTTTTTAATGAAAGCTGCATTTATATATATATATATATATATATATACTAGCATCATAGCAAGGCGTTGCCCATGCAACTCAGAACATTTTAGTAGTAGGAGAAAAAAATCTATTTTGTTTTGCGTAAACGTGATTTGATGTTTTGTGTGACATTGTAAACAACATTGCGTTTGTTTTTGTTTCAAAATTTCGGGGGAAAATATTTACATTTTTTGTTGACTAAATGAATTTAACATAAAAATAAAAATTATTTATTTTGTTTTACTGAAATTAGAAATACAAAAACTATTACGTTCTCAGTTCAGAAATTTTTGAAGAATATTTAAAAATGTAGACATTTAATTTTAGAGGAAAAAGTTACATTAATACCACACGAATTACAGACAGTTGATTTTCTGCATGAAATATTTAGCGAAATAAAAAAAGCTTTACTTTTTATTTAATTTTATTTTCTGAAGTATGAAATATTAAAACTGAAAAAAAAAACTGAAATAATTAAATTAACCATTGGCAATTTTGTTTTGTTTTTTTTACATATTTTGTTTTTATTTGAAAAATCAATTATTTTTTTAAATATTTCTTTTTTTTTTTCAAAATTACGAGGAAAATATTCACTTTTTTATGTTGGCCAAAATATTTTTTAAAACGTCGGAATAAAAATTAAATAAAAAGGCTCATTTTTTTTAAAATAATGAATGTCTATTACGTTTAATCATGAGCCATTCTAAACATCGTATTTTGGCTTTAATTTCAGGTGAAAATAAGGACAAAAATTCTCCAACATTTGGATAATTTTTTATTAAGTTGGTTCTAAGCTTTCGGCTCACATGAGCCATCTTCAGAGAGGTTACAAGGACGTTAACATAAAAACATCCACCATCAGCGAGGATTTTATCTTGTGTTGACATAAAACTTTGCTAAGCAACGACAACAGTTACCAAATAGCAAACGCAGTTCGTAAGTTTGTAATGCGGTGCTATGACGTCACACCGCGTGAGAACTCGAAATGATAACATATATTTAAATGCAATGTAATGTGTTATGACCAGATTTAAACGTGATTTTATTAAGTGTGGGTTGTTTTAATTTAATGTAGATGACCTCCAATATTTGAAGATGGCTCATGCGAGCCGAAAGCTTAGAAACAACTTAATAAAAAATTATCTAAATGTTGGAGAATTTTTGTCTTTATTTTACTTGGCTGGCAACCACTCTATCGCAGAAAGCAATGGCAACCTACTGCGGATAATGTTCTGTCCAATCAGTCATGTCTCTTTCGAAACATGATCGCCCAAAACGTGTATCGCGTATGGCACTTAACTGACTGATATATATGCACAAAAAGTGGTTGCTGAAATTACTTTTGTTTTTATTTTGTTGACATGTAGAAGAACAATAAACATTGTTTTGAATCACAGAATTTTCTGTGATTTTTGCAATTTTTTTAACGCTCGTCCAAGTGGTACTGACAATGGTTGTAGTAGCAACCGAAAATTTTATGATTTTTCAAAGACATTTTTTTTCCGGAAAAAAAATCTCTCTCCCACATATCAACCCAATAAAAACTTAACAAAATACATTTCTATAAGGCGCATAGATGGATATCTATGCGCCTTATACATTAATATGATCAAATTGAGATTCCTAGACACAAATCGAGATGATGGCGATTTTCTGAGCGTAGCTTAGTTGTGCTACAAAGCCAAAGGTAAGGGGTACCCCCGTCATCTAATCAAATTTTTTTTTAATCATTTCACCCCAAGCCAGGCATTCCACTGCCACTATTGCGCATGGGGGTTACATAGGGGAAGGTGATGAGAAAGACTGGTTAGATATAGGAAATGTCAGAAGGAGGGTGATAGACGGGTAAGGATGTAAATGGGAAGAGTGTTTAAGAGAATGGATGCGAGTTAGTGTGTTAGGAGGTGTCTATTGACCTTACATTTAAACTCCTGGAGATTGTAGCTGTCGGGGAAGCAAGGATGTGGAAGGGAATTCCACAGGCGGAGAGTGCGAGAAAAGAAGCTGATGGAGTAGAATTTGCGTTTACATTTTATCGGTTTCACTGTAAAAGGTGGGACCTAGTTGCTAATCTAGTATCTCGTACAAATTCGTGCCTAAGTTCGGAGCAGAAGCCGTAAAAGTATTTATAGAAGAGGATCAGGGAAGCCACGTCACGCCGGCGAGAGAGTTACTGCAGCCGGTCTGCCAAGTCGGTATCGATGACATTACAGATTCTCCGTTGGATTTTGTCAAGGAGCCTGAGGAGAATAGCAGAGGCATCCGACCAGATGTGGCAGCAGTATTCAATACACGGGCGGATGATAGATTTATATATGTGCAGGATAGATTCAGACGGAAAAAAATTCCAAGACCTGCACAGAGAACCGACTTTTGGCAATAAAAACTTGCTATTATACCACGTCGAAGGATAGATAGATAGATAGATAGATAGATAGATAGATAGATAGATAGATAGATAGATAGATAATGAGCAGAAGAAAAAATAGATAGATGAACAGACTTAGATAGATAGATAGATAGATAGATAGATAGATAGATAGATAGATAGATAGATAGATAGAATAGACTGACATAGATAGATAGATAGATAGATAGATAGATAGATAGATAGATAGATAGATAGATAGATAGATATGAATAGACTGACATAGATAGATAGATAGATAGATAGATAGATAGATAGATAGATATGAATAGACTGACATAGATAGATAGATAGATAGATAGATAGATAGATAGATAGATATGAAGAGACTGAGATAGATAGATAGATAGATAGATAGATAGATAGATAGATAGATAGATAGATATGAACAGACTGACATAGACACTTTTTAGTTAGTCTTGTTAAAAAAACAGCGACTTGTTCTCATGATCACAAAAACACACTCCCTCACGCCCTCTCTTTTATTCACACATGATCAGTCTCTCTCTCTCTCTCTCTCTCTCTCTCTCTCTCTCTCTCTCTCTCTCTCTGCTAGCAGCATTGAAAAACCTTCTGGACCAAGTCTATGGTTACCGGTATATCAGTTTCCACCCAAAATGCTACTTCCGTTCCCATTGCTGTTAGAATTGATAAATGTTTTTGTCCTGTTGAAAGGCCTGTCGAACGACCGAATAAAGTGTCGTTTGTTTTTACCATCTCCAGCCATTTGAATCTCGACTCCATCTATCATGGCACAGCAGGCTAGGGACGCTGACAGTCAGGTCTTTTGATCTGAATTTCTTTACAGTTAATCTCTTCTAACAGATGTTTGTCTAAGATGGAAGATGTCGGTCTCTTTTAATGAGTTATAAAATCTTCATAACTCTTCTTCTTCTGTGTGCCGTGGCCCTTCAGGACGTAGGCGATCATGGCCTTCAACATCTCCCTATCCCGTGTAGCTCTCAACGCCATTTCTCTTGTTACTCCTCCCAAACCCTGCTCTGCCATCCATTTGATCAAGACCATAATCTAGAATATAGATGTATAAAAACTAGCATGACCACAAAGTGAGGGATCATTTGATGTATTGATTAAAATATAGAATTGATCCACAATTTTATACCCACGTTATAATTTCTTATAAACAGTTGGTTCTTATATTGTATTTGTGTCTATAGCACATAAAATTAGAACAATCTACCTTCCTCTTCTTCTTTTCTATGTGTCATGTCTCTTTAAAACGTAAGCGATCATGGCTCTCCACATCTCCCTATCCCATGTAGCTCTAAACACCCATTTTTTTGTTACTCTGCCATTCATTTGCTCAAGCCCATAAATCAAGAATATAAACGTATAGAAACTGACATGACCACAAAGTGAGGGATCAGTTTATATTTTGATTATAATATAGAATTGACCCCCCACTTTATATCCACATTATAATTTATTATTTCTTATCAAATTCTGATTAGGTATGAATCCACTCTTCTCAATACTGATTAGTTATTTGTAACTACTTTTTCCTTTGCCCTCCACATCTTCCTACCCCTTGTAGCTCTTAATACCCTTTTTCTTGTTACTCCTCCCAAACACTGCTCTGCCATCCATTTGCTCAAGCCCATAAATCTAGAATATAAATATATAGAAACTAGCATGATCACAAAATGAGGGATCAATTGATTTATTGATTATAATATAGAACTGATCCACCATTTTATATCCACGTTATAATTTCTTATGAACAGTTAGCATATATATTCTTCTTTTATGTACCATGTCCTCTCAGGACGTAGGCGATCATGGCCTTCCACGTCTCCCTATCCCTGGTGGCTCTTAGCACGCTTTCTCCTGTTACACCACCTAAACCCCACTCTGCCACACATTTGTTCAAGCCCTTAAATTTAGAACATAAATATAAAGAAATTAACATGGCCATTATATGAGGGATCAATTTATACATTGATTATAATATAGAATTGATCCCCCACTTTATATTCACATTATATTTTCTTATTTGTATGTCAAATTCTGATTAGATAGGAATCCACCTCTTCTCAATACTGATTATTTTTTTTATAACTCTTCTTTTTCTATGTGCTGTATCCCTTCAGGACGTAGGCGATCATAGCCCTTCACATCTTTCTTGTCGTTCTTAATACTTCTTTCTCCTGTTGTGTCACTCAATTTCCACTCCATCACCCATCCGATCAAGTTCGTCAAATATGTCATGCGTTGCCTACCCTCGTCTCTCTTCCCCTCTATCCGTCCCGTGAGCATCAGGTTCTCCAAGCCTTCCTTCCTCATAAATGTCCCAGCTTCCTTCTTGTACCTATCTTCTCTAAAACATTGTCGTTGCTCACGTATTCTGTCCATGGTATCCTCGGCATCTTTCTAGAGAGATAGATATGAAAAGACTAGGATAGATAGATAGATAGATAGATAGATAGATAGATAGATAGATAGATAGATAGATATGAAGGGACTGAGATAGATAGATAGATAGATAGATAGATAGATAGATAGATATGAAGGGACTGAGATAGATAGATAGATAGATAGATAGATAGATAGATAGATAGATAGATAGATATGAAGGGACTGAGATAGATAGATAGATAGATAGATAGATAGATAGATAGATAGATAGATAGATAGATAGATAGATAGATATGAACAGACTGAAATAGATAAATAGTGTTGTGGATCTTCGTTACCGATTAGTTGTGGAGTTGTGGCATAACTTTGCCGCAAAGTGGTAGTGATCGGTCTGTGCCGGAAGTAAGAGACGGAAGAATGTAGGTTCAAAACAGTGCATTAGTATAACCAGAAACAAGATATTTAATCTAGAAATAAGTAAGTCCTGACTTGTAGCTGTCGTTAACTGTTGTACTTGACTGCTCGTTACTTCTACTGCTCATAACTCCTCTTCACTGCTCCTTAGAAGTCATGCAGGTATATAGCAAAAGGAAGAGTTCATTCCTCTTAGGAGGGCACCATAACAGTTAGATAGTTTTTCCTTTATCGTCGATGAGATTGTCCAGCATTCGCTGTCATATTGAAAAACAGACATCGCATAACAATCCAGTACTCGCTAAGAGTATTCATCTATTGTATAAAGATGAAGAGATTTATAAAAATAAAAGCCATCAGTATCATAATGTCGTAAGTAAAAATACTGAGTGCGTGTTAGAAAAAGTGCGTATCATACAGAAGTAATTACGCTATGTTGAGAAGAAAGGATGTTTGTATAATGTTTCGAACGTTTATATGCATTATGAAGAAAGAATTATCTGTTCATTTTTAATGTAATGTTGCGGGTTGATAATGTGTCTCCATCGATTCTTTTTTTTATTACCTGTAAATTGCGATGATATTTTGGGAAAGATAGCGGAGTGGTTTCCCTTAGAGTTCTAAATCGGGTTCAACCAACGTCCGGAGATCCACGTCTACTCTACAATTTATCCCATATATAGGGGAGAGGAAGAGATAGATTGGGGCTTTTCTCAAAAGCATTATTGCGAAAGTGAACGCAAAGTGTATATTGCCTCTTTCAAACAGAGACTGACGGAATGGGGTGGATGATGACGACAAAAGTAACGAAATCATTCCGACTGACGTATTTACGTTTATTACGAGCAAGTCAGTCTCGACCAGAATTTGCACGCCTCATATTCTGACTGGGCAGAATATTTTCCCACAGTAGGTTGCCATAACTTTCTGCGGTAGACTGGTTGCCAATCAAGATTATAGAACCCAATCTCTTTTGTCATTTAACCCATAGTTTTCTCTTTCCCTCATTTTTTCTTTCTCTGGTGCAGTGGATATTGAGTCGGAACGAGAGATCGGTGTGCCGAGTTCGAATTCCAGTTGAATTCCTTGCATTCACTTACGCACAAATACCCTTGGGAAAGGTATTAATCCATCTCCAGTTATGGGTTAAATAATTAAATTTCTCTCTCTCTCTCTTTTTCTGTGCATCATCTTGTCATGTGTTTCTCCAGCCCATTATCTGCTTCTTTCTCTCCCTCTCTCTCTCTCTCACACACACAGACGCATGCATTTTCTCATTCGCTGTTTTTTCTAATACACATTCACACGCTTTTTTCTTTTTCTTTCTTTCTTTCTTTCTTTCTTTCTTTCTTTCTTTCTTTCTTACACGTTTATCCCTGTTCTATATCCTCTCCTCTCTCTCGAGTACCTGCACACGAACATCTCTTACTCGCTCTCTTTCGCTTTCTCTGTTTCTGTCTCTGTTTCTCTCTCTCTCCCTCAAAATAATTTACAACCATAATTAACAATGGCATGTTTGTCACTTGCAAACAAAAACCATGTTTATCCAGACCCAATTTGCCACTTATTATCCTTTTCTTTCTTTCTATCTATCTATCTATTTATCTATCTATCTATCTATCTATCTATCTATCTATCTATCTATCTATCTATCTATCTATCCCAGTCTGTTCATATCTATCTATCTATCTATCTATCTATCTATCCCAGTCTGTTCATATCTATCTATCTATCTATCTATCTATCTATCTATTTCAGTCTGTTCTCTATCTATCTATCTATCTATCTATCTATCTATCTATCTATCTATCTATCTATCTATCTATCTATCTATCCCAGTCTGTTCATATCTATCTATCTATCTATCTATCTATCTATCTATCTATCTCTCTATCTATCTATCTATCTTAGCACTTTCGAACATAGACTAAATGACGCAACCCATTATTACCCACGGGGTGGACGATGACGACAAAAGATACGAAATCATTCCGTTTGACGTATTTTCATGTGCTACAAGCAATTTAGATGTCATTATCATGTCAAGTTCCTTAATTGAAGTTCAGGGTAAGAATAGTTGATGAGCCCGGTTTATCTATCGGTGATATTATATCATATATCGGTGAGATTTCAACAAGTGATAAGATAAAAAAAAGTTTGTGTACGTAATTTTTATAAAAGGTTAACAAAAAATGTCATTTTTTATTTCAGAAAACATATTTTATTATGGCGATTTTCATAGCGTAGCTTAGATTTTTTTTTTAAATTTAATCATTTCACCCCAAGCAAGGCATTCCACTGCCACTATAGCGCAGGGGGTTACATAGGGGAAGGTGCTGAGAGAGCGATTGGATATAGGAAATGTCAGAAGGAGGGTGATAGACGAGTAAGGAGGTACATAGGAAGAGTGTTTAAGAGAATGGGTGCGAGTTAGTGTGTTAGGAGGTGTCTATTGACCTTACATTTAAACTCCTGGAGATTGTAGCTGTCGGGGAAGTAAGTATTATGAAGGAAATTCCACATGCGGGAAGTGCGAGAAAAGAAGCTGTTGGAGTAGAAGTTGCGGTTACATTTTATCGGTTTCACTGTAAAAGGGTGGGACCTAGTTGCTAATCTAGTATCTCGTGCAAATTCGTACCTATGTGGCACAAAGCCCAAAGTATGGGGCACCCAGGGAAGATCGAACTCACTTCTCAGTAGTAATTGTTCTAGCGAAACAGGCTCCCTAACCACGTCTAGATGACCTAATGCTTTTCATAGGGCAACTTATTTGTGGCACAAGGTCAAAAATAATGAGCACTCAGTAAAGACAGATCACACTACTCAGTTGTAATTGTTCTAGCGAGACAAGCTCCCTAACCACGTCGATGTGAACTAATGATTTTCATAAGGTAGCTTAGATGTGGCAGAATGGTTACATACCACTTCTCGTCGGGTATATAATTTTTCTGGGACGCACGACGTCGAATCAATGACGACAAGACGAATGTTGACACTTGCGACCACGATGTTGGGACGAATGTTGACGAATCTTAAACTGCGACCATAATGCAACCGCGATATCGGACTGCTATCCACAAGGATGGCAACAATTAACTCCTTACAACTTCGGGGTGGCGATTAAACTTCAACACTTTCGGCGGCGATTAAATTTCTCAAATCGTATTTCCTTTTTGTCGAGGACCTCTCAACCCGACTTCTTCACACAAATCAGTTTCACATAAACACTTCGAATAATTTCTGTCGGAGATTACTACTCGATCCAACTGTCACGGGAGACAGTTTTCACTTTTCACCCGGGAACACTCAACTTTCACTGATAATCAATTTTGTAAACGTCTTTTCATAAACAACTTCAACGGAGGAACAAATTTCTTCTTCTTCTTCTTCTTCTTCTTCTTCTTCTTCTTTTCTTCTTCTTCATAAAACGTCAGATTAAGAAACTGCTTCTTTTCCGTCTTTTTTTCCCTTCTATTTCGTCGTCCTTTTCCTCATCAGCTTTTAATAATAATCTACAACAAACGCCTTTTCAAAAACAACAGAACCGGACCCAAATGTAAATAAAATATTTTAATATTTTATTTTATTTTTTTCAACGACATCTTCGGTGACATGTCGTAGAGTAAGAGGTTCTTTTGTTCAGAATTGTCAGCATCCTTGCACATCGGGCCAAGCCCAATTGAGAGAAAAAAACCTTTCCCATTGACGGTTAAAATCTGATTCTTTTAAATCAAAATAAAAATTAATATCAAAAAATTCTTACTGTCGGCTTAACATCACTTCCGCCCCACTTACAGCTGTCTTTCGGTGCAAAATCTAAATGGAGCAGAAGATGGTATTTGACCTCCGTAGACAAAATAAAAATCCCAAATCAAACATATTGCACCTGCTTGACATTTCAACAAAACACATTTCAAATTCCTAAACCAACATCTGTGTTTCTAAGCGCAAATACACTCCATTGTCAAAAACTTCATACCTCCCAAAATTATCGTACCAACGAATATGTAACATACATTTTCACTTATTCTTTCAAAATGTTCACCTATGAAAATTTTAAGTGATTTTTCAGAAAATTTTAAGTGATTTTTCTTTTATTCTCATGACCAACTCCTCTACACCATACACACGTCACCGTACAACAATTTTACAATACGGCAATGATAAAGAAAAATCAAAATGACAAATCAACAAGCAAAAAAAATTACACATCATATCCAAGAGGACATTCCTTTCTCTTCCATTGTGCGCAAGTGAAATTATAAATTTTATTGTTGCAAAAAATTTAAATTAGTCTAACTTAGCCATAATAACGAATCAGACGAGAACATGATTTACATTAAAAAATTTTCCCTTTTCTTTTTCTTTTTTTTTTCTTTACTTCCACTGAGGTCACCCGTACACATACTGAGTTGGCACCCCTATGTGGAGTAATGGTTAGCGCCAGAACAATTACTACTGAGCAGTGAGCTTGACCTTCACCAGGTTCTCTATAATTTCGGCCTTATGCCAGATCTAAGTCAAAGTTTAAAAAATGACCATTCCGAGACGTGTGTTTACATAAATTATAGCCATAAAGAATTCATATTTTTGTATATCTCTGTCAGTTTCCAAAGTTTTCTGCGCGTCTTGGACTCATTATTCCCAACAACTGACCCCATAGCATTCTCTTGCATGGCAATAACCTTTTGCCTTCATCAGTTGAACCATTTCGTTTAGATTCTTTACTTGTTTATTTTTTTCACCCATTTATCTATTCGTTCATTCAAATGCCAACTACAACCCACGTATTGGCCATTAAGGACTGATTTAGTTCAATTATGCTTTACTACTGTTTATTTTCATTGTTCTGTTGTCAACTTTGTAGTAACGCCCGACTCCTTTATGATACCATGAAGAAAATCCTTAAAGAAAAAAAAATTATATTTCATTGAAAGAGAAAAGTAATGTGCACCTAACTTTTCAAGAAAACTTTTTCTTTTTTCTTTCTTTTTTCTTGTTACCTTTATTCTATTTATTTATTCTTTTACTTTTACTGTTTTAATTTTTTTTTCTTTTTTAAACACAACGTCAGAGAAAGTCTCTAAAGTCTGAAAAGTTAGGTTTTTTAGGAACACGCACAACAAGAAATTTTATACAATGTCACGAAAGTTCGTTTCTTTTTGTTTTTCTGAAGAACACACACCAGAAAGTTTTACACAGTTCACCATTTCTTTTTTTATCCATTTTCTTGAAGAACACACATCAGAAAAACTTTTTTCATACAGCTCTTTATTTCTTTTCACATTTTTTCCTTCTCTTCTCTTGGAATCTTACCACACCCACGGTCCCCACCGGTGCTCGACCGTTGTCGTAGAGGGTGGCCGCATCTCAATTTTAAATTAACCAGGTAAATGACCTCGCATACCTATGTGAACCCCCAGCTCGGGCTTTCATTGCTCATAGAATTTCATAAACCCCAAAACATACGATGATTGGGCAGATAAATGTTCCAATTCGCGCATATCATTTCCAACAAGTTTGCCCTGGAACAAAGCAGTAATCAAACGAGAGAGAAAAAATAAGCAAATAAAACACCTAAGGTTTGCTGTATCAACTAATGTTGGCACATGTTCCGATAAGAAGATTAGCTCGCCAGCCTCATTGCCCTAAACTCCCAACCAACTTAATTCAAATGAATGCCGGAATTCTTTACTAAATGTTTTCCCAAGTAGTAGACTACTTACTACCCACAATACGAAATCGAACAATACCATAAGGAAGCTAAGCCAATTCTTCATATCAAGCGCTCTCCAACATTTTAACCAACCATCTTCTAATGTGTGTCTTTCTTTTTTCCTTCTACATCCCTTATAAGACCTTTCCGAACCTTATGTTAACCCTATATTGTGTTCCTTATTAAACTCTAAATAACCTCACAGAACTTAACTATCGCGGCTTTTCTAAAGTTTTTCTCCAAGTGGCGATAGGAAGTAATTCCAATAAAGGCCTTCACCTGCCAAAAATTGGTCGGAGCCGAAATCGAACTTACGACCGGAAGAGACCGAAAAATGTTTCAACGTTTCACAACGACTTTTCTCTTCACCTCCAGCTCGACTTCCTCTGACTATTATTTTCTGTACTTCCCCGCCAAGTCTGTTTTTTTTTCTGGATGCCTTGACATCTCTTATAACTTGCCTGAAAAAAACAAAAACAAAACAAACCAAAACCGCACTAAGTCCTTGGTCATGACTGCAAAAGTATGCTGTTTCATGGCCTTTTGGCAGAAACAGCAACTTTTCGTACAACAAAAAACAGCCCCCCCAGCGGTAAACGAAAAAATTGTTACCTACCTTAGGTAGCATTTTATTCTGTCTTTCTTTCTTTTCTGTTCTGTAGCAACGAAAGTTCGTAACAACTGTTGACCTTTTTGCTTTTTTTTTTTCAAAAACCAGAAAAACCAAAGAATTGTTCACCAAAATATTTAAATGTTATATACAAGTGTCTGGGAAACAAAACTGGGACCACGATTCTGAAACAATGACGAAGATTAAACAGCTGCAAACTCAGTGCCGGCTGAAACCACGAGAACGACGATAAAATCTTCTGCAAACTCACTGTATCTCACCACCACCATCAAGACAATTACTTCTCTAACTTCTGGAGCGACGTTAAAAATTTTCAACTCAAATTTTATAAATCATTATGTCGAGGACCACTCAACCAGACTTCTTCACTCAAATTAGCTTCACATAAACACTTCGAATATCTGTCGGCGATTTCTTAGTCGACCCGATTCTCATTGTGGACAGTTTGCACTTTTCGTCGACGAACACTCAACGTGACTTTCACTGTAAATCAATTTTGTAAACGTCTTTTCATAAACAACTTCAACGGAGGAACAAATCACTTCTTCTTCTTCTTCTTCTTCTTCTTCTTCTTCTTCAGAAAAAAAGGTCGTTCCAAAAACCTTTCAGTTCCCGTGAATATATGTTAAATTATTTATTTACAAGCTCAGTTTATTAGACAAAAATGCCTATTTTATTCTAATAGCTATTAAGAAAAATACACAAGTACAATAACCTGCTTGCTAAAATACCATCACTCAGTCAGCGAAGTGCGACACGTGATGCACGCTTGGGCAATCATGTCTCCAAAGAGACATGACTGACTGGGCAGGAGGTTTTTCCGCAGTTGCTTGCCTTTACTTTCGGCGGATGACTGGTTTTCAACCAAAGCCATAAAATTCAATCTGTTCTGCTTAAACAGCAGAACAGATTGGATTTGATGGCCTTGGTTGAAAACCAGTCTTCCGGAGGAAGAAGCAACGGATTATATTGTGGTGCAGTGGATATCGGCTTGAAACAGGAAATCGGAGAGTTGAGTTCAAATTCCAGGTGAATTCAATGCATTCAGTTCCACGCAGATACCCTTGGGAAAGGTAATAATCTGTTCCTTCTCCTTCCAGCTATGGGTCAAATAATAGGACAGATTGGATCTAAAGTAATGGCAAACTTTTACGGAAAAATTGTTTCGTTGAAACGACTGACAAGGAAGATTTTATTAATTTTTTTTTCATTAATTCTTCCAGTATTTTAATGTTTCTTTTCTGTTGGAAACAAGGAATGCCAAAATATTCCATAATTATTTTCTCAAGTGTTTTCAGCCATTTCTCTGGCCATTTTCAATGTTGTTATATTATGTATAAGAACAGATAGAAAAGTAGCTGAAAGTGCTTGCAAAAATAATAACGGAACATTTTTACATACCTTAACTCCAACTAAAAGGAACCATACTGGAATAATTAAATAAAAAATTAATAAAATCATCCTTGTCGGTCGTTTTCAACAAAGCATACTTAAAAGAAAGGTTGCAGTCCCTATATATATACGTGTGTGTGTGTGTGTGTTTAAAAATTAAGACAGACACGTTATTCCATGGTTAAGCGGAAGTATGGTCTATTTCAGGCGAACCATCGTCTGCTTATGTCTTTATTGTACGGAAGATTTTACACGAATCTCTCTATATATATTCTTCATTTTACACGAATCTTTCTATCTCTCTCTCTCTCTCTCTCTCTCTCTCTCTATATATATATATATATATATATATATATATATATATATATATATTCTTTTATATGAATCTCTATGAATGCATATTCTTCAGTTGTAAACGAGTTATGATGCTACCTAGGTTTCTACCAGGAGTGGTGTCTTCAGGCAATTTGCAATAACTGATCTTACTGTTTACCGTTATTTTAAGAACGTTCACGTAACGGTAAACGGCAAAATCAGTTATTGCAAATCGCCTGAAGACACGTCAGGGTAGAAACCTAGGTCGCGTAATAACACGTTTACAAATGAAGAATATTCAAAAGTTCTACAATATAATTGTATTGGAGATTTTTTCACACAAATGTGCACTGGTCTAATTTTTTTATGACCAAAAACTAAGTAATCAATCAATCAATCAATCAATATATAAAGAAAAATTAAGGCAGACACATTATTTCATGGTAAATCGGAAATATGGGCCTATTTTAGGCGAAACATCATCAGTTCCTGCCTTTATTTTACAAAAGATTTTACACGAAAAATCCTTTGTAAAATAAAGACGGAAGCTGATGATGGTTCGCCTGAAATAGGACTATACCTCCGATTTACCATGAAATAAGGTGTCTGCCTTAATTTTTCTTATATTTGCTCTACATGTATTTATATACATATATATTTAGAGCTCTCTTAGAGAGTTATCCTACCATTGTATGTACAGGACACTCCTTTAGATTCTTCTATATCTACACTGCATGCTTATATATATATATATATATATATATATATATATATATATATATATATATATATATATATATATATTATCGCAGCTCTCGGAGATAGATAGATAGATAGATAGATAGATAGATAGATAGATAGATAGATAGATCCTGTTTTAATCTTTAAACTTATGTTCAATCTGTTTATTTTCGTTGCCCTTTAACAGCGACATTGAAAAGTCGTAGTTTAGTCTGGCCTTTTTTTCTCTTTCCGTTATTGTCATCCACATGTCGGATTTAACATGTTCCGGTAGCAATTATCTGCCTCTTTCTTCTTACTTCCGTGTTTTGTACACACACTAATAAATTTATTTTCAAATAATGCTTTGGTCTCGCTAATGAGATGGGCGTTAAATTTACCCGTAGAATTGGCCATCTATATAAGAAAGTTTGAATTTTTATATGGAGTAAATATTGGTTCTGTAAATGAATAAATTTCATTACACTGAGCCCTCTGGCTGGGTCAGTGTTAATATCTAATATTAATAGAGTCCTTTTGGATTTACTACCAAGCCGTTTTTTCGGATTTTTTTTAATAATCATATCGCCTCAAGCAAGGTATTTTACCGTCACTGTTTTGCAGGGGGTTACATAGGAGGAAAGTTATGAGAACGAGTGACAGGTTATAGGAGGTTTCAGAAAGTGGGTAAGAGAAGGTGTCCTTAAAGTGAGGGATCAGTTTATATATTACTTGTAATGTAGAATTGATTCCCCACTTTATATCCACATTATAATACTATAGAATTTTTTTTATAATCATATCGCCCCAAGCAAGGCATTTTACAACCACGTTTGAGCAAGGGGTTACACAGGAGGAGAGGTAAGAGAAAGAGTGACAGGTTATAGTGGATGTCAGGAAGTGGGTAAGAGAAAGATGACTGTGGCTATAAAGTGAGGGATTATTTTATATATTGATTGTAATGTAGAATTGCCTCCACTTTATATCTACATTGCAATAGTATAGAATTTTTTTTTATAATAGAATAGACATTTTTTTAGTTGGATTTTAATTTGATGAACATTAAGTTTTTTTTTTTAATAATCATATCACCCAAAGCAAGGCATTTTACTGCCACTGTTTTGCAGGGGGTTACATAGGAGGAAAGTTATGAGAAAAAGTGACAGGTTATAAGGGGTGTCAGGAAGTGGGTAAGAGAAGTATGAGAATACTGATGAGAGTGGAGTGAATGAAGAAAGGCGCATGAGAGAGGATGCAGATTAGTGAGATAGGAGATGACGATTGATTTTACATATAAATTCTTGGAGATTGTAGCTGTCAGGGAAGCTAGTATATGGAAGGGAATTCCACGGAGCAGAAGCCGAGTTCATCGGAGCAGAAGTCAAATTTTTCGATTTATGACCAACACACACACACACACACACACACACACACACACACACACACACACACATATATATATATATATATATATATATATATATATATATATATATATATATATATGATTGAAGTAGTAGGAGGATTTGAATAATTATTAAGTAATTAATCGAGCTTTATATTCGACCTCAACAGAATGCAGAAAGCACTGGACGGCTGTTTCGTCCTATATTTGAAGAGTCCCAAATATAGGACGAAGCGGCCGTCCAGTGCTTTCTGCATTCTGTTCAGGTCGAATTACTTAATATATATATATATATATATATATATATATATATATGAATGGATGGCAGATCCAAGACAGTGATGTTATTTAATTGCCCACATCCCAAAGAGACGTGGCAACATAGGTTTAATCTTTACTCTTAGTTTTATGCTTGCACAAGACTGAGCAATAAACTAGATTTACCACCAAATGTAGAACGAAAATTAGCAAGCTCACCTTACAAAATAATGAGCCAACTTCTAAAGTGCAAGGAAAAATTCGGGTTGAAAACAGGGGTTGGCCGCGTATTCATTCCCCCCAGACAAATATGTGCTTTCACCTTATACTGAAAATATCGTAAATTCTCGTGACACACTAGGCGCATGATCAGTGATATAGGTAATTTTTATATATATATATATATATATATATATATATATATATATATATATAAGGTTAGGAAGATCAGCCGGTATCGTCAGGCGTTATTGACTAATTGATTTTCTAACGTTTTATTTTGAATGCATAACAGGAAAATGAAAAGAGGAAGTGTAAAATAAGGGAAGTGGTGAGTCAAAACTAGCGAAATAGTGTGATATATATTTGTTTTTATGCGGAAAGATTAAAACCATGGTAGCGTGTATTTTAAAACTTTATCTTGTATTGAGCATATTTAATACAAGTGTTTACTAGTCTAATTTGTCTCTGACCAATAACTGTTTAATATATATATATATATATATATATATATATATATATATATATATACTACCGCCAGAAATATTAGGCCACCTCAGTTTAAAAAAAAAAAAATGATGTATTTCATACTATTTTTAAGTGGATAATTCTAAATGAAAATAGAATGGTTCCTTTGTTATCACCCTAAATTTTCTTTATTCTTTCCTTGATGAAACTGCAATATAGGTAATTATTAAATATTTATAAATTCATTTGATGCACATTTTATTGTGCAATATTAACAAAAGAACCATTCTTTTTTCATTTACAATTATTCACTTGGCAATAAATACTAAAAAATAGTATGAAATACATCATTTTTTTAAAACACGGGGGTGGCCTAATAATTATGGGCGGTAGTATATATATATATATATATATATATATATATATATACTTGGCCCTAACGATCCGTTGTGTGAGACCGCGGTCGGTGTTGGCTCATTTTTAGATTTAGTATACTATATATATATATATATATATATATATATATATATATATATATATATATACCTGGCCCCTGACGATCCGTTGTGTGAAACCGCGGTCGGTGTTGGCTCATTTTTAGATTTAGAGTACTGTATTGTTGCTCAACTTTCGTACTTTCGTTTAGAGCGTTTTTCTGTTAAGGTTTTCGTCTTGGTTTTTTTTTCTTTCAAACAAGTTCTTGACACATTGTTCTTGTGCTTTGGTTTGTTTCTTTTTTTTTTTTCTTGCCCTTTATTTAACCAACGAGGTAGTCTCCGTTGGATTATTGACGATTTAATTTATTTACTGATAGGTTAGCATTGGTTTTTCGGACATTAGTCTTTAATAATTAGTGCTGCTTTATTTTAATTACGTATATATATACATATATATATATATATATATATATATATATATATATATATATATATATTTTCTAGACATATTCTATTAAATATAAGAGACAATGAATGTCTATTATGTTTAATCATGAGCCGTTCTAAACGTCGTATTTTTGCTTTAATTTCAGTTGAAAATGAAGACAAAAATTCTCCAACATTTGGATAATTATTTATTGGTTTTCTTCTAAGCTTTCGGCTCACATGAGCCATCTTCAGAGAGGTAGTTTAAACTGAAATATTATAAAATCCACCATCACCGATGATTTTATTTTGTGTTGACATTAAACTACCTCTCTGAAGATGGCTCATGTGAGCCGAAAGCTTAGAAGAAAACCAATAAATAATTATCCAAATGTTGGAGAATTTTTGTCTTCATTTTCAACTGAAATTAAAGCAAAAATACGACGTTTAGAACGGCTCATGATTAAACATAATAGACATTCATTGTCTCTTATATTTAATAGAATATGTCTAGAAAATTACTTGCTGCCTCGATATACTAAATATATATATATATAAAGGTTTCATTAAAAGTGACAGACTAGATACTATCATTAAGTTTTTTATATAATTTCAAATTTATTCTTGTGGTTTTCTTTCATTTCAGAACTCAAATTATATAAGACTTGTCGAAATGTTTTGTTTTCTCGAGCGCTTTCGGGTATACCTTTACCCTTTATCATGTGTGAATTTACTTTTAACAAAATGTGTGTAAAGTTGATGCGCATAGTTTATGCACGTGGATGACGCTGTTATGTCTCTATTGTCAACAAGTATGTCATGGATAGGTCCTGGCAGATCTCCGTGTGTGTTTAAATGAGATCAGATGGGACCAGTTCCATTCGATCTCGTTTAAACATAAGATTAAAAATAATGGAGGCATTTCTAATAAATAAAAAAAAAAGAGAAATCCTACACTTTAATAATATCAATTGTGATCACGGTATCAATGTGTTTACTGTGTCCGAAACATAACGCACATATGAATGTATATACATAAACTCTACACATAAAGTAGTCGAAAAAACAATATCTTCGAACAATAATTTGAGTTCTGAAAAGAAAAAAATTGCTCTCTACCACTATAATAGCGTTATTCAAGTTTTTAAAAAAATACCTAAAAGTAATGCTGACTGTGTTTGAAAAAAAAGAAAAACATTCATATCACTATATATTAAAAACAAACATAGTTAAAAATAAAATATCCTTGATAATGACTAATAGAATAGGCAAAAGCACTTGGATATTGTTAGGGCGCTCTCCACCTTTTCAACAGTAATGAACTGTTCCAGGCACTATATATGGTGGTAGTGCCGGAAGGACTAGAGATGACTTTCAGATCAGTACAGATTACGAGTCAGTCGTGTATTTCCGGTTGCAAACCGGAAGTGATTAATCGCACTCTACCACGTAGAGAGACATACACATTAATACCTTGTTTTCCTGTATTATACTAACGAACTTTGTAAATCCCTTTCTTCCGTAATACATTTTATTATATTTATATTTCTGTTGTTTCGTTGTTATTACCTGCAAAACTCAACAGATATTAAGAACATTTGTACAGTTTTTGCACACTTCATATCCAAAATAGAAATCACTTACACAAACATAAGAAAAATTTGAATGTCGCCCGGTTCACACTCCACCCACGTCTATTGAACAGGTGAAGAGGCTCATCCCTTGTTCCCTGTTTAGGATGTGGTTTCCGACTTTCTCTTTTTCAATCTTTTCACTCCTTTTTTTTCAATTGGAGTAGATAGACTAAACCGTCGCCCGGTTCACACTCCACCCACGTCTATTGAACAGATGAAGAGGCTCATCTCTTGTTCCCTGTTTAGGATGTGGTTTCCGGCTTTCTCTTTTTCAATCTTTTCACTCCTTTTTTTTTCAATTGGAGTAGATAGAGTAAACTGTCGCCCGGTTCACACTCCACCCACGTCTATTGAACAGGTGAAGAGGCTCATCCCTTGTTCCCTGGTCAGGATGTGGTTTCCGGCTTTCTCTTTTCCAATCTTTTCACTCTTATGTAGCCCCTTACGCATCAGTAGCGTTATCGCCTTGCTTGGGGTGATATGATTAAAAAAAACATATAGAATTAATATTTGGGTTACGAAAGGGTGCAGGATGGCTTGGCACTAGACATGTCATTTTTAATTTTGTCTGGGTATGATACTTAGTGACACCTTAGATTTTTTAAATGGGTAGACAATAATTTTTAACAGGCGGTTGGATTTTAGGGGTTTTTTTTTTTTTTTATTGAACAATAGATTTTTTTACTATTATGAGTAAAGGGATAGTTAAAGTTAGAATTAGGATGAAATAATTTTGGAATTAATGTAATTGTATCAAAATTACATTATCAAGCTCTACTCTGTATCGAGCTTTCTTTAGGAAAGTAAATGCTTGAACCGTGGGTTTTTAATCTACGTGTTATTTCACCCTTTTTAATATATATATATATATATATATATATATATATATATATATCGAGGCAGCAGATAATTTTCTAAACATATACTGTTAAATATAAAAGACAATGAATGTCTATTATGTTTAATCATAGGCCGTTCTAAACATCTTATTTTGGCTTTAAATTCAGGTGAAAATGAAGACAAAAATTCTCCAACATTTGGATAACTTTTTATTAAGTTCGTTCTAAGTTTTCGGCTCACATCAGCCATCTTCAGAGAGGTTACAGGAACGTTAGCATCCACCATCGAAGATGATTTTATCTTGTGTTGACATACAACATTGCTATGCAATAATAACAATCACCGATTAGCCGACGCAGTTCGTAAATTTGTAATGCGGTTCCATGACGTCACACCGCGTGAGAGCCCGAAATGTTAACAGAACCATATATTTAAATGCAATGTAATACGCAATGACTAGATTTAAACGTGATTTTATTAAGTGTAGGTTGTTTGGATTTAATGTAGATGGCCTCCAATATCTGACGGTTTTTTTTTGCTGTGTGTATGAGTGAGTATTATTGTGTTATCGATTAATATATTAATCGATAACACAATAATACTCACTCATACACACAGTAAAAAAACCGTCAGATATTGGAGGCCATCTACATTATATATATATATATATATATATATATATATATATATATGCAACTCATGAATTATATATATATATATATATATACATATATATATATATATATATATATATATATATATATATATATATATGTCATGAGTTGTTGAACCTTTTCGTCATATGAAATTATAGAACTTTACCGAAGAATCGAGTTTTCCAGATTTTTTGAGGTTACTCTTTTACATTTTAGATTTGTATACAATATGTATTTTGCCAAGATATTTTCAGTTTCATATTCTGTTGTGAAACGAAACAAAATTAATTTTAGAAGACACCCAAATCTGTTTTCTAAAATGATGTGGTAATGATGTATTTTTTTATGCAGTCATATGAATTACACACACACTCACATACATATAATTTCGCGCATGCGTGTTATTTGTTTTTTTATTTTGTCGACCACATGCTATAGTAGGGTCAGTTGGGCACCGTCTGAGAGAAAATTGCACTGTGACGCAATTCATGTTGCCAAAAATTATGTAACAGCATCAGCATGCTGTACTGCATGACATTCACAATGGAAGCTCCAACATGAACATTTCAGGGTGTTTGGATGTCAATCTGGGGACAGTGCAGAGGATTCAGAAAGCGTTTGAAGATATACACCGTCAACAACATGGTGTTTGGTGGGATCACTAGTGATGGTGATATTATGCCTCCTTTCATCTTCCCTGTGAGCCTGAGACTCAATACAGAATCCTACATCAATAGCCTTGAGAAGCTATCTACCCTGGGTCAAGAGGGTGGCTGCTAGAATACCCTATGTCTGCCAATTGGACACTGCACTATGCCACATAAGCAGGTGAATCCGGTCATAGCTATCAGACAATTTCTGCTACCACATCGCCGCTCACATGTGGCCTCTTAACTCCAACCTGAAACCCTCTTGATTATTATGTGTAGGGCACAAGGGATCAACAAAGGTGCTTGTAACACTAGATATAAATTGAAGACAAGGATTATGGCCACATTCCCCAACTTAAACAAGGAGACCACCCAGAAGAGTTGCAGGAGATTCCAAAGTTGTCTGGAGGCCGTGGTGGAAGCAAATAACAATTTTATTGAATACTCTTTAGCATTTCAAGATATTTTTGTGCCATTTTGGTAAGTATATCTGGAAAAATGAGATGTCAGTCTTAATTTCATTTTCGCGTAATCTATACGATTTTTTGTCTATCTCAATCTGTATGAAGATTACATTTACATCTGCATAATATTTATATTTGCCTTGATACGGTCCATCAGAAGACGAAACGCTTTGGTAAAGAAAAGTTTGCCTTTTACCTTTATTCATATTGTATTTTTTAAGGAATATTTTATTTATATGTAAATTTTTACACACATACACACACACTTGCACACACACACTTACACACATGTATATGTAGATAATTATAGCCAATATATATATATATATATAGTGTATCGAGGCAGCAAATAATTTTCTAAGCATATGCTGTTAAATATAAGAGACAATGAATGTCTATTATGTTTAATCATGAGCCGTTCTAAACGTCGTATTTTGGCTTTAATTTCAGTTGAAAATAAAGACAAAAATTCTCCAACATTTGGATAATTTTTTATTAATTTGCTTCTAAGCTTTCGGCTCACATGTTGAAGAATTTTTGTCTTTATTTTCAACTGAAATTAAAGCCAAAATACGACGTTTAGAACGGCTCATGATTAAACATAATAGACATTCATTGTCTCTTATATTTAACAGTATATGTTTAGAAAAAAATATATATATACTAGCATCCTAGCTCGGCTTTGCTCGTGCAACTCAGAACATTTTCATTTCTTCAGCGAACGAAACAAATACGTTTAAATTCGCTGCAGACACTTAAAATATAATATATATATATAAGGCAATCTGTGAGTCTGTGTGTGACTGTTCCCTGCAATTTTTAATATTTCTTTTGTTTCAAAATTACAGGGAAAAATATTCACATTTTTTTGTTGATCAAATGAATTTTTTAAACGTCGGAATAAAAAATTAAATATAAAGGCTCAATTTATTTTTAATAAAAAATATTTTAGTCGCGTTTGACACGTGTGATTTGATTTCTGTGACGTAATTCGACAGCAATCTTAGATCTGAGATGTTTTACTGAAATAAAAGGCCGGAATAAAAATTAAATGTAATTTAATTTAAATATAATTTAATTTAAATACAATTTAATTGTCTGGTTGTCTGGTTGTCTGGAGCATGCACAGATGTTATGGAATTCCATACTATCAGCCAAAAGAAATAAAACAGAACTCTATGTAGTATGGCTTGATCTTGCCAATGCATATGGGTCAGTCCCACATAAGTTGATAAGAATGGCCCCTGAGTTTTTCAAATTCCCTAGCAAGATTAGGGAAATCATAATAAATCATAATAAATCATAATAAAGTATTTTAACTCAGTTTTTATGAAATTCACCGTCAATGGTTACACTACCAAATGGCAACCACTTGAGATTGGCATCATGATGGGCTTCTTTTCGTTCTGCTCATGGAGTTAATTTTACGAGGCGCATCAAGCACAGCCGTGGGAGTGATGACTAATGAACAACTGGTCCTTCCCCCTTCTAGGGCTTTTATGGATGATATCACCATTCTCGTCCCTTCTAAAATTGCTGCCGATGAACTATTACAAAAATATCATGATCTCTTCACATGGGCAAGAATGAAGGCAAAGCCCGAAAAAAGTCGAAGCCTGTCATTAGTTCGAGGATCTGTCAAGGGAATTCACTTCAGAATTGGTGATAAAATAATACCAACAGTAAAGGAAATGCCAGTGAAAAGCCTCGGGCGGATGTATGAAATCCCTCTGATCGACATCGGTGTACAGAGTTACAGAAAGCAGCTTTAAGGGGTCTAATTTCGATCGATAGAACCTATCTGCCCGGCAAAATGAAAGTGTGGTTTTACCAACATGGCCTATTACCCCGCCTTTTGTGGCCTTTGCAGTTGTATGAAATTGCACTTTCTCGTACTGAGCGCATTGAGCAAGTGATCAATAAATACTTGCGTAAGTGGCTTGGAGTTCCTCCTTGTTTTTCGAAAGTGGGGCTATATACCAACTCCGAACATCTGCAGCTCCCTATAAACTCATTAGTGGAGGAATTCAAGGTTGGGAACGTACGCCTACACATGATGATGAGGGACTCGGCTGATGATTGTATTAAGAGAGTGCATCCAGAGATTAAATCTGGTACCAAGTGGTCCGCTGCAGAGGCAACTCAAGAAGCGGAAACCAGCCTACGAGTCAGAGATATCATGGGTGTGACTCAAAATGATCGGGTTGAACTGGGAAACACGACGCACAAGTTCTTCTCCAAGGAGAAACCAAAGGGAAAGAGGCGCATGGTAATGGAAGAAGTTAAAATGTTCGAAGAGGAGAATAGAATGGCCATTGCTGTTACTCAAGCTAAACAGTGCAAGTGGACAACATGGAATGATATCGAACCGGTTAAACTTTCTTGGAAGTCGTTAATCGCGATGGAGCCATTGACGATATCTTTTCTTCTTCGATCTACATACGACATTCTCCCAAATGAAACAAACCTCAAAATGTGGGGATACAGAGATACAGATCTCTGTTTTTCCTGTAAAAAGGACCGATGTACATTGTGTCATGTGCTTTCTGCTTGTCCACAATCGCTCCAGATGTATACGTGGCGACACAACAAGGTATTAGAGGTGACCAAGGAGTTAATCAGAACACAGTGTGAGACAGCAAACCAACAGCTTGTGGCAGCCAAGGAGACTAAGTTCAGATTTCATAAGGAGGGCGAATACCCTGCAAAGAAAAAAATAAACAGGCCCGAATATAAAGCTACTGAGCGAAGCCAGTGATTGGCAGGTTTCAGTAGACCTAAGGACGTCTCTAAAATTTCCAATACCCATCGCACAGACAAACAAGCGCCCCGTCATCGTATTGTGGTCAGACTCAAAAAAGACTGTCTTCCTAATAGAGTTAACAGTCCCTTGGGAAGAGAACAGGGTAGAGGCGCACGAGATAAAGAAAAACCGATACGAGTCACTGCGTGCCGAATGTGTGGACAATGGTTGCAGGTGTAACGTGATGCCTGTTGAGGTTGGGTGTCGCGGGTTTCTGGGACATTCAGTTATTTCTTTCCTTTCTAAAATAGGCATCACTGGCCGTGGTTTAAAAAGCCCTTCGCACCGGATTCGAACAACGGTACAGAACGCGTCAAGTTCGGTTTGGTCAAGATCAAAACTGCAAGCGAACAAAATTCGCGCATCATCACGATCTAAAATGAGATATTTGTGTGACCATAGACAACGTTTTTTTTTCTTCTTCCTTCACGAGCGCGTTAATACCGGCAAACGCGTTCAGGAAATTTAATTGCCGATACAAACTGCAAAGAGGAACGATCATTTTATTTACTTCTTTATGAGAATATACAAGAGAGACAATCAACAAGTTTATCTTCATACTTTGCCTGGTGGGAAACGCTGCTGGTGGCGCCATGGGTGGCGGTCCCGCCATAGCCATCGAAACCGTGACAACACCCCTGGTCGGCGGCTGATGAAGACGGGGTATTGCACGTGCTAACACACGTTGTTTGTTACAAATTAAAGGCTCATTTTTTTAATCGCGTTTGACACGTGTGATTTGATTTCTGTGACGTAATTTATCAACCATCTTAGATCTTAGATGTTTTACGAAGCAAATGTAAACAATCGACTCCATTGGCCAAAAAGTGCGAAAGAGAAAATTGCTGAACTTAAACTCAAAAAGTATGTTTCGACCTGGCTTCCCTGTAGATATGTGTCCCTAGAAAGTATGAATGGCGTAGCTTAAAAAATGTAGGCGTACATAGGGAACAGTCACACACAGACTCACAGATTGGCTTTTATACATATAGATATATAGTTTAACATTATATTTAAAATATATGCATCCTTGTGAAAATTAACTGAAAATTCCTTTCTTTCTCCATACGGTCAGTCTTAGACCCACTAAAGCGACAGGGTGTATTCGATTTGTATTTTTTCCTCAGATTAGGTCATTTGTACTGGTGTGCAGTAATATGAGTCGATTTTTGGGATGTCTGATGAAATTTGTTTGACCTTGAAAAATATTGCCTCATCCACGGTGACATCAGGTTTTTTATCACGTCCAGACACGAGTGCCTCGAATGTCGATTAGTTGTTCTTCAGCCATTATCTGCGATGGGCGTTATTAAAAAAAACTGTAACGCTGCACGAACACACTGGCAAGCCATGCAGAGAAATTGCATATATTGTTGTTGTCAGCTTGTCAACTGTTAGTTGTGTCATCAAGGCGAATAAATAAACTGGATCTATCAGTCCAACACGTAAAAGAAAATTAGGGCGGAAGAGAAAAACAACGCCAAGAGACGACGTATACGTGATCAAGGAAAGTGTGAAAGATTTTAAGAAGACATTATTCATTTTGTTTCAATTAATTTGCACAAGGGTTTAGAGTAAGAGTGCTCAGTATATGACATAGTGTGATAAATATTGTTAACTTCTTATTCATTGGTAATAATGATAATAATCTAAACTTATTTATAAATGGAACGTTGTCTGTGCGTATGTGTGTGTGTCCTTTAGCTATAGACTCCGAAACGGCTGAACCGATTTTATTAAAAATTTACACAGTTGTACTATAAGCGTCTGTGAGTGTTCTTAGCTAGGTTTGTGTCGAGGTACCTCCGATAAATATCGAAAAAATCGGGTTATAGGAGTGGTCCGATTTTAATCAAATTTGATACACTCATAGACAAAGACATAAGAAACGATATTCAGAAGTTTCAAGGTTGCAGTTCTTACAATAGTGCAGAAAATCGATAATATATATATATATAAGGCAAAATGTTTGTGTGTGTGTCTGTTTATCTGCCTGTATGTCTGTATTTTTTCAGCCCTTTTATTTTAGTCTTTGCTTCGGGTTTGGCTCTAAGTAGATATAATTGTAGTTCTTAGTCTCAGCCATGATACCATTTACTCAGAGGGCTTATTTAGCCTTCAAAATTCAGTTTACGACGATAATACTTATTTGATATCGATACCAGAAAATTAAAATTTGGCTTACATCCATTCATTTTTCTTTCAGTCTACGGTTTCGCTTTAACTGGAAACAACTATTGCTTTTTAGTCTTTCGTGCTAATGTCCAAAGAGTCTGAGCTTCAGGACCATGTATTAGTTTTAAAACTTACATTATGCCCGAGCAACGCCAAGCTATACTGCTAGTATATATATATATATATATATACGAGGTCTGTCTGAAAAAAGAAACGGAACTGGGGTCAGAAAGAATTTATTTTAATTTCAAACAAGAAACTATATGGTTTCCCCTTCAAAGTAAACCTCCTCGAGTCTGGGGCGTTTTTCCATCCGTCACTGTCACGCTTCTATGGACGGATGCTCAGGGCGTTGCGAGCACGTCCGTTGCCGTGGTGAACAAGCCCTAATGTGTCCTGCCACATGAAAGCTAAGATTATGGTTATATCCTCACAAGTTACCCTGTTAGATGTTAACATACTCCGCTTATCCCTCTTTCGCCCGTTGAAATTGAACGCTACGGTGTAATAGTCGGCGGCTGATGAAGACAGGGTATTGCACGTGCTAACACACGTTTTATGTTAGAAATTAAAGGCTCATTTTTTAGTCGCGTTTGGCACGTGTGCTTTGATTTCTGTGACGTAATTTATCAACCATCTTAGATTTTAGATGTTTTACGGAGCAAATGTAAACAATCTGCACCATTGGCCAAAAAGTGCGAAAGGGAAAATTGCTGAACTTAAAACTCAAAAAATATGTTTCGACCTGGCTTCCCTGTAGACATGTGTCCCTAGAAAGTTTGAATGCCGTAGCTTAAAAAAATATAGGCGTGCATAGGGAACAGTCATATACATATAGATATATAGTTTAACATTATATTATAGATGATAACATACTCCGCTTATCCCTCTTTCGCCGTTTGAAATTGAAAGCTACGGTGTAATAAGGTGTCGATTTAAATGAAACCAGGCGCTGTTAACCTCTGATGTCTGCCTGCAAAATAAGAGGACTAGTCCCATAAGCGACCTATTTCAATTTCAAACGTCAAACTACAGGTTTTTCCCTTCAAAGTAAACCGCCTCGAGTCTAATGCACTTTTCAATTCTTCACTGCACCCCTCAAAAGATATTTCTTGGATGTCGTCACGGTACTCTTGATAGGTTCCACGCCTTCAAAACGGGTCACCTCGATTATCCCATTAAGCTGGGGTCGCATGGAGCAAGATCAGGTGAATAGGGGGTGTTATTCTAATACGGTGATGTCCTTCTCGACCAGGAACTGCCGGATGCTCAGAGCTTTGTGAGTAGGTGCATTGTACGTATTGAACAAGCCCGATGTGGCCTGCCACAAAAGCATATGAAAAAATATAACGGTAGTAGAAAGTTAAGATTACGATGCCAAGATATCAGGTTAGAGGATAACACAAACCGCTTATTCATCTTTCGCCCATAGCTCACACAATTTATCTAGTCACGTTACTTTTCAGACAGCCTCGTATGTAGCAGAAGCTCCAGTAGGAGCCAACGTTGCGACCAGTAACAAAAAGACTATGTGTAAATTGTTGTTGGGAGACGAAATCCAATTGATACTTGACAGCCTTCATTATGGCTACTGTAAGGGATAGCCGGGTAATAACACATAGATATTGTTTGCCATCCGGGTTATTGAAACGTTATAAAAACCATAAAAGTAAACTGTTTCTTGCGGTCACAGATTTGTGTTACTTTGTTCTACCGGTTTTCTTTGTTTGTGTTTCGTTAGCCTACACTCGACTCTGTTTTATTTGTATTGACGTCTGCGGTCGAGATATTTTTTTGTCAGAATTTTTTTCTTCTTTATAAAAATGAATTCTGAAGAAGTCGACAAGGAAAGAGGTGAGGACCTTTTAAAAAAACCTCAAATGTGGGAAGGTGTGATAATGAAAAGAGGAAAAAGAGGTGAAAACTATGATAGATAAACGGCATCAAGAAAAGTTCAAAGAACAATAATAAAAAAAAACCTGTAAGGAAACTTCAAACTGAACAATGGCAGTGAAGTAAAGAGAAAGGAAAAAGGCATCTGAGACGTTTACTTTGACTTGGGATACATCCGACCCATGGTTTAATCTACATGACGAAATTTGTGGGACAGGCCTGATTATGTACATAATTAATCAAATAGAATGAATTACAGGTCGATCACCCCGAGTAAAGTATTGTCTGCTTTCACCGTTGTCAGGAAGTGAAGACCACGAAAGGCCATGCGATTAAATCCTTATTGAGCCTTGGAATAAAGATTCAGCAGGCCGTCAAAAGAAAGTTTTTTTTCCCGAACACTGCTTGCCCCTGATTAAAAAGAAATCTTACAGACTCATCGGCAAACTTGGACATTCGTCCCTGCAAAACGTAACGGAGTGTCAAAAGGACGGTTTTACCATTAAATAAAAAAAACAAACTTTTCCTTACACCTAATGGTTTGTAGGGCAGCGTTTTTTGCTGTTTCCGTCACAACTGTTTTTTTTACGGGGCAGGGTTGTTAGCCCTGCGCCCAACCCTGGAGGAGGGTGATTTCTAAGCGTAGCTTAGACGTGACACACGGGCGAAAGTAGTGGGTACTCAGTGAGGATCGAACTCACTACTCAGTTATAATGATTCTAGCGAGTCGAGCATGCTAACCATTACATCAGACCGAGGTACCTGGTTTCATCATAGACATCACTATTATTTTAACTGCTTAATATTCAAGAATATAATGGATTGCTATGTAATGTCTGTTCTTCAATATGGCAGTGAATGTTGGACAATCTCATCAAAGATGAAGGAGAAATATGGTTCTACAGAAGGATGGTGAGGATACCATTGACCAAACATGTGAGCAATGATGAGGTTTTGGACAGGGGAGAGGATGGAAACGTAAAGGAAACTAAAATTTAACATCAGGAAAAGACAGCTGAAGTTTCTGGGACATGTAATGGGGAAGGAGGGCTTGGAGAATCTGATACTCACAGGTCAGATAGAGGATGGAAACGAAATGGAAACTGATACTTAACATCAGGAGAAGACAGCTGAAATTTCTGCGACATGTAATGGGGAAGGAGGGCTTGGAGAATCTGATACTCACAAGTCAGATAGAGGATGGAAACGAAATGGAAACTGATACTTAACATCAGGAAAAGACAGCTGAAGTTTCTGGGACATGTAATGGGGAAGGAGGGCTTGGAGAATCTGATACTCACAAGTCAGATAGAGGATGAAAACGAAATGGAAACTGATACTTAACATCAGGAAAAGACAGCTGAAGTTTCTGGGACATGCAATGGGGAAAGAGGGCTTGGAGAATCTGATACTCACAAGTCAGATAGAGGATGGAAACGAAATGGAAACTGATACTTAACATCACTAAAAGACAGCTGAAGTTTCTGGGACATGTAATGGGGAAGGAGGGCTTGGAGAATCTGATACTCACAGATCGGACCGAGGGAAAGAGAGACAGGGAAAAGCAACGCGTAACATCCTTGACGGGCTTGAGCAAGTGGATGCAAGAGCGGTGTTTGGGTGGGGGTAACAAGAAAAAGGGGATAGGAAGTTGTGGAAGGTCATGATCGCCTACGTCCTGAAGAGATACGGCACATAGAAGAAAAGGAATGTTTATTGTTGAAAAGCAAAGCGATAATTAGAATTTTAATAAAACCTAAACATATGAAAGTAAATTTATAAATTTTCTTTGTTCTTGAGAATTGACAACAAAAATGATAAACACTGTTTATTATCGTCGTTGTCGTCGGCACCCACGCACATCAGACCATCGGGATCGTCGTTCTCTCTCCCTATTCCCTTTCTCCTTCTGGTGGTGGTGGCGGAGATTACTATCAACTAAAGAGAGTTTAACGAGGTTATTCGCGGGAATTTGATTTGGGTAAACAACTCTGGATGTGCGTTGTGACTCAGTAGATATCGACTCAGAACGAGAAATCGGGGAGCCGAGTTCGAATTCCAGTTGAACTCCTTGCATTCACTTACGCACAAATACCTTTGGGAAATGTATTAATTCGTCTATTGCCTCCAGTTATGGATTAAAAAACATGATAGATTGGGTTCTACAGCCTTGGCTGGCAACCAGTCTACCGCAGAAATCAATGGTAACCTACTGCGGGATAATCTTATGCCCGGTCAGTCATGTCTCTTTCCAGACATGATCGCCCAAGCGTGCATCACGTATGGCACTTAACTGACTGACTGAATATAATAGTTGGAAACATAATTAAAACTGCTGGGTATAAAGTGGGGGATCGGTTTTATATTGTTATAAAGTAATAAACTGATACCCCACTAATTATACTTAATATAATAATGTAATATAATCTATCTCTTCTCCCTCATGATATGAGTTAAATGGCAGGACAGATTGGGTTCTATAGCCTTGGCTGGCAACCAGTCTACTGCAGAAATCAATGGCAACCTCCTGCGGGATAATATTCTGAACAGTCAGTCATGTCTCTTTCGAGACATGATCGCCCAAAGCGTGTATCACATATGGCACTTAACTGACTGACTGAATATAATAGTTAGAAACATAATTAAAACTTCTACTGGGCATAAAGTGGGAGATCGATTTTCTATTGTTATGATGTAATAAACTGATCCCCCACTAATTATACTTAATATAGTAATGTAATATAATCTATGTCTTCTCCCTCCTGGTATGAGTTAAATGGCAGAACAGATTGGGTTCTATAGCCTTGGCTGGCAACCAGTCTACCCAGAAATCAATGGCAACCTACTGCGGGATAATATTCTGGCCAATCAGTCATGTCTCTTTTGAGACATGATTGCCCAAAACGTGTATCACGTATGGCACTTAACTGACTGACTGAAACAACTCTGCGTGACGTAGAAGTTCACACACTTGGCCAACGTCTATTGAACAGGTGAAGAGGCTCACCCCTTGTTTCCTGTTTAGGATGCAGTTTCCGGTTTTCTCTTTTCCAATCTTTTCACTCCTATGTAGCGCCCTGCACATCAATGGCGTTACCGCCTTGCTCGGGGTGATATTATAAAAAAAAAAGCGCCTCCCATGCAGATCAAAGGTAATTGAAACAAATTCTATCTGACAAACCTGGTTACATCGGGCTGTCGGATGCTTGGCCTGTCAAGGTCTACCTTGGTTCTGCTAACCCGACTGGCGCTGCTTCCTACCGCTGGTTTGGTCGTTGAGATCGTGCAGATCTTCGCTTATTTCACCGTTGGAGTCTTCAGAGGTTAGTCGCATTTAGTCTGGTCCTTCCTCTTCGACCTTTTCTTCATGGGTGGTCCTATAGGAGTTGCAACTCCAGACAGCTTCGCTCTTGAGATCACAGAGATAACTAAGTCCTCTATCACGACAAAGAACGGCCATGTATATTTTAGACTGGATGTCGGGGTGAACAGTTCGTGATCAAATGTAACAATTTATTTATGACGATTCCGGTGATCAGATGAGAGCAGATGACGACTTCTTAGAACTTGGTTAAATAGAACGTCTGCCGAAGCAACTAATATTGCCCCAGAGTTAGGTAGAGAAAAACCTGTGTACAGACAGTTCGCCGAAAGACAATTCGTCGACAGACCTTTCGCCGACAGACATTTCACAGACAGGACAATTGGTCGACGCTTTAAGATTCTCTAGTTTTCTCCAGTTTTATCAGCAATATAGGCGCATCCCCTAAATAAACGCTTTCTGTTGTCTTGACAACCTCCATGATGACGACTGAAGCGTTTGGAAACAATGATCTAAAAAACTTACATGAAAGCTTTAACTTGAAAAGACTTAAAGCGTCGACCAAATGTCTGATCGCTCGGCTAAGTGTCTGTCGGCGAATTGTCTGTCGGCGAATTGTTCGGCTACCAAAAAACCAAATGTTACTAATCGATGTATTGCGAAGCCTTTCATTCTTCAGAATTGTACGCTTTTGCCGATGGTGTAATGTATTCGTTGTGGTGATAGGCAGAGGTCTCTTGGGCACACTCAGTTTTCATTGTGCACCCGTTGTGTGAGTTGGTTGAGGGGTAGATTGTTCGCATGTTTCGCGGACAATTATATATTTTGTATCGGAAACCAATTGTCTGTTGCAATGTATGCCCGCCGTGATGCAGACGATGGACTGGACGAAGCGAACAGTGATAGTCCTCGGCGATTTTTTTCTCCTAATCATCTGGTTGCGTATGTTAAGTTTTAGCTTAATGGTTAATGTCAGGGTGAAAAGAGTGAGGCTGTTTTAGGCGAACTTTGGGTAAATGTGATACGAATGGTAATAAAACGAAACTGTTCTCCTTTTAACCACCATAGCGAAATTTTCCCACCTTTCATCAGAATTGATGACGCTAGTCTCCTAAAGAGCAACACACTGCGCCTCCTTGGCCTCACTCTCTCAACCGACCTCAAGTGGGACGACTACAACGAATCTATAGCCGCATCTACTGAATCGTCAGAATCGATCATGCACATTTATAAACGTACCATTCGTTTGTGCGTTGAATACTGTTGTGGTATCTGGTTGAGTGATCCTGCTATTCACCTCAGTTGATAATATCCGTCATAGGTTATGGATAAAGCGCAGAACGTAATCTGTGCAATGAAACAACGTCAAAGATTAATTAACACTTACGAATCAGACAATCTACTGAATCGGATTAGATCGGCAATACTCGGAAAAATATGGCCGCCTTTTATACACGTCGCATTGAAAAATGGGTTGGCCTTACTCACCAGTATAAAAAAGGTCCAATTCAGCCTTGTGCCACAATTTGTATGTCTATTTTATATATATAAATAAATATTGTATACAAAAAGTTGAGCAACAATATCCAAGAGTTTAAATGCAACGTCAATTGTCATCTCTTATCTCCTTGATTCCCACCCTTATTCTCGCAGCTCTCTTTACACCAATGCACCAGTCCTTCTCTTACCCATTCTCCGACACCTATTGTGACCTGTTCTCCTCCCTCTCTTCACTCCCCAGTTATGTAACCCCCTACATCTCGGCATCTGTTGACCATGTCCGTCATAGTCTATGGATATAGAGTATCCTCGCCGCACGTAATCTATTCAATGAAACAACGTCAAAGACCATCACTCTCAAATCAGACACTCTACAGAATCGGATTTACGGACTCCAATGCTCGAAAAAATATGGCCGCCTTTTACACACGTCGAATTGAATATTTGGAGCTTCCTGATCGGGGAACTATAAAATGGTTTGGCCTATGGCTGTCTCATCAGTATACAAAAAGTTCAATTCAGCTCTGTGCTACAATTTGTATGTATATTTTATGCATATAAATAAATATTGTATACAAAATGACCAACAACAACCCTGAAGATGATCTCGGAAAGGGGTTGAAAGTACTTGGGTACCTTAAGAAATGAATGAAAATAACATCTGTCAACGTTACAGCTCATTTCGGACATCTTTTCATTATTTTACGCGAAAGATTATCCGTGAGTATGAACAGATTTTATTAAAAATAAGTAAACATAGTGTTTGCAAGTTATTTAATCTGACATGTTTAAAAGAAAATTTGCTGCCTAAATACACAAATATATATATATATGTGTGTGTGTGTGTATGTGTGTGTGTGTGTGTGTGTGTGTGTGTGTGTGTGTGTGTGTGTGTGTGTGTGTGATAAAGAGTATACATATAAACACTTTTGCAAATTAATTGAAACAACTGCTTTAGTTTCCATTCTTTAACCATACCGTCAGTTTTCAACACACAGGAGTAGCTGGGTGTAACTGATTTCTATTTTGTCTCAGTTTATGTCATTTGCAGTGATATGCAGTAATATGAATCTGTTTTCGGGGTGTATGATGAAATTTGTTTGGCCTTGAAAAATATTGCGTGATTGCGTTAGATTTTTATCGCATCCAGACACTATAGTCTCGTCTGTCCATGAATTGTCCTACGGCCATTTTCTTCAAGAAAGCGTACGAAAATTGTAACGCTGCACGAACACACTGGCAAGCCTTGCAGAGAGATTACGGATATTGTTGGTGTCAGCCTGTTAACTGTCAGTCGTGTCATCAATGCGAAGAAACAAACTGGATCCATCTGTCCAAAACATACAAAAATGCGGTTGGAAGAGAAAAACAACACCAAAAGACGATGTATACGTGATCAGGGGAAGAGTGAGAGATCCTAGGAAGATATTCGTTTCGTTTCAATCAGTTTGCACAAGGGTGTTGTATCAATAGTTCAATTACGGTGGTTTGATTGTTCAATGCAACATGAGTTGAACATGCCAAAATATTTTGATTATATTGCATCACTATTTCAGTCAGTTAGTGAATGCTGGACAGTCTTTTCAAAGATGAAAGCGAGACTTGAAGCAACTGAAATGTGGTTCTACAGAAGGATGCTGAGGATACCACTGACCGAACATGTGAGCAACAATGAGCTTTTGGATGGAAACAAAAAGAAAACCAATATTTAACATCTGGGAAAGACAGCTAAAGTTCCTGGGACATGGAATGACGAATGAGGGCTTGGAGAATCTGATGCTCACAGGGCAGATAGAGGGAAAGAGAGAAAGGAAAAAGCAACGCGTAAAAATGAGGGGCTTGATCAAGTGGATAGCAGAGCGAGATTTAGGTGTGGTAACAGGAGAAAGCATGTCTAAGAGCCACTAGGGATAAGGAGATGTAAGGGACCATGATCGCCTACGTCCTGAAGGAACATTATATAGAAGAAGAAAAAGTGTGATTCCATTTAAATATATGTCTACTTCCAGGGCAGTTTACCCGGTAAACTGTAGTCAATCCGAGATATTTACCGTAGAACAATGGTTAGAAAGTTGTCTTCAATTAAATTCTCATTCGATGTCATAAAGTTGTGTCATGAAAAATAAAATGTTATTTAATATTTATGCACGCTTTAGAAATTGTCCTGATTCTCAGCTAAACAATGAAGAAGCGGATATATCGAGTCAGTTATCCTGAGAATCTCTTTTGTTAACTGTTGCAATCAGTGGGAAACATAGTTTCGTCAAAATGTCTATTTAATTTAAAAACTGCACATTGATCTTTGCATGACAAACGTTAATGTTATTCTAGTCAGTGTGTTTTGCGACAAGATCAGGTGGGAGACAAAACAAACTGGAACAGACTTCTAGAAAATTCTTTCATTTCTGTCTGAATTTCTAGCCTTCACCATTTGCAAGATAGATACAACAAAAAAAACTTGGCATTTACCCGAGCCTTCTGACAAAGGTGGGATGTGGCAAATGGCCGTTTTACGGTGGAGGTTTCCGATCGCGTACGCCCAGGCAAAAATTCCCCTTAAACCTCGCATACGCCTGGTTGGGCTCTCGTCTATTTACCCCAGACGAGATCTTGTTCTTCCTGATTGGATTCCTCTTCGTCCGAAGACACTCTTCAACAGCAGATCAGTCAACACTTTTAAACTTGTGACTATATTGACATTTTGATCTTGCACACTTTGACCTGTTGACTTTTTTACCTTCTTCTACTTTGGTCTGTTGACTATGTTGACCTTCTGATTTTCACCACTTTTGGCTTTTTGTTTATGTTGACCTTTTGACCTTCTCCACTTTTGACCTTGTAACTATGTTGACTTTCTGACCTTTCTTCTTTAAACTATTTCACTATGTTGACTTTTTGACATTCTCTTGATCTTGACCTCCTGAACACCTCTTTTAATCGGGTAATCATGTTGATCTTGACCTTCTCTGGCCTTGTAATTAGGCTGACATTCGTAAAAGGATGAGTTGAATGCAGGCAGGATATAACAGGAGCAGATAGGACTTTCCTGTTTTGAAAATTGGCGCAACACATTCTTACTAACTTCCAAATTTGTTACTGAATCGTACTAAACTATATTTTGTGAATATTAAAAGAATTAATTAAAATTAAGTTCTCTCATGATAACTTTCAATAGCGGTAGGATGGGAGGGGAGCAGATAGGCCTTTCCTGTTTTGAAAATTGGCGCAACACATTCTTACTAACTTCCAAATTTGTTCTTGAGTATATTTTGTGAATAGTGTTACTATCCACTCCATTTATCACTGTGTCGTACTAAGGTCAGTCAGTCAGTTAAGTGCCATGCGCGATACACGCTTTGGGCGATCATGTCTCAAAAGTGACATGACTGACTGGGCAGAACATTATCCCGCAGTAGGTTGCCATTGCTTTCTGCGGTAGACTGGTTGCCGACCAAGGCTATAGAACCCAATCTGTCCTATTATTTAACCCATAACTGGAGGGAAGAGAGGGATTAATACCTTTCCCAAGGGCATTTGCGCGTAAGTGAATGCAAGGAATTCAACTGGAATTCGAACTCGGTTCCCCGATTTCTCGTTCCGGGCCGATATCCACTGCGCCACAACGCACATCCTCGTAGGTATCTTTCGTCAATATTAAAAACAAATAAACATAAACAGGACTTGTATATGATGACTTTCAACACCGGCAGGAAGTACTTTCCTGTTTGAAATATTCTTTAGTTTCCTAGATTTAAATCTTGGCTGGAACTAAACAAAGACGAATTAATATATAAAAAAAAGGTTTCAATGCTGATTCCTCAGGCAAGATGCTGTGTTTTTGTTGTGGAGTAGTTTTCGCACTGAAGGTTATAATCGTACTATGTCGGTTGCTAATCGACTTCTCTTACCCAAAATGTTACGAACTTGGTAATCTTCCACTGAAAGCTGACTCCTTAGTATTCGGCTAACTGCCGACTAATATCAACTGCCTAGTAGTTCTACTGAACTCCAATAGAAAGTCCTAAGAACTCCCATGAACTTCCCGTTAACTCTTATTAATATATGAAGGAGAGTTCATTATCTGAGGAATAAGTGTGTTTCCCCATAACAGTTTTGGTACTTCTTGCAGAGTTGTATTAGTGGTGGGCCCAAATCTGAGAGTCGCCAGAAGAGGTCTTCTGCGAAAAGGTGCGTCCTGTTTGTCGAAAATCTTCACGGACTATCATCTTCCGGTTAAGATCCTGCCAAGAAGCATAAGCGGATGCGGAAAACGTCGCAAACCGTAGTTGCATTTTTCTTTACCTCCTGCCGGCCAAACTTTAAGGTGGAGTCAGTTTTTTCGAGAATTTTTGTGACGTTCATTAGCCACAAGCAAAATTGACTCATTTAAGCCTGTGAAATAAAACAAATTCTTAGCGTATCTCATATCAGCTCAGTGGGGTAATTTTTTTCATAATCTGGAAAACCCACTGGAATTATCCATTAGTGTGGGTATGTGTTACGAGGATGCATTTATATATAAACATAATATTAATAATGTATAAAAAGTTATAGTGAAGAATTCTATTGAGTCCTATACAAAAAAGTTTTAATTAATAAAGTAGTTGTTAAATAGAGAAATTAGGAATAGAACATTTTGGAAGATTGTAGAATGTTCGAGTAAAACAGAGAATTCTAAATGATTCTAGAAATATTCAAATTAGGTGTTAGCCCCTGCAAAGATAGGTTTTGGAAAGAGAGTAGTCAGTTGTTAACAGGATTTGCTGACATTATCAACTCCGGCCAGATTCGTCGATCTGTGCATCTAGCTGAAAAACCTCTAAAAAAGTTTCCAACCAACTAAAACCTGAAAGAGAACCTGATGGAACTAAATGGGTAAATAGATATTTTTGACTCTTTCATTGACCATACTGGAAATTATTCTTTATAAACACATTTGAGGATTTCCATAAAATGTAGCACTTCAAGGCTCCCATTTTTGCTAAGTTAACTGGGTAAAGATACTTGATTCCTTACCTTCCCCTTCTCTCCTCGTAACACCCTTTTACAGTGAAACCGATAAAATGCAACAGCAACTTCTACTCCAACAGTTTCCCTTCCACAAGACCGCTTCCCCGACGGCTACAATCTCCAGGAGTTTAAATGTAAGGTCAATAGACACCTCCTAACAAACTAACTCACTTCCATTCTTTCAAACACTCTTCCCACCCACCCAACTATCTATCACCCCCTTCTGATATTTCCTATATCTAACCACTCTTTCTATTTACCTTCCCCTATGTAGCCCCAAGCGCAATAGTGGCAGTGGAATGCCTTGCTTGGGGTGAAATGATTAAAAATAAAACTCGCCAGTATTAAACTCTACATTTCTGTTTTGAATGTAAGAAATTGTAAATTTTATATGTATCTTATTTCGTGTTTATCGTAAATTAAATATTTGTCTGTGATTTAAATCTGAGTCTTGGTCAATCATTTTTTTTGTCAAACTTAACACGTAACAGTAAGTATCCTTTTTTTTTTTTGCAAACTGTCGTAATGGAATAAAAATGAGGGCTTATAAAATACCCTAAATTCCGTTTAATTGTTAGTGAATTCGGTAGATTTATGTTATTAGGTTGTAACAAAAATAATGGCCTCTTGAAGTGTTGTATTTTGAAAAGCCATTTTAACATAGTATTCACGGTATAGATTAGGTTGTTACAAAAATAATGGCCTCTTGAAGTGTTGCATTTTCAAAAGCCATTTTAATTATGAGCATGAAAAAACATGATCTTTTTTTACTTTTCTTGCATAGGTTCAAATTTTGGCATAGTACCTGTCAAACTTTTGCCAATATCAACCGTGAATGGAGATATCGGTCCACAAGTGATCGGAGAGTACAAAGGTAATTCCAGAAATTACATAATAGCAATGGGAGCCTTGAAGATGGAGAAGGTAGAGGAAGTTCATGAAGTCTTGACAACGAACAACTGCAAGCAGCTGTTGATCAAAACCCACGTCAAAATGTCAGAGAAATGTCTCAGACGCTTACTGTTAGCACTGCAACAGTTTCACACCATTTTCAGAATATTGGCAAGGTGAAAAACCTCGAAAAATGGTTTCATCGTGATCTCAATGAAAATAAAAAACTAAGGAGTTTGGAAGTGTGTTCGGTGCTCTTTCTGCGTAACACTAATGATTCTTTTCTTAACCGAATAATCATTTGTGATGAAAAGTGAATCTTTTATGATCAGGTAAATAGCTTGATTGTGATGAGACCCCAAACATTTCCCAAAGCCAAAATTGCATTGGAAAAAGATTATGCTGATGGCATGGTGATCTGCAATTGGTATTATCCACTAAAGTTTTCTGTGTGTCAATCAGAGCATTAATGCAGAGTTTTACTGAAATCAACTTGTTGAAATACATGCATGCCTGCACAAAATGAAATCTACTTAAGTGAATCGACGTAGTCTAATTTTCCATACGTAAGTTTTAAATTGAATTTCTAAAAAAAAAACTGTTTTTTTTTTTACTTTAATTTTAGCTTAATTGAAAGATAAATTATTATATTTACTATTTCCACTAAGCAAAATACTCGGGTGTGTTTCAAACAGAAGTTATATTTATTGGAATTAAAAATTTTAAGATTTTCTTTTTAATTTTTAATTTTTCGGCCATTTTTTCTACTTTTTTTTTTTTTGAGTGATCGACACATTTGTAAACAAAAGTTAATTCTCGGTTTTAAAAATATTGTAAAAATAAAATATACATTTCTCACTCATTATATTTGGAAAGTTATCAAGTTTAAAGTTAAATTAATCTGATTTGAAACAAATATTGTTTGTATATGGCATGACATTTAAATTGAAAGTATTTCTTAGTCACAATGGTCTGACTCGTTGACATTTTAAGTAGGCAATGACAGCACCTATCAGTCCATCTGGATATATGGTGACCAAAAGTTGACATAACCCAGTTTAGCATTTTGTAAGGGGAACAATCCTTAAAACATGTGACCTTTTAATGATAAGTCTCTTATAAGTTACCATAGTAAAAGAAAATAACATAATAAAAGCAATTATAACAAATAAAAAATAACATAATAAAAGCAATTATAAATAATTTTAAAGATCTTCATTCTAAATAATTTGTATTAAGCTTATGAATTTTCGATTTGTAAATAAAATCTATTTTAATGAATTAAACACAGAAGATTGGAAGAAATTAAAAAAATGCTTGAAACTTTAAATAGCAAAGAAAAAATTAAAACAGTTCTTATAAAAATTCATTATCCATCGAATTTTTTTCTTCTTCAGAATATGATATCCTAAAATTATATTCTTTATAAAATCAATTAAAACTTTATATCTACATTAAAAATAGCGTAGTTTCAATGCATTTTTGATTTTACTATTCGAAGCAGATTTTCGGAAATATTGTCCCGTAATTAAAAAGAATTACATTTACATTCCCCAATGAGTCCTGCATTTAAATAATAAATAAAAAATTGGTATAGATAATGTATTTCTAGGAGTTTTATGCAATTAATTGAAGTGAGGGTAACAGATATAAAAAAAAAATTACTAAGATTTTCTAAAAATAATAAAAGCATAAATAATTTCATTCATTTTTTATATGTAATCATATCGCCCCAAGCAAGGCATTTTACTGCCACTGATTTGCAGGGGGTTACATAGGAAAAATTTTATGAGAAAGCGTGACAGGTTATAGGGGATGTCAGGAAATGGACAAGAGGAGGATGAGAATACTGATGAGAGTGGAGTGGACGGAGAAAAGAGCATGAGAGAGAGGATGCAGGTTAGTGAGATAGAAGATGACTATTGACTTTACATTTAAAGATAGATAGATAGATAGATAGATAGATAGATAGATAGATAGATAGATAGATTTTTTAATAATCATATCGCCCCAAGCAAGGCATTTACTGCCACTGATTTGCAAGGGGTTACATGGAAGAGAATTCGACAGGCGGGAAGTGCGAGAAAAGAAGGTACTGGAGTAGAATTTGCGTTTACAATTTATTGGTTTCACCTTAAAATTGTGGGACCTAGTTGCTAATCTTGTGGCTCGAGTAAATTCATATATAGAAGGCACCAGTAAGTTAAATTCATCGGAGCAGAAGCCATGAAAGTGTTTGTAGAAGAGACACAGGGAAGCCACATTGCGTCGGTGAGAAAGTGACTTTATCTGAGCTGCCAAGTCGGGATCTATTACATTACAGATTCTTCGTTGGATTTTGTCAAAGACACCCAGGTGCATAGCAGGAGCACCCGACCAGATATGGCAGTAGTATTCAATGCACGGGCAGATGGTAGATTGATATATGTGCAGGATTGCTTCAGACGGGAAAAACTTCCTGGCCCTGCACAGATAACCGACTTTCTTAGCAGCGGATTTAGCTATGGATTCTATATATTCGTTCCACTTGAGGTCTGTTGTAACCTGTAGGGGCGCAGTGTTTTGTGTTCAGGAAGACAAGCCTGATCCATGTTAATGGGAATTTGTGAATAAGTCCTGAAAGTTTCATTAAAATCAGACAATTAGTTTATTTTTGCAATTATTTTCAAATTAATGTGTCTTTCAATGCTAAAAAGTGACTTGCGTAATATTACGTTTTGCTTAATAGTCACATTACATAAACACAGCGTGAATCACTGATGGAAAACAAAACAAAAATTAATAGAAATTTCAAATGTGTTAGAACGGATTAAAAAATTAAAAAAAATAATGACAACAAAATTTGATCTTTCCTCTTTATAAGAGCATAAACATATTAATGATAGCATTTTGTCTTTATTAGATTTGAGCCCTTTTAACATAATTCTATGCGGGTTTTGGTAATTGAGTGGAGGTTGGTTGGTTGTTTTGTTTTTATGGCATATCAACCTCGGCGGGTCATTTATTATCGACTAAATTTTTATTTATTTATTGCTGGTAATACCTTTTTCTTTCAACAATTTATTGTTGTTTTCATATAAGTTTTGTGTCTAGCAATACTTTTTTTTCAGTATCAAGATTCATTAGGATTTGTTTTTAAGGGCAGGGTCCCCAAGTCCTACCCTGTTATTTAACCCATAGCTGGAGGGAAGGGACGGATTAATATCTTTCCCAAGGGTACCAGTGCTTAAGTGAATGCAGGGTATTCAACTAGAATTCGATTTGCTCACCGATTTCTCTTTCCGAGCCGATATCCACTGCACCACAACGCACATCCGTCACTAAACGCTTACAGCACCTGGTATTCCCAAGCGGTCACCCATCTAAGTACTGGTATTCCCAAGCGGTCACCCATCTAAGTACTGGTATTCTCAAGCGGTCACCCATCTAAGTACTGGTATTCCCAAGCGGTCACCCATCTAAGTATTGACCAGGCTCAACGTTGCTTAACTTCGGTGATCGAGCGAGAACCGGTGTATTCAACGTGATAGGGCCGTAAGCCTTAAGTGGAGCTTCCTACTTTTTAACCATAGTCTGTCAGTTTTAATTTAACTCTAAATTTCATGTCTTCTCGTGAAATACAGCAGATGCTACAAAAATAAAACATCTAACGTCTTCTCTCATGCTAGTGACATCTGCTAAAAATACGAAACCAATTTTTTCATATGTGAAAAACATATTCACTTCCGGATCTGGTCAAATTACGTTCGGTCGTGGAGATTATATCGTTTATCGGAGAATTTCTTTGAACGTTCATTCTCCTCGCGATGATGAGGGACTATTTCTTTGCCTTCAAGGGTGAGATGTTTATATAACTTCTTGTTAACCATTTGTCTTGTGCGTGTAGATCCTTACTGCAACTGTATTCACTTCCTGTCATGTGCTGGTGCAACCACTAACATACTTTTGATGCTTAGTTCTGCACTTGGTGTTTATGATGACACTTTTTGGTCAAACATCTGAGGCATCTAACACTTTTAAAATTCTAATGTGACACTGAGTACAATGCTTAGCTTGATGTCTCTTTGAGTGAATGTAGCACGTAATACGATCACTCAAAAGCTCCTGATATACATTAAATTCGATTCGGGCTTTTAGTATTTCGTGATTTGAGTTACATTTCCCCCTGGTAACCCAATCATGTGTATTTACTAGATTGGCATAAAGCATTACCGTCGAAATAGTTAACTGTAGCCACCTCTTCTACATTAACAGATTCTTTTCTCGCACTTTCATGATAGCTAGTTGATAGTCTAGTACCTTGAGTAAATTCTTGTAGAGGGAACACCAAGGAGCTAAGTTCGTCGGAGCAGAAGTCGTGAAAATATTTGTAGAAGAGACGGAGGGAAGCCACATCTCGTCGGTAAGATATTGACTTGGAGTCGAGCTGCCAGGTTTGGATCGATCACACTGCAGATTCGCCTTTGAATTTTGTCGAGAACCCCCAGATGAATATCAGGGGCACCCGACCAGATATAAGAACAGTATTCAATGCACGGGCGGATGGTAAATTTGTATATATGCAAGATGGATTCAGACAAGAAAACCTCCTGGTCCGACAAAGTTACCTGACTTTCCTAGCAGTAGATTTAGCTTTTGATTCAATGTAGTCGTTCCACTTGAAATCTTCTGAGAGTGAGGCCAAGGAGGCGCAGTGCATTACTTTCAAGGAGACGAGCTTGATCTAATGCTGAAACGTTTGTATTAAATCAAACAAGCGTCTAGTTATACCATCGCCTTGTAGCTTGTGCAGAAGGCCAGCGTGCTAGACTCTGTCAAATGCTTTGGCGATAGCCCGGGCAACAGATTTGGCGAAGTGGAAGCCATACTGTTTGTCGGAGAATAGGCTGTGGGCTGTGAAATGTTGAACTACTTCAACATTGAAAATAGCCCAGAACACTTTGCCAAAAATTAATAGGAGGCTGATCGGACGCTAATTAGGGGTGGGGCCTGATTGTTCTCCAGAGCTCTTAAAAACAGAAACCACAGAGAAGGACTTCCAGCAGGCAGGAAAGCAGGAAGCAGAGAGTTTGGAGAGAACAGAGGAGAGTTCAGGGGCAGTCTGCTTTACCTTCTCTTCTCTTTCAAGTGGATCCATTACATTGAGTAAATAGCTAAATCCACTGCTAGGAAGTTTGGGTTACTGTGTCGGGCCAGGATGTTTTTTTTTCGCCTGAATCCATCCTGCATATATACAAATCAACCATTCGTCCGTGCATTAAGTACTGCTGTCATATATGGTTAGGCTCCCCTGCTGTTCATCTCAGTGTTCTTGACAGGCTCCAAAAGAGAATCAGTAATGTGATAAGTCGGTACTTAGATTCGGTGTTGTCGTTTTACTTCGAGTCGGTTGAGAGTGTGAGGCGAATTAGGTATAGTGTGTTGCTCTTTAGTCAACAAGCGTCATCGATTCTGATATCAGGTAGGAAATGATTGAAACAAAGAAAGAAAGGAAGAACGAAGAGAAGATAGTAGGTTTAGATGTTCTCCACCGTATGATTGTCATATCTGGTCAGGCGCTCCTGCTGTTCGTCTCAGTGTTTCGACAGGCTCCAAAAGAGAATTTGTAATGTGATTGGTTCCGATCTGGCAGTTCGACTCCAACCACTGTCTCACCGGCTGGATGTATTCTATAAATATTTTCATGGCTTCTGCTCTGACGAACTTGGGTCACTGGTGATCCCTGTACAAGAATTTACTAGGGCAACCAGACTGGCAACAAGGCCCCACCCTTTTACAGTTAGGTCAACCAAATGCAGGCGATAATTCTACTTCTTCAGTTTCTTTTCTCGCACTTCCCGCCTATGGAACTCCCTTCCATATCCTTGTTTTCCTGACGGCTACAACCTCCAGGAATTTAAAGGCAAAAATTCTCACCTCTAATTCACTTAACTCCAGTCCTTTGGCCCTTTATCTTTCTCCCCCTTTAGCTGGTTCGTCTTTGTCTTCACTTTTCTCTTGCCTAAAACTTGAACTCTCTTATGTAGCCCACTGCACATCAGTGTCGGTACCGCCTTGCTTGGGGAGAAATGATTTAAAAAAAAGAAGATTATTCCGTTTTGATCTCATGGAAAGGCGGAAAAGACATATCAGAGACGCTACTTGGTTTCAGTGAGAAAACGAAAGGAAGAATTTCTAAAGTCTGTTTTAGAGAGATGGAAAAAGTTTTCACTTTCAAATCGTTTTATTTTTAACCCCTTATTCTTATTTATGATTGGTCCTGAAAATATTTCTTTCATTATTTTAAGCTCAAATATCGACGCGATAAGGGAATTTCTATGGCTATTCTATTGTTCTAGATTTTGCCAGAGGCTTAATCAGTCATTAATTTAAATCATATAATTCATGAAATTAAAATAGGAAAATCGTCTAATTTTTTACCGGCATTTCTAGTAAGTAAATAATATTCCTTTCCATAATATATATAAGGTGGTTCAAAAGTAGGTGGACAGTAAATGATAACATTTATTTTGAGATTACATATACAATTATATTTACTAATACAATTATTATATTGACAATTAAATTTTATTGTCAATAATACAAAAGCGCTTAGATCTTATCAACGCAGATACTCAAGTTTGAAGTCTACCCTTGAAGCTTCGACAAACATTTTTGCACAAGTCTCTTTGTGTATTAATCGCTTGAAATGCATCCTTAATGTAATTTTTCGAATCAATAACACTTCTTGATTTTCGACAATAAATACTCTTCTAATACCCATTTTCCTACATCGGTATTGAAATTATTTGCCATTATGTGTTCTCTGAATTATCTGAACGGAAAACAGATTATAGAAACATTTAGTTATAAAATAAAATTATAAAATAATATAGCACAAATATGATAGTTATAATGAAAGTCGGTTCTCTGTGCAGGGCTCGGGGGTCTTTTCCGTCTGAATCTATCCTGCACATTTATAAATCTACCATCCGCCCGTGCATTGAATACTGTTGCCATATCTGGTCGGGCGCCCCTGCTATTCTCCTTGGGCTTCTCGACAAAGTACAGCGGAGGGTCTGTAATGTGATCGATACTGACTTGGCAGACCGCCTGCAGCTCTCTCTCTCACCGGCGCGACGTGGCTTTCCTGTGTCTCTTCTATAAATACTTTCACGGCTTCTGCTCCGATGAACTTAGATCACTGGTGTCCCCTAGGTTCGAATTTGCACGAGATACTAGATTAGCAACTAGATCACCCCTTTTACAGTGAAACCGATAAAATGCAACCGCAACTTCTACTCCAACAGTTTCTTTTCTCGCACTTCCCGACTGTGGAATTCCCTTCCAGATGACTGCTTCCCCTACGGCTACAATCTCCAGAAGTGTAAATGTAAGATCAATAGACACCTCCTAACACACTAACTCGCTTCCATTCTTTCAAACACTCTTCCCACCCACCCAACTACCTATCACCCCCACTTCTGACATTTCCTATATCTAACCACTCTTTCTCTTTACCTTCCCCTATGTAGCCCCAAGCGCAATAGTGGCAGTGGAATGCCTTGCTTGGGGTGAAACGATAAAAAAAAAACAGTTCTATTATCCACCTACTTTTGAACCAACCTATATATGCATCAACTTACAATACAGGTTAGAAATTCATTCTTGCGATACAAGCTATCGGCATTCATTTCTTTTGTATCAGACCTGATACTTAAGGATTAAAAACTGATACACAAACCTATTCCATCTAATATCTACTTAACTTTAGACCACCTTATATATCTATATTTTGATTGTAATACGCGAAAGATTATCCGTGAGTATGAACAGATTTATTAAAAATAAGCAAACATAGTGTTTTCAATTTATTTAATCTGACATGTTTAAAAGAAAATTTGATGCCTAAATACACACACACACACACACACACACAATATATATATATATATATATATATATATATATATATAGGCTGATCCAAAAGTAGGTGGATAGTAAGTGAATGATCACATTTATTTTGAGAATACATATTAATATGACCAGATAATTAGCAAAAAGCTTTATCAGTCCACACAATTTTTTCTAAATTAATGGATTTTCTTCAGTTTCATTCAGCAGCATCTCACTAAACTGCAGCTGCCTGTCTGGGTCATCCTCCAAATAAGCCATCAATTAGCCTGTCTGGGTCATCCTCCACATAAGCCCTGAATTAGCCGTGGACGATAAGCTTTTTATCCAACAGATTTCAGGATTCAAATAATAAATTTGAATGCCTAATTCCAAAGAGGGTTTTCTGGTGAAGTTTTTGAGGACTGTGAACAAATGCTTCGGCAATAAGTTGGTTATGATCCTCTGTGCAGACTGTTTTGGGTATGACCAGTTTTTAGAGTGTTAAAAATGGAGCCTGTGGAATCGAATTTCTCACAAATGTGGTAAATGCTTTGTTTATTTGGGGCTTGACTATCAAATGTTTTAACCCATTTTGTTCTAACGGTTTCAACATTTTGAGATCTTCAATACTCTTTTAACACCCATTTTTCTTTCATTAGTATTTTAATTATTTACCATTATCGGTTCTCTGAAATATGTGAAAGGAAAACAGATTAGATTTAGAAAAATTTAGTTATAAAATTTAAAATAGTATAACAAAAATACCATAGTTTTAATGAACACCATTGTAATAAGAAAGCCGATAGACAGATCCATTGTCCACCTACTTTTGAACCAACTTATATATGCATCAACTTACAATACAGGTTAGAAATTCATTCTTGTGATACAAGCTATCGGCATTCGTTTTTTTTTAAATCAGACCTGATACTTAAGGACTGTTTATCATGAAAACAATTTATTCTGCAAAGAATTTAAAACTATGATAAAATATGAAAACGGTCCTCATTTGTGATTTAGAAATTTAGTTTCTGTACAGTAATTATATTTTATTTCTGAAGTGATATATTTTGTAACTTATTAATCCAACAGATTTTATCACTTTAAATGTTATTTTTAATGGTTACCTATGTCTAAGCAGACGCTCTGTCTATTTATTAACCCTCTAGGGCCATTTGTATCATATTTGATACAGTATGAAAACAAGACTTGAAAGAAATATTTTCCTGAAAAATTTTTTAAGAGAAATATTTTATAAATTTCAAATGAAAGCAGTACTGACTGCTCAGTCAATGAATACCAAATGTTTCCTTATAGGGAAATACCAAATGTTTCCTTATAGGGAAATACTGTATCAAATATGATACGAATGGCCCTAGAGGGTTAAACAGTATATTTATCTATTTTCGACGAACTGCCTGAATATTCGTGAAATCTTATTGGAGATAAACGGTCTCCGGCAAAATTCGAACATGCGTTATTCTTGGCAGGAGTCAGCGTCGTTAGATTCGACTGACTCGGCCATGGAAAGCGTCGACGATCAAACAGGGCGTCTACTCAAATATGGGTATCCAGAAAAAAACGTTTAAAAAGATTATAATTACATATAAAAAGAGACTTGTACCGGCAGAAACAAAACATAGACTTAAACAAAATGGACATCATATTATACCTTAGGTACCTTTCAACCAACACTTTTTTAAAGGTATATGTTGGCAAATTTGGAAACAATGAGAACACAGTCAATATAACGAGCGAAAGTTGGAACGCGATTAAAAAGGATAATTAATTACAAACAATTAAAATTTAAAGGTGGGGGGTGAAAATAGCAAGTATATATTTTTCCTCATGGTATCTCTCTCAGACCCCGATCATATATATAGCCATCCGCAGAGAGATCTGTTTCGCTGTGTCACAGCTCATCAGTACGGTTAGACTCCGATTGCTTTTAACTCAGGATTGAAACCCGACCGAATTGGCGTCAGTCGGCGATTCTACCTCTGGGCTATGGGCGTTCGGTAGAAGAACGCAGACTTTTAAGCGTGTATATTGTCTTTATACCCGCCCATTATATATATATATATATATATATATATATGATGATGATGATGATTATTGGCCGTTCGTTTCCAAGTATGCCTGCCTACTAGGCAGCTAGCCACTCCTAGTTGCAGACGCCTGTTCAAGTAAAGTATTTCAATAAAAACCAGATATTAATGCTGGTTGTAAGCTGTTACAAATGAAATGGTTTGAAATTGTCAACTTTTTCCATTTCACTGTAACAAACGTTAAACACTTCCATATTCTTTTTCTCTCTCACAGGCGAGATGTGGGAAACCTTTCAATGCTTTGTCGGTATTTCAGTGGAAAGTGCACAGGCAAACTACATTCCTTGATTCCACCTGTCCTAACCTTCACGGCTACATTCATTGGAGGAAATTACCCTCATTCTCTCCGTATTCCATTGGTTAAAAGTAAGTTCCATTCGAGCAGTTTCTTTCTGTGAAACAATGCTAAGTAGATTTGACTCCCAAAAGGATGTTTCTACGATCACTCTAATCTTAACCTATTCAAGTCCAATGTTAACCGTTATCTTCCCCAACTATCTGCATGAACAGTGATTACTCCGCAACCTCTACAGAAAACTGCCGAGGGTATCATGGGTCGATCATGTGAGCAACGTTTTAGAGAGAATGGAAACAAAAAGAAAACTTACACTTAACATCAGATAGAAACGGCTGCAATTTCTTGGACACATGCTGAGGAAGGGAAGGGCTCGGAAAATCTGATACTCACAAGACAGATAGAGGGTAAGAATGGCACGGGAAAACAGCACATGACATACTTAATGGGCTTAAGCAAATGGATGGCAGAACAGGGTTTGGGAGAAATAACAAGACATAAGATATTAAGAGCTACAAGGGACAGGATGATGTGGCGAGCTATGATCACTTACGTTCGAAATGGATACGTGAAATTAAAGAAGAAAGCAGAAAATTAAAATGGCCATTCCCTGTTCTTTTGTTTGGGAATGAAGGTTATTTATAATCATGACCTTAATTTACTTATTTTAATTATTCCATTTATCTCTCTGCTTTGTGCCTTTTTCTCGGTCCTAAAGTTTTGGGAGTGTTGTCTGCTTTGTCCACAATATTTTTATCGACCAGAGAAATTTGTTAGTTAAAGATTTTTATTAGTATATTTTATGACGTGTTATATGATATCGTGATTTCATTTTTTTAGGATTAGCAGTCTAACAAAGGATGGGAAGTGCGACACTGAGGACCGAAGGCGGATTAGCATGGCCAGTGACGCATTTCAAAGGCTAAGCAGAGTATTGAGAGGCAGGAAGATTTCGTTAGAGACAAAGAAAAGTCTACTGGATTTTCATGTGATATCTGTCCTCCTACATAGGTATTTTTATGGCTTTTTGTACGTTTGAGTCCTGCCAGTGATTTACATACAACTGGTACAACAGTGAGGGTTTCAAAATAAGATGGATGGTAACAATGTTGATGTTTTTCTCTCTGCTCTTGAACGCCTCATTCTTTGAAGACGGCTTAACTATTTTATGCGTAGCTGAAATCCTTACAGGTGCTACCACCTCGGGTCAGAGTAGTTCTGGGAACAACTGCAATTAAGACCTCCCGATCAGAGGCCTTGCTGTAGGATACAGTTTATTGTTTATTGACGTGGCATCCCTGTGCCTCATCTATAAATACTTTCACGGCTTCTGCTCCAATGAACTTAGATCACTGGTGCCCCCTAGGCATGAATTTCGAGCAACTAGATCAGCAACTAGTTCCCACCCTGTTACAGCGAAACTGATAAAATGTAAGCGCAATTTCTACTCTAACAGCTTCTTTTCACGCACTTTCCAACTGTGGAATTCCCTTCCATATACTTGTTTCTCCGACAACTACAATCGCCAGGAATTTAAATGTTAGTTATCATACTAACTCGCATCCATCTTCTCAAGCTTTTTTATCATCTACTCCACCCCCATCCTCCGTATCCATATTCGTCTATTACCCTCCTCCTGACATTTCCTATAACTAAGCCCTCTTTCTCATCACTTCCCCTACGCAACCCCCCTGCGCAACAGTGGCAGTATAATTGCTTGGGGTGAGATGATTAAAAAAAATTAAATAACCAGGAGTCACAAAATCAAGCAAGCAACCAACTGTGCAAGAAGAGATAAGTTCATGCCTTTGGGAAAGGCAAAATAGTAGCGAAGAATGGGTTACATGACGTCTACGAGAAGACCCACTCTGAATTGAAAAATGTTGAGATGGAAATGGTAAACTACATCACTGTATTCACCACAATTCACAAATAAAAAGAAAAGCTGTGGTGCGCCATGATCGCCAACGTCCTGAAGAAAGAAAATACTTTTCTGAAGTCAAAAGAGTGAATAAGCAACGAGAAACCGCACCACTATCTAAACTTATTTATAAATGGAACTTTGTCTCTGTGTGTGTCTATGTGTGTGTGTGTATGTCTGTCTGTGTCTCTGTGTGTTTGTCTCTGTGTGTGTATGTGTCTGTGTGTGTGTCTGTGTGTGTGTCTTTGTGTGTGTATGTGTCTGTGTGTGTGTCTATGTGTGGATGTATCTGTGTGTGTCTGTGTGTGTGTCTATGTCTGTGTCTATGTGTGTGTTTCTGTGTGTGTGTCTGTGTCTATGTGTGTCTGTGTGTGTGTCTCTGTGTGTATGTGTCTGTGTGTGTGTCTCTGTATGTGTGTGTATATGTCTATGTGTGTCTGTGTGTGTCTCTCTGTGTGTGTATGTGTGTGTGCGTGTGTCCGTGTTATCTATAGACTCCGAAACGGCTGAACCGATTTTCTTGAAAATTTACACAGTTGTACTATAAGCGTCTGTGAGTATTCTTAGCTAGGTTTTGTGTCGAGGTACCCCCGATAAATATCGAAAATAGATAATCGAAAACAATCGGGTGATAGAAGGATTGGTCCGATTTTAATCAAATTTGATAAACTCATAGACAAAGATATAAGAAACGATATTCAGAAGTTTCAAGGTGCAGTTCTTACAATAGTGCAGAAAATCGATAATATATATAAAAGGCAAGATGTTTGTGTGTGTGTCTGTTTATCTGTCTGTATGTCCTTTATACAACTCCACAGTTTTTATTCGATTCTCACCAAACTTCACACAAATATTCTTTAGGCTGAGTCTGAGCTTCAGGACCATAGAGTAGTTTTAAAGCTTTCATTACACCCGAGCAACGCCGGGCTATACTGCTAGTGTTTCATAAGCAGTCATGGTAATTCACAAATAAAAAAGTAAAGGAATCTACGGCAAAACCATGATCGCCAACGCGACAAAGAAAAATATATATAGTATGACCTGGATATGAGACCCGGATATAAAAGAAACCCGGATATAAGAGCTGTTTTCCCTGGTTTCAAATTAGAACCTGTAGTAATGTATATAAAATAGACTAACCCCGGATATAAGAGAACTTATATCCGATCCCTATAACGCTCTTATATCCGGGTTACACTGTACGTTTTTTAAATAAAAAACGTGGAGTGGTCAATGAGAAGCACACTTCTATCTTTCCTGACCAGTTATAGTAATTCACAGATAATCAAAAAGAAGGCAGCTGTGGCGAGCCATGATCGCTTACGTCCCAAAAGAAGAATGAAGCTTCTGAAATCAAAAGCGTCAAGAGGATCATGGGAAGCCACTCCATTATATTTCCCAAGCAGTCATGGTAATTTAGAGATAATAAAGAAAAAGAAACTGTGGAGATCCATGATCTCTTACGTCCTGACGGGCGATGGACAGCTCTTAAAACAAAAGTGTTAAGTAGGCAATGTGAAATTCCCAAGAATTCAGGGTAAATCACATATAATAAAGTAAAAGAAACTGTGGAGATCCGTAAACAGCTACATTCTGAGTAGACATGACATTTCAAAATAATCATCACACTAACATACTTGACTGTGATTGATACTAAAAGCAATACGAAAAAATATCGCCATTATGTAGAGGATACCATTATGTAGAGGATACCATTATGTAGAGGATACCATAGACCGAATATGTGAGTAACGACGAGGTTTTCGCAAAAATGGAAATAAGATGGAAATTTATACTTAACATCAGAGAAAAGCAGTTGAAATTTCTGAAGACACGTAATGAGGAAAGAAGGCTTGCAAAGTCTGATCGTCACAGGACAGATTGAGAGACACAGGAAAACAACACGTGACATAGTTGCCGGGCTTGAGTGAAATGGATGGCAGCTCAGGATTTAGGAGAAATAACATAAAGACAAAACTTATTAAGAGCTACATAGGACAGGAAATTGTGGAGAGCCATGATCACCAACATTCTGAAAGGAGACGACAAAGAAAAAGAAGAATGAGCTTGAATAAATGGATGACGGGACAAGATTTAGGAGAAATAACAAAATGACAAAAATTATTAAGAGCTACATAGGACAGGAAATTGTGGAGAGCCATGATCACCAACATTCTGAAAGGAGACGACAAAGAAAAAGAAGAATGAGCTTGAATAAATGGATGACGGGACAAGATTTAGGAGAAATAACAAAATGACAAAAATTATTAAGAGCTACATAGGACAGGAAATTGTGGAGAGCCATGATCACCAACATTCTGAAAGGAGACGACAAAGAAAAAGAAGAATGAGCTTGAATAAATGGATGACGGGACAAGATTTAGGAGAAATAACAAAATGACAAAAATTATTAAGAGCTACATAGGACAGGAAATTGTGGAGAGCCATGATCACCAACATTCTGAAAGGAGACGACAAAGAAAAAGAAGAATGAGCTTGAATAAATGGATGACGGGACAAGATTTAGGAGAAATAACAAAATGACAAAAATTATTAAGAGCTACATAGGACAGGAAATTGTGGAGAGCCATGATCACCAACATTCTGAAAGGAGACGACAAAGAAAAAGAAGAATGAGCTTGAATAAATGGATGACGGGACAAGATTTAGGAGAAATAACAAAATGACAAAAATTATTAAGAGCTACATAGGACAGGAAATTGTGGAGAGCCATGATCACCAACATTCTGAAAGGAGACGACAAAGAAAAAGAAGAATGAGCTTGAATAAATGGATGACGGGACAAGATTTAGGAGAAATAACAAAATGACAAAACTTATTAAGAGCTACAAGAAACAGAAAGAAGTAGCGGGCAATGATCGCCTACGTCCTGACATGCTACGTAAAAGTAGAAGAAGAAGTGCGATTATAAACATCCTGATCGATAGGAAACTTGATGCAACAGAAACCAGGATAACATGCTGAAATGCTAGGTAATATTAATTTTCTTATATAGCAGAGAATGCTGGACAATTTCATCAAAGATGAGGAGGAGACTTGCGGCAACAGAAACCAGGATAACATGCTGAAATGCTAGGTAATATTAATCTTCTTATAGAGCAGGGATTGCTGGACAATTTCATCAAAGATGAGGAGGAGACTTGCGGCAACAGAGACCAGGATAACATGCTGAAATGCTAGGTAATATTAATCTTCTTATATAGCAGAGAATGCTGGACAATTTCATCAAAGATGAGGAGGAGACTTGCGGCAACAGAGACCAGGATAACATGCTGAACTGCTAGGTAATATTAATCTTCTTATAGAGCAGGGATTGCTAGGTAATATTCATTTTATATATCAGGTAGGTTACTCACTGTTTTTATATGTCTTTCATTATGTAATTTGGGTGTTAAATTCTCCTAGCCTCTTTTCTCATTAAGTGCACCAGGCATTTCAAACTATTCTACCTTGTTCTAACTATAAATGTCGTTTTTGGTTCCATTTTTCTCAAGACTTCCTTGTTACTCACGTGTTCAGTTCATGATATTCTCACTCTTCTTCGGCTTCAATTTTCCTCTTCATCTTTGCCTAACATTCACTGCCATACAGAGTTATTGATATTACATAGCGGTTTTCTGCCTTTTTCTTTGTTTCCGCTTCATAATACTTTGCTTAGCTTTTGGAAGACATCTTTCTTTATTGTAATGAGCCTTCGACCCAATATTTCATTATAATGTGTTGTTCAAGATGGATGAAATTGAAATTGATTTTGAAGGAAGACAAGCTGTCTCCAATAAAAACGAATATCGAAACAATTTCCCAAGCCCAATACTCACCTCTGTATGTCCTTGTGCCGTACTAAGCCAAAATTAGTCAGTCTCATACACGAATTAATCAGTGAAACAAGGTGTGTTTTGTTGAGTGTGAGAATGTAAAAAGACATCAAATAAAAAACAAGATTATTTTCATAAGACTGGGATGGTGATTGTGTTAATTTCAATTGTTTTACAAATAAACAAACTTTAAACAGACATCTAATTTCTTCCGCAAAAAAGAAACAATTGGCTTCTATTTATTCAGAATGACAGTGAAAACAATAAGAACGTGATAAAGAAAGTCCTCTCAAAGTTAATGAAGTTGTTAATGTTATCAGAAGAAAAATATACTCTTACAACACTAAATAATAGGCGCGGAGAGTGTAAGAGCTGTCAGCAATGAAATAGAATTCGGAGTACCGTGTTCAATTCCCGTCAGATTCTGTTTCGTTCGAATTCCTTTGGAAAAGGCATGAAACCATCTTCTTTTAACTATGATTTAAACAGTAGGAAAAACAGTAGGAAAAACTGTTGTCTAGCTTTGAGTTGGCAACCAGAAACCGTTCTAATTCATTTGGAAAAGGCATGAATCCATCTTTTAACTATGGTTTAAACAGTAGGAAAAACTGTTGTCTAGCTTTGAGTTGGCAACCAGCAACCGTTCTAATTCATTTGGAAAAGGCATGAATCCATCTTCTTTTAACTATGGTTTAAACAGTAGGAAAAACTGTTGTCTAGCTTTGAGTTGGCAACCAGCAACCGTTCTAATTCATTTGGAAAAGGCATGAGACCATCTTCTTTTAACTATGGTTTAAACAGTAGGAAAAACAGTAGGAAAAACTGTTGTCTAGCTTTGAGTTGGCATCCAGCAACCGTTCTAATTCCTTTGGAAAAGGCATGAATCCATCTTCTTTTAACTATGGTTTAAACAGTAGGAAAAACTATTGTCTAGCTTTGAGTTGGCAACCAGAAACCGTTCTAATTCCTTTGGAAAAGGCATGAAACCATCTTCTTTTAACTATGGTTTAAACAGTAGGAAAAACAGTAGGAAAAACTGTTGTCTAGCTTTGACTTGGCAACCAGCAACCGTTCTAATTCCTTTGGAAAAGGCATGAAACCATCTTCTTTTAACTATGGTTTAAACAGTAGGAAAAACAGTAGGAAAAACTGTTGTCTAGCTTTGAGTTGGCAACCAGCAACCGTTCTAATTCCTTTGGAAAAGGCATGAATCCATCTTCTTTTAACTATGGTTTAAACAGTAGGAAAAACTATTGTCTAGCTTTGAGTTGGCAACCAGAAACCGTTCTAATTCATTTGGAAAAGGCATGAAACCATCTTCTTTTAACTATGGTTTAAACAGTAGGAAAAACAGTAGGAAAAACTGTTGTCTAGCTTTGACTTGGCAACCAGCAACCGTTCTAATTCCTTTGGAAAAGGCATGAAACCATCTTCTTTTAACTATGGTTTAAACAGTAGGAAAAACAGTAGGAAAAACTGTTGTCTAGCTTTGACTTGGCAACCAGCAACCGTTCTAATTCCTTTGGAAAAGGCATGAATCCATCTTCTTTTAAATATAGTTTAAACAGCGGGAAAAACTGTTGTCTAGCTTTGAGTTGGCAACTAGCCTAAGAGAAGAAAAACTATGAATTCAAAACCAACCTGAAGAGATTTACGCTCAGACAGGCAATCTGTAAGAAAATGTTGATGTTTTTGTCTTGGGTAGGTAAGTATTATTTCTTAATTGCTTTTTTAAGCACTTAAATTTTTACACGGTAAATTAAACAAGTGTAAAAAATAAAACGAAAATATTTAGAATCAAAGAAAAGAGTGCTGAACTGTTATGTTTTATTAATCATCCTATATAACAGTGAATACTAGGCAGTTTCCTCAAAGGTGAAGAGGAAACTTAGGGCAACAGAGATATGGCTGAACAGATGGATGTTGGGAGTACCATGAACTTATCATGTGAGCAGAAGGCGTTGTAAGTTAAATATAAGCAAAAAGAAACGCTTGGAATCAGAGCTAGAGAATTGAAATTTCAGAGATGCATAAGCAAAATAATAGGACCTGAAGAATTTGACACTGACAGAAAATGTTTAAACAAGAGGCACAGAGGGAGACACCGAGTAAGCTACCTAACGAGCATGCCTTTAATTTATCGTAGCAGAGGGACTGAGAGGAATAGTAATGTGACAAACAAACATTGGTAAGAGATTCTTCAAAAGAGAGGAAATTATGGAGAGTCATAATAGGTCACAATACAGAAGACAAAGACCTTTTTGTCTTTAGTCAGTAAGTATTATTTCCTAACCCCATGGGATTTCGGCTCGGAACGAGATTTCGGAAAGCCTAAATCCACTGTTCAAGAGGAATTTGTTGCATTCACTTACGCACAAATACCCTTGGAAAATGTATTAATCCATCTCTTCCCTCCAGCTATGGGTCAAATAACAGAACAGAGGGGGTTCTACAGCCTTGGTTGGCAAACAATCTATCGCAGAGAGTAATGACGACCTACTACGAAAAAATCTTCTGCCTGGTCAGTCATGTCTCGAAAGGGACATGATCGCCCAAGCGTGTATCACTTATGGGACTTAACTGACTGACTGAATATAATAGTTGGAAACATAATTAAAACTTCTACTGAGCATAAGGTGAGGGATCGGTCTTCTATTGTTATGAAGTCATAAACTGATCCCCCATAATTATACTTAATATAATAATGTAATATAATCTATCTCTTCTCCCTCCAGGTATGAGTTAAATGGCAGGATAGATTGGGTTCTATAGCCTTGGCTGGCAACAAGTCTACCGCAGAAAGCAATGGCAACCTACTGCAGGATAATCTTCTACCCAGTCAGTCATATCACTTTCGAGACATGATCGCCCAAGCGTGTATCACGTATGGCACTTAACCAACTGATCTGGATTAAAGGATTGAACAGCAGGACAGATCGGGTTCTATAGCCTTGGTTGACGACCAGTCTACCGCAGAAAGTAATGGCAACCAACTGCGGGAAAATCTTCTGCCCGGTCAATTCATATCTCAAAAAGGACATGATCGCTTAAGGCATATGGCATTTAACTGATTGACCAGATTATTATTCACTTCAAACTTTGTTTTGGGGACCTGGACATGAATGTTTAGAAACTAACCTAAGGGGGTGGACAAAATGACGGATACACCTAAGACCATAACAACATAATTTCAAAGATATGATTAAACTATCGAAAACTTGTCTATTTTAATGTTTGTTGATTTAATATTAGAAGTACATCAAAACAAGGTCGACTATGATGCAACACTATTTTTGGTACAATAAAATCTAATAAAAACAACAAAGTATTAAGTTTCTATTAGCTGGTGGTTGTGAGTTCAATTCCAGTGCTGAGCAATACACAAACATAAACATAAAGCACAACAATATTGACCAACTTCTGTAAAGAAAAAAATTGGTTGTAACCCGGATATAAGAGAGTTTCCTGTGACCGTATAAGGGTTCTTTTATATCCGGGTTTCTTTTATATCCGGGTTTGATCTATTTTATATACATTAACACAGGCTCTAATTTGGGACCAGAGAAAATCTCTCTTATATTCGGGTTATACTGTACTTCATTCTTTTGCTAAAATTGTTGTTTTTTTGTTGATATTCTTTGTATAAGTTTATTAAAATCAACAGTCAGGACGATTTAAGAATTTTGAACATTTCTTCTCTTCATTCAAACACTAAATGTTATTTTCCTAATTGCCTAATTGTTATTTTCTAATTGCTTCTGTCTAAAAAGCAAAGAAAATGGCTTATTTCTTTCAAACTTTACTTTTGTGACTTGAATACCGATGTTTTGAAATTAACCAATTTTCCATTACCGTATTTTCCGGCTTACAAGACGCTGCGGCTTTGAAGACGCACACTAATACAGTGTAACTCTGATATAAGACTGATAAAAGTTATCTTATATCCGGATTTCTCTTATATCCGGGTTATACTGGAAAGATATTTCCAAGACAAAAAGTCATTCTCATACAACAACCCATTCACCGTGCGTCTCTCACATATTGGCGCCACGTATTATTTGCATTAATCACCCATCCAATTTTGTTTGTATGGCAATGACATACTAGTTGGTGGTTAGTAAATATACTATACATTTTTCACTGTCCAAAGAGTAGTTTTATTTCCATAAAAATGAATTAAAAAATTAAAATATGCATGTAAAAATATCTAACAAAGAAATGAAACTTAAGCTGGCGAGTTCAGTTTACTTCTAGCTGTCCAAGTGCAGCGAAGTTGTCGCTGATGTGACAGTCAGAAAGGCAAATTTTGAAGCAAATACCAGCCATTTCTCCTACTTTCGAGCTGTAAGAAAACAGGAAATAACAGTTGTTACCCAAGGACAAAACTCGTGTTATTCGGTTAATAGCTCGCCAACAAAGTGACGCCGAGTTACAAATATACGAAGCCCAATATACCCAAGAATTTAAAAGTATACCAAGCACACGCGTCATGTTCACTGATTTTGTTCAGCGGGATATCAACACCTCTGTGGATTGTTTAATTCCGAAATCTGAATAATTTGAATACAATTCTATGCCTTCAACTACTGATAAAACATATTGCGGGTTATGTACTGTCTATCTTTTTATATAAAAAATATATTGATGTTGGATGTGTGTTGTGGTACAGTGGCTATCGGCTCAGAACGAGAAATCGGGGAACCGAGTTCGAATTCCAGCTGAATTCATTGCATTCACTTACTCGCAAATACCCTTAGGAAAGGTATTAATCTGTCTTTTACCTCCAGCTATGGATCAAATAACAGGACAGATTGGGTTCTATAGCCTTGGCTGACAACCAGTCTACCGCAGAAAGTAATGGCAACCTACTGCGGGATAATCTTCTGCCCAGTCAGTCATGACTCTTTCGAGACATGATCGCCCAAGCGTGTATTATGTATGCCACTTAACTGCCTAATGTTGCTGTTATTTTTACAATTAAAATGCATTTTTGTACTTGAATGATCTTTGCGTTGTTTAATGGGGGTCACTAATTGCCCATCGCTAGAATCCTAACAGATGCTGCCACACCGTAACAGGGTGAACCTTGAGAAAAACAGCGATTAAAAGGTGGTTACATGCTTCTCAAGACCCCCAATCTTCTAATCAGAGGCCTTGCTGCTGGATGTAGTTTATCGTCATTACCAGATTGTTTATTGACAATCTGGTAATGTGCATAAATTCATAAGGTTTATGTACTATAGTGATCTGAGAAGAAAATTAATTAAATTTAATAATTTTATTTATTCAAACCAGTTGACTAAATTACCAATTTTTTTCGTATATAAGTTTGTCCTTTTCATATGCACGATTTGAGATACGAAATATCTCAAATTATATATTACGTGTTACAAACATAATGTCCGTTCTAAATGTTGTATTTTGAAAAGCCATTTTAACATTGACGGCATATATTACGTGAAGTTTGGTGTACATAATAATTTATGTGCGCTCTTAAATAATTTTAAACTTATTTTCGGACAGAAATATTCTTGAAGCATAGAAGCCCTTAATTATGAACATGACAAAACAAGATCTTTGTTTTCTCTTCTTGCATGATTTCAAACTTGGATACAGTGCCCCCGCCCAAACTTCTGTCAATATCAACAGGGCATGGATAAATCCATAAGTGATCGGACAATACCAAGATGGTTCCAGAAATTCCGTACTAGTGACGGGAGCCTTGAAAAGGTAGAGGACAGCCATGCAGTCTTGACAACGAACAAATGCAGGCAGTTGTTGAGCAAAACCCACGTCAAAGAGTCAGAGAAATGTTTCAGACGCTTGGTGTCAGTACTGCAATAGTCTCGTGCCATTTTGCAAGGTGAAAAAGCTTGATAAATGGGTTCCTCGTGATCTCAATGAAAATCAAAAATTTAGGCGTTTGGAAGTGTGCTTGATGCTTTTTCTCCGAAACACCAATGATCACTTTTATTGACCGAATAGTCACTTGTGATGAAAAGTGGATCCTTTATGATAACAATCGCTTGATCGTGATGAGTCCCCAGATCATTTTACAAAGACAAAGTTGCATCAGCAAAAGATAATGGTGACTGTCTTGTAGTCTGCAATTGGTGTTATCCACTACAGTTTTCTGGAAGCCAATCAGAGCATTGATGCAGAACTTTACGACAATCAAATTGCTGAAATGCATGCACGCCTGCAAGAAATGAAATCTGCATTGGTGAATTGACGTGGACCATTTCTGCTTCACGGTAATCCTAAAATAGAAAAATGAGCTTGAATGAAAGGATGGCGGGACAAGGTTTACGAGAGATAACAAAAAGACAGAATTTATTAAGAGCTACAAAGGACAGGAAGTTGTGGAGAGCCATGATCACCAACATCCTGAAGGAACACGGCATATAGAAGAATGAACTTGAATAAAAGGATGGCGGGACAAGGTTTACGAGAGATAACAAAAAGACAGAATTTATTAAGAGCTACAAAGGACAGGAAATTGTGGAGAGCCATCATCACTAAGATTCTGAAGGAACATGGTACATAGAAAAAGAATAATGAGTTTGAATAAATGGATGACGGGACAAGATTTAGGTGAGATAACAAACAGACAAAATTCATTAAGAGCTACAAAGGACGGGATATCGTGGAGAGTCATGATCACCAACATTCTGAAGGGACAGGACACATAGAAAAAAGAATAATGAGGTTGAATAAAGTGATCGAAGAACAAGGTTTACGAGAGATAACAAACAAGCCAAAATATATTAAGAGCTAAAAAGGACAGGACATTGTGGAGAGCCATCATCACCAACATTCTGAAGGAACACAGCATATAGAAAAAGAAGAATGAGCTTGAATAAATGAATGGCGGGACAAGGTTTAGGGTAGATAACAAAAAGACAAAATTTATTAAGAGCTACAAAGGACAGGAAGTTGTGGAGAGCCATGATCACCAACATCCTGAAGAAACACGGCATATAGAAGAATGAACTTGAATAAAAGGATGGCGGGACAAGGTTTACGAGAGATAACAAAAAGACAGAATTTATTAAGAGCTACAAAGGACAGGAAATTGTGGAGAGCCATCATCACTAAGATTCTGAAGGAACATGGTACATAGAAAAAGAATAATGAGTTTGAATAAATGGAAGACGGGACAAGATTTAGGAGAGAAAACAAAAAGACAAAATTCATTAAGAGCTACAAAGGACGGGAAATTGTGGAGAGTCATTAAAGCAGGTACCTCCACTCATTTTCGATACCTACCTTTTAAATTGAATTTTTTAAAAATAAAAAAATGTTTTCTTGAAGCTTTAATTTTAGCTTAATTGAAAGCTAAATGACTGAATTTACTATTTCTAGTAAGCAAAATACTCTGGTAGATTTTAAAAAAAATATATATTGATTGGAATCTAAAATTTTGAGATTTAAATTTTTTCCGGACATTTTTGAGTGATCGACACATTTGTCAACAAAAGTTAATTCTCGGTTTTAAAAAATCTTGCAAAAATATAATTTACATCTGTCACACGTTAATTTTGGAAAATTAGCAAATTTAAAGTTAAAGTAATCCTGATTTGAAACAAATATTACTTGTTTATGGTATGAAATTAAGAATAAAAGTATCTCTTAATCACGGAGATCTGACTCGCTGACCTTTCAAGTAGGCGATGACAGCCCTCTCATCAATCATGTTTACTTATCTGCCAAGTATAGTTGACCAGAATTGACATAATATTATGAAAACCTATGTGAATGTTTCGTAAGGGTAACAACCCTTGAAACACTTGATCTTTTAAAAATATAGCAGTTATTGACTACGATATGTTTTAACCCTCTAGGGCCATTCGTATCATATTTGATACAGTATGAAAACAAGACTTGAAAAAATATTTTCCTGAAAAATTTTTAAAGAGAAATATTTTATAAATTTCAAATGAAAGCAGTACTGACTGCTCAGTCAATGAATACCAAATGTTTCCTTATAGGGAAATACCAAATGTTTCCTTATAGGGAAATACTGTATCAAATATGATACGAATGGCCCTAGAGGGTTAAGTAGTAATTAGTGGGGGATCTGTTTATTACTTCATAACAATATAGAACTGATCCCCCACTTTATGACAAGTAGAAGCCTTAATTATATTATTAACCCTCTAGGGCCATTCGTATCATATTTGATACAGTATGAAAACAAGCCTTGAAAGAAATATTTTCCTGAAAAATTTTTAAAGAGAAATATTTTATAAATTTCAAATGAAAGCAGTACTGACTGCTCAGTCAATGAATACCAAATGTTTCCTTATAGGGAAATACCAAATGTTTCCTTATAGGGAAATACTGTATCAAATATGATACGAATGGCCCTAGAGGGTTAAAAATAAGAGAGATAGATATCTAAACACAGAAATATTTTACTTATTTTAAATATCTTGGTTGCGTGATTATTTGTATTAACCTTTGCAATTTTCAATTAGTAAATATAGTTTTCACTTATTAACTTAATAACGTAATTGGAACGATGATTGGAAGAAAATTTTTGAAACTTTATAAATTATTACTATAAAAAAATAAAAATAAACACGTTTCTTGCAAAAATTGATTATTCATTGATATTTATTTCTCTTCAAACTATGGCATCCTTAATAAATAGTGTTTATAAAAGCAATTAAAAGTTACCTAAATAAAAAAAAAGCCATAGTTTTATTACATTTTTGTTTTCGCTTTTTGCAGTAGATATTCTGAAAAGAGCAACTGTTAGAGAGAGAAAGAAAAAGGTGATTTACACCCCCCAGGGAATCCTGCATTTAGTTAATAAAACAAAGTTCCCGAACGGTAGTCAGTTTCTAGAAATTTCAGGAAATTAACTGGAGCAGGCGGATAACATATGTAAAAAAATATATATTTTTTGTAACAAAGATTTTATTTAAAAAAAAAACAAGAATAATTTCAGCCGTTTCTGAATAACTCCTGAAAGTTCCATCAAAAGGCGACCATTATTGGATTTTTGTAAGAATTTAAACTCTTGTAAAAATCGGGTCACTTGCTAACGGAAAATAAAAAAGATATTTAATAAAAATTTCGAACGTGTTAGAAAGCATTAAAACTTAATTAAAAAAATAACTTGATATTTCTTCTTAATAATAACATAAAAATTTTGACGATAAAACTTAGTTTTTATTAAGTTTGGGGCCATTAAACATCATGCTATGCTGTTTTTTCAGCGAATGGGTATCTACATTAGATATATTATTTTACTATTTATCATTCCTGTCTTCCCAAACCAAAACATTGTACAAATGGAACAAGTTAAGACTTCATGCATAATATGCATGTGGACTGTAGCACAAACTAGAAAGGAAGAATATTCTGTTTTGGTGAAATGAAAATTATCGAATGAATCAGTCAGTAACTGGGACCAGGTTAGCGTTATATACTCACAAAGAATTGTACCATAAAACAGAAATCACATCACTTTATAACAACAGCAACTACTACTAAAACGGATAGTGTATGTAACTCGAAGAGAAAATAATGACTTAATCAATATGTTGACATTCCACACTACTTTAAATAAAAGGTTAGGAAGGAAACCCCCATCAATACTAGAAAGAGCAATAGCAGCTACTGGACATGAAAAACCTGTTTTCCTGAAAAATTATTTTCAAAGAAAGATTTTATAAATTTAAACCAAAAGAGAAAATAATGCCATGAATCAATATGTTGACATTCCACACTACTTCCAATAAAAGGTTAGGAAGGAAACCCTCATCAATACTAGAAAGAGCAATAACAGCTACTGGACTTGAGAAACCTTATTTTCCTAAAAAATTGTTTTAAAAGAAAGATTTTATAAATGTGAACCAAAGAAGAAAATAATGCCATAATCAAGTTGTTGACATTCCACTCAACTTCCAATAAAAGGTTAGGAAGGAAACCCTCATCAATACTAGAAAGAGCAATAACAGCGACTGGACTTGAGAAACCTATTTTCCTGAAAAATTGTTTTAAGAGAAAGGTTTTATAAATTTCAACCGAAAGAGAAAATAATGACATAATTAATATGTTGACATTCCACACTACTTTAAATAAAAGGTTAGGAAGGAAACCCCCGTCAATAATAATAAAAAAAAAAGCAATAGCAATAACAGCTACTGGACATGAGAAACTATTTTCCAGAAAAATTGTTTTAAAAGAAAGGTTTTATAAATTTCAACCGAAAGCTGTATAAGCTGGTCAATGAATTAGTGCTGAATGTTTCTTTATGGGGAAACGGTTAATATTATCCTTAAGTTAGATGTTTAGATAGAAGCAAGAAGCCACTCCCTTTCCTCTGATTTTAGGGCTCGCACCATATTTGGTGTGACCATATTTCATCATTAAATTATCATGCTGGAGCTCTCAAAACTATTCTTTGTGGTTTATTTTCTTAATTTTTTTTTTAGTTCCCTCTGGCACAAATCTTTGAACATCCACTATTCACCCCTCGATTTGTGTATTGAACTATGAGAAAAAACAAACAAGCAAAAAAAGCTTGGTAGCAATCACACTCCTGTCGGAAAACGAAATTTAGATACGTGATGACGTAAAGAGATTTATTTTTAAAATGACCAATCATAAAATGCGTTTATGTCTGTAAGAGTTTATCCGCCTTTCATTTCTGGCGGCAATTGTTACATTTGCACAGGTCGATTTTGGAAACCCGGCGATGCAATGGTGATGATAGTTGGAGTTTGACATAAAAAATACCTACACCAAATATTTGTTTTCCAAATCGTTACACTCGTTTGAGGAAATGACTTTGAAAGTAGAAAAATTGTAGCAATTAAAGTTTTTTCGTGAAATGTCAAGTTCAAGTACGTCTCGTCGTCAAGACAACCGTTAGGAAAATGAAATCATTATTTAGAATATGTTTTAAACTACACTTTTTTCATACACTAAATAAAAAGGAGTGAGGATAATGAATTAATAAAATAAGTATTAACTGTAAACGCAAAATTGTATTTTTAAGTAATAGCAACAGAAGTTGCTTTTTTTCCTTTTTTTTTTTTCAGGAACTTTCTTTGGTGGGAACATTTTAGTTGTTCACCGTTGTAAACACACGCTCGTTATTGCTTTATTTTTTAATTTAAAGAATAACAATTTTAGGTTAATGACTGAACTATTTCGAAAGGAGAAAAGAAAAAAATACTTGTTTAAAGTATATATTATTATATTTTAAGTGTCTTCAGCGAATTTAAACGTATTTGTTTCATCCGCTGAAAAAATTATTCCCGTTGTTGGTAAGTTAACTTTTTTTTACCCCTAATTTGTTTTTCTATTTCACATCAAATTCTATTTGAAGTTTTTTTTATTAAAATATGGTAATATTCCAGTTTTATATTAAAAAAAAAAATAGCCCATACAATTTTCTAGTTTTTCTAGTTAATAAATTACTTTACATCAAATTAGTGGCAAATTTTTATTTCTTTTATTTTTAGGGGGTAATTTTTTTTTTTTAAGTAGTATTGTTTTTCTAAAATTATAGTTTTAAAATCAGATAACCCACAAAGGTTAATATGAGTAAATAAATAAACTGCTTTAAAAGTTTTTCAAACTCTAAACACTACTACACACTAAAGATGGCACAACTACAGCAAGAATTAATCCCTTTAGAGGAGATAAAGTTTTAAAAATAAAAAAACCTAAACTAAACACTAGATGTTTCTGGTCTGGTCTGGTCCTGTCTTCTCAATAACGCTAATTCAACTCTACAAAGTTTTTCATTACTTCTTACCATAACTAGCAGTTATTTTTTTTACATATGAAACTGGAAGATAGCCTGAAACAGTTTTTTTAGTTATCATCCGTTTATTTCTTATTTTTTTCAGATTAAAATGTCAGTAAAAGCATGACGTTCAATTTTAACCCATGGTTCACAAAGATTTGCTGGTCCACTTTGTCGTTTGGATAAAACAGAACCCCCAACTTTACGACAAGTCATCCAGTTATTTCCTAGAAAACAGTTATCCCCACTTAAAAAATTGTGAGATTTCTAAGTTAATTGCCAAGGAAATAATTAGTATTTGGCAAGCAGTTAATCCACAATTGCCCTTGTTAAGGAAACGTTATAGAGGACAGCAGGTCAATATATTTTGCTATAAGAGGGCCAAACAGATTGACAGGAAATCTATTGCAGCAACCAAAATGAAAAGAATGAAGGAACAGCTGGACAAACTGTTTGATATATTTTCTTGTAGCTGTAAACTTCCTGTTTTTACAGTACAGTGCAAGACAGAAAATTGTCAAACAAGACATAGTCTGCACTTGTCCTCCTAACAAGAAGGTAAGATTAGTTCTATGATTCCTTTTTTACTTAGCAATATTTGAATACTAATTTTTAACATTTGAAATAATTGAAAACTATAGATTCACCTGCAATTATGTTCCTTTTTGTGGAAAATAAAATAATATATTGGTATTTGTCATGTATTCTGGATCTATTATTAAACATGCAAATTTTGCAATTTTCAGGTTCCCCTAGAAGACAGAGAAAACTTAAAGGACCAGAGGGAAAAAACAGAGCCAAAAGGTAGTTATCAACTGGGACCTATCGACAAAGGTGCGATAAAAAATACAAAAGAAAGTCTGCTGAAGTGGAGAGACTGGAGAGGCAGGATGAAAGACAGGAACAAGTTTCCCCAAATATTTCAATGCAGTCATCTTCTAGTGAAGGAACAACTGGTGACAGTTTTGACCCAGAAAGACAGCTGATGGGACCTTACAGCCTTTTAAAAATTCCAAGATATTCTATGGAGCTCAGAGGTGATGGATCTTCCAATCTTGGTGCTTGTGTAGCTAATGCCTTTCTGCTGGACCTAAAACATATGGGTCTTCTTCACCCAAAGTTAAATTTAAAGGATATAATTTTTAGATAAATCAAAAATTGACATAGAAAAGGCTAGAATAAAACTATCCGACCAATGTGAAGCATGTTCCATCAAACTGAGAATCTAGTTTGTGTTGGAATTGATTGTAAAGTTGATATGGACACTTTACAATACAAAGAAGTTGTAGATAAAAATGGTGGAAAAAAGATAGTGAAAAATAAAGGAGCAGAGTGCCACTTAACTTTCAACCAGAGAGCAAATATCTTACCTATAGAGTGATACTCAACCTGGGGACAACTGGTGTTCTCTTAGCTGAAGATGTTGCTGCAGTTTTAACAGAATATAACAGTGTAGATACTGTTAAAGCAATTTTGGTGGACAATACCAGTACAAACACTGGCTGTGAAGCAGGACTTATTACAGCTCTTGAAAAAAAAATTAACAAAAAATTAAATACTATTGGCTGTTCACTTCATCAAAATGAACTGCCATTGAGAGTAATTTTTAAATTAATTGATAGAACAACAAGACGCCTAACAACATTTAATGGTCCTTTACGGAAACTTTGTATCAATAATTATCAAGATTTGCATCAAGTAGAATTTTAAAAAAATTAGTGGCCCTCTAGATCATCATTATTTGATGGCAGAAGAAACAAATAATTCAAGTGGAGACCAGAGGCTACTTTTTGAGTATACTGTTGGCATTTCCTGAGGAGAAGTTAACCCAAGATATGCAGCTTGGAAAATTGGGCCCTTGAATCAAGCAAGATGGCTAACATTAGCCACAAGATTAATGCGTTTATGAACCAGAGGTGTCTATCCTCACTCTATGATAAATTAAACACTCTGGTCAAAGTTATCATTCAAGTGTATGCAGTTAGTTGGAGTTTGTGAACCTGCACTTACAGAGTGTTTTACAAATGAAGAACTTGAGAAATCGTCTATGACAGGAACTAAACTAGAACTTCCTATATTACCTGCCCATTCACAAGGGGTTGAAAGGGCTGTGAAATTAATGACAGAAGCTTCACAAGTTGTATATGGGCAGGAAGCAAGACATAGACACATTATTACGAAGTCATCGTGCCACCAAATTAGGCCTTCATTTTCCTCAAAAGGAAATTGCACAGAACAATTTAGTTCTATTATAACAGTTTTTATTATTGTGTTCAATAAAAATTTAAAATACTTGGTTCTCTAACCTTGTATCCAGTTGTTTTGTTGTGTAATACATCTTCACATATCTTTTCAAATTGTGAAATTTAAAAGATTTAGGTGCTAATTAACCATTTTTACAATTTTTGTTTAATCAATGCAGTAAAAGTTGCGATATTTTGCTAGTTGTGATTCATAATTAATATTATAATATATTTATTTTTCTTTCAATGTATTTCATATAAATATATCAATTTTAACTGAATTTTATTAATAAAGAAATTTCAAAATCAGTTTCTAGTAAAATTCTATGAAAATTAAGGATTTCTCAGCATTTTTCCATACAATTTTTAAAAATTAAATGCTCAGTTTTCTTTTCAAGATAGGAATCTAATTTTTGGTATCTGTTCTAATCACATCAAATCCCAACTATCATCACCAGTGCTGTGTTGATTTTCTGAAAAAAGTTGCAAATCAACCTACCCTCACACATCTCTAACAATGTGTTTTAGATCTTTTAGTTATTTCATAATTGTAGCTTCGAACCAGAGATAATTTGAACAAGTATATGCACCCCCAGTTCCGTGCTTAGCAATATCGCCCCACTCCAGTAGAATGCGCCTTGCGGTCCCTCTACCCACAGAATGCAACTTCTTCCCACTAAACACACTGAACCCACAATAAATGATACTTTAAACAAAATAACATACTCTGGAACGAACTTCACTTCGCAGACTGTCAGAGTCGCCAGATCTTCTTATACGTTTTATGACTTTTATGAAATCCTGAAAGTTTGAATATACATGTTATGTTCTTGTATGTATGTTGAAACAGATATCTATAATCTATTTCTCTCTCAAGTTCATTTGTTTTTTAAATTACAAATGATTTGTTGCGCCTCGGCCTCTTCAGGGCTGGAAGGCTTCTATCAAAGATTATATATATATATATATATATATATATATATATACTGTACAACTTAACTGCACATAAGGAAATCGAAACTAGCAATATAGGACTATATAGGGACGACAGACTGATGATAATTGATAAATCTACTGGAGGTAAGGTTGATAAAACCAGAAAATTAATCCATAGTCTTTAAATCCTTTGGCCTTAACGTAGTGGTTAACCACAATATCAAGAAAGTAGACTTCCTAGACATAACATTAGACCTAGTATTGAACACTTTCCAACCTTACATTAAAAATAACGCTAACCCAATATATATAAACCCCAACTCTAATCACCCTCCATCCATTATTAAGCACATCCCATCATCGGTTGAATGTCACATTAATACACACTCATCCAATAAAGAGATATTTGATAAGCATAAGGTAATTTATAATAGAATCCTTAATGAAAGCAGGTATAAATCATCAAAAATCAGTTTTGTGGAAAAATTCAAAAGCCCTAAAAGCAAAAATAGAAGCAGGAAAATAATATGGTATAACCCTCCATTCAACCAATCAGTTAATTTCAAGCTGGGACATAAATTTTTTAAATTAGTAGAGAAGCACTTTCCCAAAAATAACCCTCTGAGCAAAATCTTCAATAAAAATATCATAAAATTAAGCTATAGCTGTTCCAATAATCTAGAAAAAAATAATCAAAATGCATAACTCCAAAATATTAAAACTACACAGCAAAATTAAATCCAACACTAATACAAGTCCGTCCAGTGACAACAACCTCCGTAACTGTAGAAACCCCAACCAATGCCCCATGACCAATAAATGTCTGACAAAATCTCTGATATATATGTGTTTGATTTCATCCATAGAAAATCCTAAAGATGAAACAATATATATTGGGAATACCATGAACGTATTTAAAAGTGCTTTTACAATCACCTCTCAACCTTCAATAACAAAGAAAAACAAAACATGACATCTCTCTCCAAATACTTTTGGAAATTAAAAGACGAAAATAAAACACCTAAGATCAAATGGAAAATCCTCAAAAAAGCAAGAACAGCAAAATCTGTAAAAGAACCATACTTTCTTTGCCTTCAAGAAAAAATAGAGATCCTTAAATATATAAATAGTAACAAGCTTTTAAACCAGAGGCACAAAACCACAGGAAACTGCAAGCACATTAGGGACCTAACCCTACAATCATGCTAAGAAATACTAAGAGTTTGATTAGATATTCTTATTATAAAAGATTAAAAATGCTATAGAAAAAAAATCGATCCAATAAATCTTTAAAGGAAGGTCTAATACCCACAAAAACATCTAAATAAATAAAACGTAAAATTAAAGAAATAAAAAAGCTCCCAAACTATCACTAAAGCCGACACCTATAACCTTACTTAACGCAATAACCCTACTTAAATACAAAAATATTCCGTACTGGAAAAATCAAAATTAAACGAAACAAATGACTCCCAGACTCGAAAAAGAATCAAAATTCATATATTCAAAATTAAGATTAAATATACTACTTCAGAATAATTATATCATACACAAAAATAAACTTTAAGCACACGGAAGATCTAACCCTACAATCAAGCTAAAAATACTGGAAATTTGAGTAGATATTTTGATTATAAAAGATAAAAAATGCTATTGAAAAAATCGATCTAATGAATCCTTAAAGTAAGATCGAATACCCGCAAAACTATCTAAATAAAATATATAAAAACTTAAAATAAATAAGATTCAAAACGATAATTTATAGAAAAAATAATAAAAAATTTTGAAAGAAAAAACCGATCCTCTAAACTTAAAATTAAGATTAAACATACAATGCTATATAAAAAACTGATAAAATGCTAATTTGCATTTACTTCCTAAAAAATACAAGTTTATATTTCTTGAAATAACTTCGCCTAAATACAATAATACCCCAAACTTTAATATAAAATATAATAAAATATATAAAAAAAACCTATCCCGCTAAAATAAAAATAGGAAAAAACAAATATTAAAAAAAAATATTCCATACCGGAAGAATCAAATTTGAAAAGAAAAAACACTCCACCCCTATCACGTCTATCTAAGGAACCCCAAAGTGAAAACCTAGCCACAGGATCAAAGTAAATACATGAAATAGGTCTGCTAAAAACAGACATCAATCAATTAAACGATAGCCAACCATAAAGCCGCCCTAGAAATTCCTAAGGTCAACAAACATAAACCACACACACAAAAAGAACCCCCACACAAACACACAAAACTGACCAAGTAGTCTAACCACTCCACACACTGCTTTCTTAGAAATTCTAACCAAAAGATATACCCGACCGATAAAACTTACATTCCAACAGATAATACCATTAAGCAACAATTTCACATCTACACACCAGGTTCTTCAAAAGTCTAACGGTCAAAACGAAAGACACATTCCCTTCATTATCAATAACCCCAACCAACCCCACAACAACAACGAACCAAATATAAACAGAGGATGATTCCAAACTCTTACTCTTTCCCTCTCCCGATGATGTGTTGGAGTCCCAACATTGAAACAACCATATGATTGTAGAGAAGAGGACATATATAGAAGAAATTATGTACATGTTCTAAAACATAATTTATAATAAATATTCACAGCTCTGTACATCATATATCGAGCACTGTTTTAAATTAATGTTTTGGACGGGGAAAAAAATTTCTTTTCTCGCCTCGTTCTATACTCACACGCCGTATGTGTGTGTGTGTGTGTGTGTGTGTGTGTGTGTGTGTGTGTGTGTGTGTGTGTGTGTGTGTGTGTGTAAAGAGAGAGAGAAAGCAAGATACAAGTATGATAATAATTTTCCACTTAATCCTAATAATTATTTTGCTAATTTGTTTTTCATTACAATAGATCTACGGGGCCAAGGAGCCTTGCGGCTTCCCGGGGTCTTGTTCGTGTGTGTATGCGTGTGTTAATGTTTCAGAAGGAAACTGAAAATAAAGTTCGCTCACTTAGTTTGAAAGTTAATGGCATCAGCATTATCATCATTATTATTATTATTATTAATAATAATAATAATAATAATAGCAGCAGCTTATCTATTGTTATGGCTTGTCCAGCGGATTGTAACATAGCAACCAGGGAATTTGAAAAACTGTCAAAATATGAAGACCTGGGAATTGAAATAGAAAAAACTGTGGAAATTGAAAACAAGAGTTGTGCCAGTAATGGTGGGTGCACTTGGAGTGATACAAAATGAAACAAAGCAATGCATTGGGGGAGTCCCTGGAGGCCCCAGCTTGAAAGATATACAAAAAAATTTGTCTTATTAAGTACAGCCCACACACTAAGGAAAAATCTGTCTATGTAGCGCTAGGGATGATAGGGAAGATAGAAAAAGAAACCTGAAATGGAACCATAACAACACACCACGATCTGCCTTAGGTCTTCCCGCAGACTTGGTTGGTAGTGCGACCATAGCAGAAATCGAAATATGATGAAAAATGACATTAATAAAGTTTTCTTATTATTCAATATTTCCCTTAGTTGTCGATATTTCGAAATATTTTTTTAAACTATGATAATCTTTATTAAAAAAATACAAAATAAATAATAAATAATCTTTCTTAAAAACAAAAAATAAAGCAAGACAACAGAAAAAATACGATGAAAAAAACACTAAAAAACAGTTTCATTCAATTACGATATCCTTTCTTAGAAAGAATACTTATTTATTTTTATTTATTCATTCATTTTATTTATTTATTTTTCGCTAACCTTATCCTCGTCGGATTTAAAATGAAAGAATAATAACACTGACAACAGAATACAGTGGGCGAAGAAATTATTATTTTTAAATTTTACGGTAGTAAACTCAAACGTATGTCCACTTTTTCTTTTCCATTAAATTTTGAATTTTTTTTTTCTTATCTTAACAATTATTTTTATTGCAAGGACTAATGATGGTAGCAATTTTTTTTTTTAACAAAATATTCTCTAAGTGTAGTTGTAGTGGACGAAGGGTCCATTACTAATTTAAGTTTACGAGTCGACTCGACGTAACATGGGGTCATGATTTAAAACAGGAAATAAGAAAGACGAAAGGGCGAAGGTAACCAGAAAAACAATATATTAATAAAGGTTACATAGGGTTGAGAGCATGCATAAGTAAGTAAAATTAAGGAAAGAGAAGTTCTTTTTCTAGCTGAAAGAAAGGTTTGTACAATTGTTTAGATTATCGTCAAGAGTTCAAAGTTCCAATCCTTGATGAAATTATTCAGACAGAAAACAAGGTTCTGTGTCTGTGTATGCGTTTAAGCAAGAAAGTCGGACAGAAGACAAAGTTCTGTGTCTGTGTGTGCGTTGAGTAGAGAGAGAGAGAGACTTACATGCGAATGTAGTAGTCTTAGGCAGTCTGTGGATTTCTACTGACGAAGGTTGGAAAAATTGTGAATTTATGTGTAGAAAGTTATTTTATGTAAGGTCCAGTTTGAATGAAAGTTAATGTGCATAGTGTTAATGTCGGTGAGAAGAAAAATAAAAAAAAATTGCGCCACTAATTGCTACTCGCAATTAGTGCGCGTGTGTTTGTGTGAGTTAGGGAGACATGTCTGCTCTTGCCCCGGGACGAAATCCTAACTAGCGTACCACGTGATGTTCCCCGCTTTTATTAGCATGCGTTTACGCGGGAAAACTAAGTTATCACGTGAACGCTGAATCACCATGTATGTGTGTGTGTGTGCGTGTGTGTGTCAATGTATCAAACCCCACATAGTGATGTTTTTTTCCGTTGAACGGCCGTTACGTCCAAGTTTTTTTGGTTTTTTTTAAACCCGCGTCTCTTTCTTTGAGTTTTTTTCTCTATGTGAAATTTTGTTTTACTATCTAAACTTATTTATAAATGGAACATTGTCTGTGTGTGTGTGTGTTTCTCTGTGTGTGTATGTGTCTGTGTGTGTCCGTTACCTATAGACTCCGAAACGGCTGAACAGATTTTCTTGAAAATTTACACAGTTGTACTATAAGCGTCTGCAAGTGTTCTTAGCTAGGTTTTGTGTCGAAGTACCCGATAAATATCGATAATCGAAAAAATCGGGTTATAGAAGGAGTGTTCCGATCTTAATCAAATTTGATACACTCATAGACATAAGAAACGATATTCAGAAGTTTCAAGGTTGCAGTTCTTACAATAGTGCAGAAAATCGATGTACCTCCAAAAAATCACTGCTCATTTTCGATACCTAAATTTAAATTTAATTTTTAAAAATAAAAATAAAAATAAAAATAAAAAATAAAAATGTTTTCTTGAAGCTTTAATTTTAGCTTTAATTGAAAGCCAAGAGATTAAATTTACTAATTACAGTAAGCAAAATACCCTGGTTTAGTTCAAACCGAAATTATATTGATCGGAATCACATATTTAACTGCTGAAAAAATTTAACTAAATTTCTGTTTTAAAAATCTTGCAAAAAAAAAAAATATATATATATATATATATATATATATATATATATATATATACCTCCCTGACACGTTATTTAAGTCGATTTTTATAATTGAAACTTATCTTTATCTGATTTCAAACAAGTATTAAGTGCTTACTGTTGGGGAATTTACGAAATAAATTACTCTTTAATGACGGTAGCCCTCTTGTCAGCAGTTATCTAGGCGACAAATTGTGTTGACAAGTAGCAGGTGTGAATGACGTTTGGATGGCGACCGAAAGTGACAAAAAATTCATGTAGCTTAAAACGTAACATTTGGAAATTTAAATTTTTTTTTGTTGTTTTTTAACTAAATAGTAAAATTAAAAATTTAACATAATATTTTCAGCAAGTATAATATTTTATAGAATTTTAGTTTAGATTTATAGCCAGACTATGCTTTTTGAATAAATAAAAATATGCTTTCTGAATAAATAAAAAATTAAATTTCTTTTAAAAGAAAGAATTAAATTAAAATAACCGAACTAAGTCATGTTATTTATTAATATTTTTCTGAAATATTAAATATTTTTATGTTTAGATATTACATATTTATCTTAAATTATTTATTAATATGGTTTCTGAAAAATTAAAAAAATTAAATTTCTTTTAGAATAATTTTAATTTAATAAAAAAAAGAATGAAATTAGAATCAAAGTGTGGTTTGTGTCGTTTTCGATGTAAGGGGAATTCATCCAAACACTTGTTAACTTCTAAAAACATACGACCTCTACGGAAACTTGTTATGACCCCTATGGAACACCGTACTTAATAAAAATTTCCAAAATTTTTTTTTTTAATTATTTTACAAATAAAATGGGTTAATGATTTTTATTAAACTTTTCAATTTTCGATAGCCAGTATGATAATCAATTCTTAAGTAAAAAAGAAATTCAACAACGTTTTTATAACAGGTTTTTAAAATATTTTTAACACTTTTATGAATTATTATAATAAAAAAATTAAAAAATATAAACAATTATTTCAAAATTTTATTAGTAAATGAAAAAAAAATTTTTCTTCAGACTATAATGTCCTTAATAATTATTATTTATTCCAGCAATTAAAAGTTTATCAAATTAAATTATATCAGAGTTTTATTGCGTTTTTATCTTACTCTTCGGAGTAGATTTTCGGTCAAGTTGTCCACTTTAAAATAAAAGACATAGATGATTTATATGCCCCAATGAGTCCTGCATTTAACTAATAAAAATTTTTTTTGCAGCTAATTAAAATTGATTAAAATTTCATGGATTTACGTAGACGGGGGGGGGGGGTAACAGAGTTAAAAAAATATTTTCACCAAGATATTTAAAAAAATAATAATTTCAAAAATAATTTCATTCATATGTGAATGAGTACTGAAAGTTTCATTCAAATCTGACTATTTGATTTTTGCGAGAATTGTCAAATTAATGTGTTTGTTACCGGGAAAAAAGTGGGTTGTGTCATCATTACATTACGTAACCCATTGTAAAACAGTCGTAAACTTTTTTTTAGCCGCTAACTCAAATAAAAACAACATTTTCTATCAAAATTTCGAAAATGTTAGCAGGAATTCAAAATTTTTAAAAAATAATTAAAAATTGCTTTGATCTTTCCTCTTAATAAAAATATAAATATTTTGATGGAAAAAGTTTGTTTTATTAAGTTTGTGAACTTTTTTTTATTCATACTATGCTGTTTCATGCTGTTTTTTTTTTTGTTTTTTAGCGATTTTTTGGAGGTACCTTTGTGTGTGTGTCTGTTTATCTGTCTGTATGTCCTTTATACAAATCTACAATTTTTATCCGATTCCCACCAAACTTCACACAAATATTCTTTTTAGGCTGAGTCTGAGCTCCAGGACCATGGATTAGTTTTAAAGCTTTCATTACACCCGAGCAACGCCGGGCTATACTGCTAGTTTTAACATAAACATGAATTTTTCTTCAGATATTATCGATTTTTTTTTAACATAAGCATGAATTTTTTTAACATAAACATGAATCTTTTTTTCTTAACATAAACATGAATTTTTCTTCATATATTATTTAATTTTATTACAGTTTTTTTTTTCAAATATGAAATTCTGTTTTACTATTTTAACATGAATTTTTCTTCACATATTCTTTAAATGATCCTAATAAATAAAATCATCAGTTTTATATTTCCTTTAGCTGTCGATATTTCGTAATAATTTTTTTTAAAACTATTATAATTTTCTTAAAAACAAAAAACAAAACAAGAGGAAAATAAATTAAATACGATGAAAGACAATTTCTACGATATTATTTTATAGAAAGAATACGTATTTATTTATATATTTATTTTTATTTATTTATTGATTTTATTTACTTATTTAATTTATCTTATTTTGATAACCCTATTTTCGACCAAAGACTTTAATGAAAAAAATAACTGAATATACAGTGGACGAACAAATTATTATTTTTATTTTAAATCTCACAGCACTAATAAACTTAAACGTATGTCAACCTTTTCTTTGCCATTATTTTATTTTTTTTTTACAAGGACGAGTGATAGTAACAATTCTTTTTTTTTTTTAAACCAGCGTCTTTCTCTTTGAATTCCAATCGCGTCTGTCAGCTGTCGCTTGGCAGCCCATTTAGGAGAAGGAAAACTCCGAACAACAACCCGCAACTCAAGGTGTTAATCGTGCCGAGGAGTGAATGGCTACTGCGTTATGAGGTCACAAACGATCTCCTACAGGCTTCGGGACCTTGTTTGTAAAAGACCGTTAACAAATGTGCCGGGCAACTTTGGGTGGACTTTTGGACCCGTGCGTCACTCGTGGAAAAAATATGAGAAATACAAATAGAAATAAAAAGTCCAGTATGGCTCTTCCAGTGGATAAACAGGGAGCCCGTCCTCCAGGAGGGAACCTACCTGACGTCGAAAATCTGACATAGGAACAAACTCCTACACAAAGAATGAATCTTCAGGTCCCCATAACCAGGATAATCCTAATGATGGTCCTGAAAATTCTCCAGCTAGATCTATAACCGTATATTTAAAGAAAGAAAAAATAAAATGGTCTAGTGAGGAGTACAAAGTCGTTATGACTGCATTTCATGAAGCGTTACTCAAACCTCAAAAAACATGACTCGCCAAACATGACATTTGGCGTGAAAAAGTTGGTCAAGCAAATAGAAAGTATATTGACGAAAATAAATTAGCCAATTTACGAAGATACATCATTCGTAATAACCGATTGACAGAGGCTGAAATTAATGAGATTAAAAGAATTGTAACCAGAATAGACGAATCAACAAAATATGAAAAGAACCAGAATCAGAAATAAAAAGTAATAACATCAAACAAGCCACAGGTCATAATGTAGAAACCGTGATACACACAAATCACTGTGAAGATAATGCTGTAAGCTTAGAAGTGCTGGAAAGGTGTGATCTGAGTCAGTTACAAGACGAAAATAAAACGAGTTCAGAACACATTGAACAGAATTATTTTACGGAAAATAAGAACAGTATACAAGAAGCCAAGGAAGAAATTAAGAACCATATAAGTCAAATACAAAATATTGCAATGGAGGAACGAAAACAGCTCCCAAAATTACAACCAACAAAGCATAACCTCCGAACTATTAAGCTCTATAATACAGCACTCAAATTAATTTTGAATGAAGAAGACACTCATATAAATCTCAATGAATCAATATATGCATCAGAAATAGCAGCAACAAAAAAATTGAACATCAAATAAAAAACAAGGCAGTCTCGCAGACATGAAGATCCACCTTGGAAAAGAAAAATAGAAAAAGAAATCGAACAACTTAGAAGTGAACTATCAGTACTGGATGAACTGACTAGAGAAATAAATGTAAGAACTAGGAAGAGCAGAAGAGTCGAAAGAAAATACAACATTAGAAATGAAAATGAAGTCCTATCAACTAAGGAAAAAATAAAGCAAACAATACAACTGAAGGCTCAAAGAATAAGACGCTATCAGAAAAGATCAAGATTCTACAGACAAAACAAGATTTTTCAAACCGATGCAAAGAAATTTTACAGGGAAATAGTTAAAAAAAAGAATTGAAGTGACAGCCCCCCTCCTCAAAAAAAATGGAAGAAGTTACACAGTTCTGGGAAAAATATGGGCTTGCCCTAAAGAACATAACAAAGAAGTAGATTGGATTGCACAAGAGATAGAACGAATCAAAAATAAACCAGAACAGACATGGGATGGAATTACAGAAAAGGGCGTTAAATTTGCACTAAAAAAGCACACAATTGGAAATTTCCAGGTTTCGATAAAATTCCTAACTTTTGGCTATATTATTTAAATACAGCACATAAAAAAAAAACTAAGCAAAGAACTTCAAGAAATGGTTGACGATCCCACTAAAATTCCTGCATGGATGACCAAAAGAATTACATTTCTTCTACCCAAGAATAGTGACACAAACAACCCGAAAAACTACAGACCAATTACATGCCTTCTGACAACATATAAACTATTAACATCTTTTTTAACAAAACAGACATATTTATTCTTAGAAAGAAATTACATGTTACCGCTTGAACAAAAAGGGTGCAAACGTGGCTGTTGCGGATGTAAAGACCAATTGCTTATTAACAAAATGATCCTGGAAAACTGCTACAATACAAAGAAAAATCTTAGTACTGCCTGGATAGATAATTGTAAGGCATTCGATAGTGTGCCACATTCCTGGATTTTAAAGACTTTAAATATATAGAAGATATCACCCGTCATCATCAATTTCATCAAACAGTGCATGTCTATATGGAAAACAACTCTTTACCTCAATCATGTAAATGGAACCTATAAGTCTGATGAAATAAATATCAAAAGAGGTATATTTCAAGGTGATTCTTTGTCTCCCTTACTATTCTGCATATCATTAATAGCACTAACCAGTCAACTTAATAAGACAGAATGTGGTTATAAAATAGGCCAAAAGAAAATAAGCCATCTATTTTACATGGATGATTTAAAGTTGTATGCTAAGAATGATAATGAGCTGGAAGGTCTTCTGCAAACTGTAAAATGCTTCAGCGAAGACATTGTAATGAAATTCAATTTGAATAAATGTGCTAAAGCTACAGTTTTATGTGGATCACTACAAGAAACATCCTCAATTAGCTTAGACCCTACTGTAACAATAAAAGAATTGAAGCTAGAAGAAGCTTATAAATACCTAGGTGTAAATGAGAGCGAAAACATTCACCATAAAAAAATGAAAGAAATAGTGCGTAAAGAGTACTATAGAAGGCTACGAATGATATTAAAAACTGGATTGAATTCTCAGAACAGAATTATAGCCATTAATAGCCTTGCAATCCCAGTTGTCCAATATAGTTTCAACATCTTAAACTGGACTCTAAACGACATCAGGCGAATGGATTCTAAAACAAGAAAGCTTCTTTCTAAGCATAAGATGCATCATCCAAAGGCTGATGTAGACGTCTATACATACCCCGTTAAGAAAGTGGAAGAGGTCTTAATCAGCTAGAATTGTCATACAAGACAACAACTATTGGCTTACTAACATACATAGAAACAACAAAGGACTGGATGATACAATTAGTAAGGCAACATGAAGAAAGAAAGAAAAAATATTCAATAATAAAAGAAGGCAGTAAATACAAACAAGATTTACAGTTAGTAGTTTCTGTAGAAAAGCAAAACAGAAGCCAAGAACCAACTATTGCGGCAAAAAATATGGAAATGAAAGCCAAAGATAAAGCTCTTGAACAGATGAAACAACGCTGGCAAGACAAACCTCTGCATGGCCAATATCCAGAACGTGCCAATAAATCCAATGTTGATAAAGTTAATACTCATTAATGGTTACGTGCATCTAGATTAAAGTCTGAGACTGAAGGCTTTATTCTTGCAGCGCAAGACCAAAGTCTTTTCACTAGAAACTTTCTGGCAAATATTACACATAATTATATGGATCCAAAAATGCAGGTTTTGTGATAAACACCAAGAAACAATCGACCATTTAATCTCAGGCTGTTCTGTACTTGCCTCAAATGAATATAAAAATCGCCACGATAGAGTTGGGCAATATTTACATTGGACAATGTGCAAACACTATGGAAAATCTGTTAACAAACACTGGTATGAACATCACCCAGCACCGGTTACAGAAATAGAAGATGTCACCATTCTATGGGATTACACCATTTACACAGACAGAAAAATTGAAGCAAATAGGCCAGACATTATTGTTAAAAACCAGAAAGAGAAAACTTGTCTGTTGAGTGATATGGCTTGTCTAGCGGATTGTAACATAGCAACCAAGAAATTTGAAAAACTGTCAAAATATAAAGACCTGGAAATTGAAATAGAAAAAATGTGGAAATTGTAAACAAGAGTTGTGCCAGTGATAGTAGGTGCACTTGGAATGATAAAAAATGGAATAAAACAACACATTGAAAGAATCCCTGGAAACCACAGCTTAAGAGATATACAAAAAATTGTCTTATTAAGTACAGCCCACACACTAAAGAGAACTTTGTCTATGTAACGCTAGGGATGATAGGGGATGAAATGGAGCCATAACGACACACCAAGACCTGCCTTACGTCTTCCCACAGACTTGGTAGGTAGTGCGACCATAGCAGAAATCAAAATATGATGAAAAATGACAACATAATAATAATAATAATAATAATAATAATAATAATAATAATAACATAAAATAATATAATAACAAAATATAAAGACCTGGAAATTGAAATAGAAAAAATGTGGAAATTGAAAACAAGAGTCGTGCCAGTGATAGTAGGTGCACTTGGAATGATACAAAAAAAGGTACAAAACAACACAAAGAAAAAGTCCCTGGAAACCCCAGCTTAAGATATATACAAAAAATTGTCTTGTTAATTACAGCCCACACACTAAGGAGAACTTTGTCTATGTAACGCTAGGGGTGATAGGGGAGATAGAAAAAACATGAAATGGACCCATAACAACACACCACGATCTGCCTTAGGTCTTCCTGTAGACCTGGTAGGTAATGCGACCATAGTAGAAATCGCATTATAATGAAAAATGACAGAATAATAAAAATGATTAATCTGGGCAGAATAATATTGTCATAGATTGACGTCAAGAAAAAGATTTGAAAGTTTGTTTATTTTTCATTTTCAGCAAAACAAAGAAAAAGAAAATAACCCGCCAACCAATCCCCTTTACAGTGCCTGAAAAATAATATAAAATAAGATAATTATTTGTTATAATATATCAAATTTAAAAATCTTTTTTCTTTTCCCAAATTGAAAGCGGTAACTTTAACTAAACAAATTGAAATCGGTAATTTTAAATTAAGTAAACATTTCTTTTTATTCTTGTATATTTGTGTCCACACTTGTAATATTAAATTTTTATTTCTTTATACATTTATTTATTTATTTATTTATTTTCTTCTTTCCTCCTTTTTATTCCCCCTCTCCCTTCACGCACATGGCTTCGAAACCTTAAAATAGAACAGTTCTCTAATTCCATTCAGTATTTTTACGTGGTTGAATACGCTGGAAATTACGTTACTAGGCTCCGCCCACTTTTCTTTATATTATATATACAGGGCGTAAACGTCCATCATCAAAATCACATCTACCAGGTAAGTTACAAGTTTTGTGGTCATTCAAAAACAAAATATTCTTACAAAAATGTTTCTTGTGTTTCAGCTTAAATTTTAAGTGCGCCTATCTGAAGCAATATGACTATTTATTTATTTAGCCTCGTTTACTGGTCACATTCTTGTCGTATCTCCAAGGAAACATTAACTTGCACGACTTGCTACGACAGGAGTAGCCTCAACGGAATTTAGTAGCAGTGGGGACTCCGCTGTGTGTGAGTATTTTCTTGCTGACTGACAAACCCACAACGACATCTCTTTTCTCGTCTCCCTCTTCACTCGAATACAAGCCCTTGACTTAAGTCCTTAAACTTCGAGGATCACAAAATATTTTTTTCTAGCCACAATTATTACCCAAAGTTTAGAGTTCAAAGTCCGGATTTCGAATTGTGATAAGCAAGGCGGACCTTTTTGACACGATATCTTTTTGTTTTTTATATTCTCTTTTAATGTAAGGAATGTGCGTTTGTGGTGCAGTGGATAGCGGCTCGGAACGATAAATCGGAGAGCCGAGTTCGAATTCCAGTTGAATTCTTTGCATTGATTTACGCGAAAATATCCGTCTCCCTCTAGCTATGTGTTAAATAGCAGAACAGATTGGATTCTATAGCCTTGGTTGGCAACCAGTTTAGAGCAGCAAAAATGGTAACCTGCTGCAGGAAAATTATGTAAGTCATGTCTCTTTCATGTATGACACTTAACTGACAGAAGGTAAAGATAGTATATTTTCTGTTGATTCACCCCCAAAGTTACTTATCGAAAATATTAATTCTACCCAAGAAATTGGTAAATTTTTAGCACTCTTTCGAAGTTATAAATTTTAAATCAAAATTTGTTTTACTTGCCTCGCAACAACTCTAGCCCTCAGAATAAAAAATACTCAAAATCAGGGAGTTATTCACGTTTCATCAGTGCTGGTGATATTCGAGGTATTTATATGGATTTTTTTTTTACAATTAAAAGAAAAACGTGAATGAGGACCCACACTCAAAAATAGCGAACCCGATTTGATGCGATCGCAAAGGTTAACGCACCCCGAGTGCAATGGAAAGTCCTCGCCCCGGAAGAATTTGGTGAGAATTTTAGTAAATATAAATTCATTTTATTATGGGGTGAATTAACAAAAAAAAAAAAAAAAAAAATCCGAGTGATAAAATAACTTGTGACTCAAGCACTATTTCATTTTAGTCTGTCTGATTAGTAGGATCGAACTCCTCCATACACCGAAAAATTAGCTTGCTAATCATTCCAGTGAATTGTCTAAGTTAATATCCTTAAAATCTCCAAGAAAATCCGGAAAAAAAAAGCACTTGTGAATATGATCAACTATTTTTTACAATCTCAACGGGTTTGTCTACAAGTTGATATTTAATTAATTTTTTAATTTAAAATTTCTTTGTTAATCTTGTATTTCTGATCCTATCATTTTTATTTTTTCATTTATTTGTGCATTATTTTATTTTTGTTTGTTTTGCTAATTAACGTAAGAAATTTAATTTTCTCTCGCTAGTCTAATAATTATTTTTCTTATAAGTTATTTATAACTTATTTTCGATCTTCTTCTGTAGTATAATTTAAAACACGCATATGTGAAGAGCTGTGGGTTAAATAGGCAGGCTATTCTCTCTAGGATGTGCGTGTGGTGCAGTGGATATCGGCTCGGAACGAGAAATCATAGAGCCGATTTCGAATTCCACTTGACTTCGTTGCATTCACTTACGCACAAATACCTTTGGGAAAGGTATGAATTTGTCTCTTCTACCTCCAGCCATGAGTTAAATAACAGAACAGATTGGATTCTATTGTCTACTGCAGAAACCTACTGTGCCCAGTCAGTCATGTCTCTTTTGTGTATCGCGTATGGCACTTGACTAACTGACTCTTCCCCTTCTTGGTTGGCAACCACACCCAGTGAAAGAAAACAGAATTCCAAAACCATCGTGAAAACCACTACTTCCTCTCTCTAGTAGAAATGGCAATTCATAGGTAAGGAAACTGTAGGAAGCTATGATCATTTCCTTCGTGGAAAACCCTTCAAATACTTCTAAATGTTAGCTTGCACAATTTTATATTGTCTAAAAACAAGAATTAATATCAAATACCGTTATCCATAAATTTATTATATATTGTTTAAAATATATACTCGTGTGAGGAAAAAAACTGTTTGCATTCTCATATCTTACTCTATTCTGAGGTCCTCAAAGAAGAAACATTTATTTTATTTTTTGTAGGGATGGGGTCCCCCGCTATATTCCTGCCATTTATTAATTTCTCACTTCACCCCTAGACCACAAAGAGGAAACCATAATCATTCTTATTATAGATGGTTCTAGTTTTTATTTACATACTTTTATGTGACGTATGTTAAATGGTTCTACTCATTGAAACTTGTTTTATTCTTTCCAAAAATACTAGGTCTTGTTTCAGTTAAATTCTTGATTTAATTGATTCGTGTTTTACGGTTTATCGATATTTTGCAGGATATTTAAAGTCATTAAATAGTGGAAGATTTTTTTTTTTTTTGAGACGCTAATGATTTAGGCATACAAATCCTACTAATTAAAGAGGTGGATTCATATTTGCGAGCAAGTGCATGTAACGAGCTCAACTGGAATTGGAACATGGTTCCACGATTAACATTTCCGAGCCAGTATCCATTACACTACTCACATCCAATTTAGTGGAACTGGTATTCCAAAGCTGTCACCCATCTAGATACTGACCAGACTCGATGTTGCTTAACTCCTGTCATTGTACGGGGGGGGGACTAGTGCTTCAACGTGTTGTCTGTGAGTCTAACTAAAGTTAATGCGAGTCTCTTAAATATGAATAATAAATTTAATTAACTTTGATTTCGATTATAAATTACGTAGATAATTATAGTTTTATTTGTTTTTAAATTTAAGTTGTATTTAAAAATTTAATTTTTGAAATTATCTGAAGCCAAAATCATTAACAATATGTTGTTCAATATTTTTCAGCAAACACCAAGGAATAAAACGTTAATTACAGAAAGTTACGAAAAGAAAAGGAAACTCTACCAAAAATCTTTTTAAAAAATTAAAATCCAATAGTAAGTATTTCTATTCTTTTATTTTTTTATAAGAGTCACACGTTGCTAGATTCTTGTGTCATTGTAGATATTGTTACGAAGTCTGTGACGATTCGGTCACAATCCATGGCTGCTAGAATATTCTGCCTCTAACAACGCAAGGAATAATCCTCTCTACTATAATAAAAACCGTTATGTATTTATTTGCGTAATATATATATATATATATATATATATATATATATATATATATAAATTTATTTATTTATTATAAATTATAATTTAGAACATAATTTGAACACGTTCTAAATTATAATTTATAATAAATATTCATAGGTTTATATCTATATTGAACATTGTTTTTAAATTAATGTTTTGAACGTTGTTAATATTTTCTTCGTTCCTTATTCATATATATATATATATATATATATATATATATATATATATATATATATTTAATTCCTGTCACGGTCATTGAGATAGAAACAATAGCGAGGCCTCGTCGGTTCAATGCATTCTCTTTACTATCAGTTATTAAACTTTACTACCAGTTATAAAAGAACTTGCCGCGTGTTCGCTCATTAATAGTGCCGTATTTTATTTTATTGTAATAATTATGTCACCGAGTATGATATATATATATATATATATATATATATATATATATTGTAATTTTGCTATTAAAATGGTTTAAAAAAGCTTAATATCACGACACAACAATTTCCATGTTTCAGAACAATACTGTTCTTCTTCAGGTGATATGTTAAAATAAATGGTGAAAATGATTTATTTTTAAAATATAAGATGAGTTAGTGGTTATTTAGAAAATTAGGGAGTGGTAGTTGAAGAAAATGGTTTAGGTGTATCAATATTGTTCAATAAAAAATGAGAATTATGTAACCATGGAGATTTAATATTTTTATTTTGTGTAGTGATATTATACTTTTATAAACCATTGTAATAACAAAATTTTAAATATTAAGCTCTACTTTGTATCGAGCATTCTTTATAAAAGTAAATGCTTGAACAGTGGATTTTAATCTACGTGTTCTTTCACTTTTTTGTATATATATATATATATATATATATATATATATATATATATATATATAAACTTATTCATAAATGGAACTTTGTCTCTGTGTGTGTGTGTGTGTGTCCGTTACCTATAGACTCCGAAACGGCTGAACCGATTTTCTTGAAAATTTACACAGTTGTACTATAAACATCTGCGAGTGTTCTTAGTTAGATTTTGTGTCGAGGTACCCCCGATAAATATCGAAAATCGATAATCGAATAAATCGGGTTATAGAAGGAGTGGTCCGATTTTAATGAAATTTGATACACTCATACACAAAGACATAAGAAACGATATTCAGAAGTTTCAAGGTTGCAGTTCTTACAATAGTGCAGAAAATCGATAATATATATATATATAAGGAAAGCTGTTTGTGTGTATGTTTATCTGTCTGTATGTCCTTTATACAAATCCACAATTTTTATCCGATTCTCACTAAACTTCACACAAATATTCTTTAGGTTGAGTCTGAGCTCAAGGGCCATGGATTAGTTTTAAAGCTTTCATTACACCCGAGCAACGCCGAGCTATACTGCTAGTATATATATATATATATATATATATTGCCGTCATTTTAGAGACCATATCGATACAAATATTTTACCATTTTTGACGGCACGGGCCCACACGTTATTGTGATAATTTTTTTTTACAGTATAGTTATCATTGTTCAAGGCCCAGGAGCCTCTCGAGGTAGAGGCTTCCGTTAAGATGTATTTTATACGGTTAAGAGTGTAAAAATTGTAGTAATCGGGAGAACATCCCCTGTTTTCCTAGGGTCCTTTCCTAGGGTCAGTATTCGCGGGAAGAAGCTGTTCGGGTGGAACTTATTTCTCACCGATGGAACGCCTGTGGCATGGCGGTTCCTAGCCGTGATGCAGTTCTTCCGAGCACTTTCCATGGGAATAGCGATAGAGCTTGCTACATTCCACTTGCGAGAGAGGGGTTTGAGTGTAGGAGAAATAATTTTTCTCCAAGTTTTCAGAGACGCTTTCGAATTTTGTCTAGAATTCAAAGTGAGGTCTGAACAGCAAATGCCCAGATGTGTCAACAATACTCCATTCTGGGCCTGATCTGGCTCTCATAAAAGGTAGAGGATATGGAATATGAGAAAGGTTTTCTACAGTATAAGTAGCATGGTGGGCCTTAGCCGTCAGTGCTAGGGCTGATATTACCAATGACTGAAGTTTGTCCAAATATTTTTTGTAGAAATAATACTAGAGCAGTGAGGGGCTTGCAACATTCAAAATGTAAGAGAGAGGTTGGAGGGTGAAAAAAAATTGTTCTCCAACAAGGACTCGAAGATGCTTTTGAATGTGTGTTATGGTGCAGTAGATATCCACTCAGAATGAGAGAGTGAAGAGCTAAGTTTGACTTCTAATCAAAATCATTACATTCAATTGTGTGCAAATACCCTTGGGAAAGGTATTAATCAGCCACATCTCTCTACCCAGCAGGAGAGATTGGGTTTTATAGCTTTGGCCGGCAACCAGTCTACTGCAGAAAGTAATAGCAACCTACTGGAGGAAAATCTTCTACCCACTCAGCCATGTCCCTTTTGAGCATCTATCACGTATGGTACTTAACTGAAAGACTTGAAAGTAAAGATTGGGCATCTCCTGTCCAGATATGGGCAACGGTAATTCATTTTTGGGCCTGACCTGACTCTTATGAAAGGTAGAGGATAGGATGAGGAGTCAGGTAGTTATTGGAGCGATATAGATAGCTGATCATTTTACCTGCACCTTTAGCGATGGATTCTTATTCATATCGAGAAAATCTTTGAGCATTCCTAAAACCTAAAAAAATGAATGGGCTTATGACCATGTCATGTTGAAACACAGTTTCCTGTATGATCACTGAAGTTAAGAAACATTGAGTCTGGTCAGTGCCTACAAGTGAGTGGCACGACAGGTCCCAACTGTGAAGATCAAACTTGGCGGAACCAGATGATTCAATTCATATGAGCACTATTTATGGTTGTAGTGATAGAGCAGTTAGAGACTTGCCATATTCCGCTTGAGGGAGAGAGAGAGAGAAAGAGAGGTTGGAGTGTGGAAAATAATTCTTTTCCAACAAGGCCTTGGGAGATGCTTTTGAACTGTATCAAGACTGGAAAGTAGAAGTCTGGGTAGCTCCTACCCAAACATGGCAACAATATTTCATTTTATAACGGTAGAGGACAGCACGAGGAGTCAGGTAGTTACTAAATCTATCTAGAGAGCTGTTTATTTTACCTGCGTCTTTAGCCATAAGTCGTAGATAGGAATTCCGCTTGAGGTCGGGCGTAAGTCTGAAACCCAATATCCTCACGAGGTACGGGGTCTCCTCGAGGAGATATCTGTTCATCCTGACTGGCGGTAATTCGGGGTTTGATCAGCGGTGATGGAATGTACCTGGTTTGTTTTGTTTTTATAAACGTCTCACTCCAAGTAATGCGATACTGCCACTGGTGCGCAGAGGTTTACATAATAGAGTGAGGAGAACAGGACAGAGTAGAACGGGTAAGAGAAGGATGGAAATATTGGTGTGAAGAGAGCTGCGTGAGAGCAAAGTGTAAAGGGAGAAGACGGTTGGGAATCAAGGAAATATGAGATGACAGTTGACGTTGCATTTAGACTCTTGAAGATTATAACTATCAAAGTTTTTGATAAGTCTAGAGACTACTTTTGCTGAAATGAGTATATTACTGAGATTATGCCCAGTGAGACATGAAAAGTTGTGGAGAGATGGCCTTTGTCATCTAACGTTGAGTTTCAGACAAAGATCGAGACGAAGTGCTTTCACTTGTCTGTCGCTGAGGATATGACCTCGGGTCCATTTATTGCCTCTTTTCCAAACTTGTTTGGTGATCTTCCAGAGTTTGCGCGATCCAATTTTTTTTTTTTTTTTTTTTTACAACCTTGACCTGAGCAAATCGCGCGTAACTGTGCTTTGCAATCTCCAGACTATCTTCCAGTGATTGCGGACAGTTCTGAAAGAAGAACCAGATTGCACCGTTCCTTGCGATAGATTTTGAAGTCGTAGTTCCTATGTTTGCAAAGCATTCAGGGGTGAACAAGAGCTGACTTTTTTTTACTGATGTTTATTTTGTGGGACGTATAAAACTCCTCTTTCTAGAAAGAATCCATTCGAAGATTAGGGCAGCAGTTTTGGAGGTAGCATATTTGAAGATGTTTGGAAGAGGAGCTTCCGTCATTTAGGACCGAAAGCTGTCCCAGTCAGCCTTCCGTCATTTAGGACCGAAAGCTGTCCCAGTCAGCCTTCCGTCATTTAGGGCCGAAAGCTGTCCCAGTCAGCCTTCCGTCATTTAGGGCCGAAAGCTGTCCCAGTCAGCCTTCCGTCATTTAGGGCCGAAAGCTGTCCCAGTCAGCCTTCCGTCAGTTCTTCAATTATCTAGGTCAATAAGTAAAGTAACAAAGTTACTTCTGCATATAGGGGTGCGATTCCGAAAATATCTTAGCCGTACCCTATTCGTATATCCGGTAAATGAATTTTGTAGGCTAATTAGGAAACACGTTTACTTTACGCAACAAATCTGTTTTCTTTTCTTTTTTTTTAATATCCGTTCTTGTCCATGCACATAACCCAAATACCCCAAAGATCACACAAATCTAATATTGTACATTGAAAATAGCAGATCAAAATTCTGCTAAGAACTAAACTTAATTTAATAATCCGTCTTTGTGTATATTCCGGCAGAGTTCGAACAATGGTTTTCCACTATAAAGTGGATGAAGGTTCGATCCCTACCGGAAGGTACAACTTAAGACATTCGAATGCACAGATCTTTTTTTTTCTTTTATGTGCCGTTTCCCTTCAGAACGTAGACGATCATAGCCCTCCACATCCCCCTATTCCTTGTTGCACTTAGCACTTTTTCTCTTGACATCTCTCCAAAACCCTGCTTTGTCATCCACTTAAGTCCATCAAGTATGTCACGCGCTGTTTTCCCCTGTCTATCTTTTCCTCTATCCGTCCCGTGAGTATCAGATTCTCCAAGCCCCCCTTCCTCATTACGTGTCCCAGAAAATTCAGCTATCTCTTCCTGAGGTTAAATATTAGTTTCTTTTTCGTTTCCATCTTTTCCAAAGCCTTGTTCGGTTCACATGGTATTTTGAAGACATAAATTTACACTGTTTAACAAACAAATATGTCCAATATATATATATATATATATATATATATATATATATATATAAAGGAAATGGATTAAATCGATATATTTTTAGCTTTTTTTTTTGTTTATTTAAACGTTCTTTTTAACGTATACTCATATTTGAGTAAATCCTGTTTTATTTATTTATTATTATTATTATTATTAAATTGTATATTTATTTATTTATTGACATGCACCGGCCTGAACATTGGAGAAATCATGTTAAAAAAAGTATACACCCTCTGGTAGGATTTGAGCTAGTGAAAACCTCATTAAGATCTAACGTTCCTCAGACCGCTCGGCCACGTTGGACTTCCTGATCAAACACAAAACCTGAATAGTGTTTTTGAACTTACATTTCTCCCGATTCTCAAAATATACATAACTGCTCTGTTTCGTATCCTAACGTAAAAAAGACAATCCTTCATGAAATGGATTAACAAAATTATTCGAATAATTAGGCCGGTAGATGTAAATAAATATACTGCGTAATAATAAAAACAGAGCATCTACTCAAATATGTTTCAATTTAAGAATCACGTTTAAGTAAATAAATTAAAATTTATATATAATGAGTCGTTATTTTTATTTATATCAAGATGGTTGTTTATATATATATATATATTTTTTTAATAAAATTTCTTTAAAGCTAATTAAATTTCTTCGACATTACAGTTTGGGAAATTATTCTTGTCTTTATTCCTTAATTCTCCATAAAACTGTATCCGAAGAGGAAATCCTTTTTCGCCATGTTTATCATTTTCAAATATCGTTTCTTTATGTCTTTTTTTTTTTTTTTTTTTTTTTAATGAAATATATTCTGTAAATTTATTCCTAAACTTGATATAATTTTATTCACGGTATCTTTCTTTTTAACGTTTATTGTTGAAGTTGATTTTTACAATTTATGCAATTGTATTTTTGTGTTAGGGTTTGTGATTTAATATAACTATTAAATAAACAGCATGTTTGTCGTTTCGATAACGTAGTGGCTAGGAAACCAATGTATGTGTTTGAATTATTATTGTTATTATTACTTATTATTTTTATTATTATTATTAAAAAATTTTAGTGTGCAAGTGAATTAATAAACATGTGATCATGTTAAACTAAAATTATGAACTATAATTTTGGATAGTCGAATATTAATTGAAATGTATTGGAAAAATTTAACTGTATTTCTTTTACCTGGAATAAACAAAATAGAAAATTTGAAGCAAAAATGGTCACCGTATATGAAATAAAGGATTCAGTTTAAACTGGCGCCAAGGGGAAACGGTCTAACAGAAGTTGAAAAATATACTTTCTTCGAAGATTTTTTATTTATTTTCTTAAATCGACATTCGATTTTTTGGTTTGTTTTTACAGGTCAATTGTAAAGATATGAACAATCAAATTATTTGCTGTTTACTTCTTGTCATTCTCATTGCAACTGTTACAGGTAAGTGTTAATTCGTTTTGATCACTTAATTAAAAAAGTTTTCAAGCATTAATCAGTCTTGTGCTTTAAACAACTTAAAACACTAACATGCCTAAATATATATTAGGAAACGGATTAAATCCGGCATATTTATAACTTGTTGAAACGTTATTATTAATGGATACTCATATTTGAGTAGATAGTGTTCTTTTTTTTCCATTGTTTTTTACATTAAACAGTATATTTATTTGCATCTAACGACCTGGATTCCTCGAATATTCAGGCGAGGAGATGTAAATAAATAAATATACTGACACTATCTGATATTCCTATGCAGATGTACCGACGTAACGCTAGTAAAATCATGTTTATCAATCATGGCGTCGTACATTTTCAGGAAAGCGCAAAGGGTGGTAAAAAGACGAAAGCACACTCTCGTGAAGGAAAAGATCCTTCATGTAACCATCAATGTGAACACTCCGAACAAACAAGGACATTCATTAGTAGATGACCCAGTTCAAAATCTGGATATAAATTATTCATTAACATAGATTCCGTTATTATCGACTAGCAGTATAGCCCGGCGTTGCTCGGGTGTAATGAAAGCTTTAAAACTAATCCATGGTCCTGGAGCTCAGACTCTTTGGACGTTGGCACGAAAGACTAAAAAGCAATAGTTGTTTCCAGTTAAAGCGAAACTGTAGACTGAAGAAAAATAAATGGATGTAAGTCAAATTTTGATTTCCTGGTATCGATATCAAATTTTCTGCACTATTGTAAGAACTGCAACCTTGAAACTTCTGAATATCGTTTCTTATGTCTTTCTCTATGAGTGTATCAAATTTGATTAAAATCGGACCACTCCTTCTTTAACCCGATTTTTTCGATTATCGATTTTCGATATTTATCAGGGGTACCTCGACGCAAAACCTAGCTAAGAACACTCGCAGACGTTTATAGTACAACTGTGTAAATTTTCAAGAAAATCGGTTCAGCCGTTTCGGAGTCTATAGGTAACGGACACACACACATACACACACACAGACAAAGTTCCATTTATAAATAAGTTTAGATAATCTTTCAATGATTAACAAGTTTCGAAATACTGTCTTTGTAAAAAAAATCTTTTGCATAGTAGGAAAAAAATTACTTGATTGAATTCTGGCATGGCTGGTGATCAGATGGAACAACAGCAGTTTTTTCTTTCGCCATTTAACCCTCACAATGAGTCGTTGTGGCGCCGATGTGTTGAACTGTCACCATTCTCCTCCATCTGTTTCCGTCATGTATCAGAGCCTGGGTCTCTGCGGATGGTTTCATGGTCTGGCGTATCTTGGGTATTTGAACCCAACAGAACTTATCCCTCTCTAATTTAGACCACCAGCCGATGTTCTCCAACTAGGTGGCTCGCCTTGGTCGTCAATACATGGCCGTTTAAGTTCATCTGATGAACCCTTCTGCCCTGTCTCGAAGAGGTCCTTCGCCCACTGGTGCAGTGTTATCACCCACTCACGGGAATTTAGCTCGCTAGCTGAAGTTGTTTATCTGGTTATGGCGACTGGGAGCCATCACACGCGAGATTTAGATGTTTGAGGACCAGTGATGCCCGTTCACCCAAAAGAGGAGCGTGCCAGACATCAAAGATACTGCTCTTATCCAGAGCCCACAATGGCACTAGATTTGGTGAATTAGGAAGCTGACGACTTTTTCCTCTCCATCCAAGGTCTACGCTCTTTTCAAATATGAGTCTTGCTATATAAGGCGGTGTTTTATCCTAATCGAACACCGTACCTTTCTGGGTGAGCAGGGGTGGAGCACTTTATCTGCATAAAATGTTTAAACATTCAAAATGCTTTATTATATTAATTGCTGCTGTAATCATAAAACTTAAACCGGTAGCAATTAAGGCAATACCTTTAACAGGATTGGAAACCAAGCAACTAGTGTGCGTGGCAGGCATGTGAGTACCTAAATTACTATTAGGAAATACTAAAAACATTTTTTTTGCAAATAACTTGTTAGTAATATCCAGTAATTAGTTAATTAACAGTTGTCTATTATTCGGAAGCGCCTTGCAACTATTGACAATTATTAACTTGCTTCAATAAATGTAAATGTATGGAAGAAAATTTACTATTCTCTACTAATTAAATACATACAATATCAGTTTCGACATCCCAAACGAGAACCATTTTAGATGCTATTGCAATTATGAGTTTGTTTATACGAACTAGTTAAAAACGGAAAATATAGCGAACTTTTTAAGCGTCGATTAGATGTGGCACAAAACCGAAAGTATGGGGCGCCCATTAAGATGGAACTCGCTACTCAATTATAATTGATCTAGTGAGACAAACTCGTTAACCAATACACAAACTGCAACGAAGTATGTACGGAAAATATTCAACCATTTGGTTATTCTTCACAAGCGGTTGTGGACTTGATATAAACAACTGCGTAAACAGGTACTCTCCTATTGTTTTACTCAATTGATAGTGTGAAGTAATTGAGTACACTACACACCAGGCCGAAATAACCCCCACCACACCATAAAACTATAGCTAAAAGTTGGTTTTACAAAACTGTCTGAAAATTCTTGAAAAACATAATGAATGATAAACCATAATTCTGACAATTCTTGTAAATTTTGTTGTTTGTTTTTTGTTTTTTTGTATATTCGGATTTATCCCACCAAACACCAAAATATTTCTTGAATGCATTTACATTTCGAGGCTTTGCTTCAGTATTTTTACCGTCACTAACCCATTGTCCGCGTCGTTTTATACGCTTGTAAAATCCATTTACGATAATTATTTATGTAATTCGAATTGCTATTTTTGACGTTGTGGTGAAGTGGATATCGGCTACGAACGACAAATGGGGGAACCGAGTTAGAATTCCAGTTGAAATCCTTGCATTCACTTACGCGCAAATACCCTTGGGAAAGGTATTAAGCCGTCACTTCTCTCCAGTTATGGATTAAATAACAGGACAGATTGGGTTCTATAGCCTTGACTGTCAACCAGTCTAACGCAGAAAGTATAGCAACTCACTGCGGGATAATCTTCTGTTCAGTCAGTCATGTCTCTTTCGAGACATGATCGCCCAAGCGTGTATCACGTATGGCCCTTAATTGACTGACTTTTCTGCGTATTCAATTTGGCTCACATGTTTATTTATTTATTTATTTATTTTTTTTTTTTTTGGCCAATTTCAAATAATGTATTTTCCTCATTTTTTTTCCAACTTCAGCTTACAATCCTTGCTGTTCCAATCCCTGCCAACATCGGTCTACCTGTATGACCAAAGGTTTCGACGATTACACATGTGATTGCACACGAACGGGATATTATGGGAAAAATTGTGAAATACGTGAGTATCTATTTTATAAGTAACACTCTGCAAATCTATGTTTTCAAAATAAAATTATTTACCAGCCAATGTTTGTAAAAGTCTGAGCATTTGTTAATGCGTGGAATATACAGAATGTATCAAAATATTTTTACAAACTTTGGTGTTAGGTTCCTCACACCAAAACAAGGACGAATGTCCATACAAACATGTCAGCAAATCTTACTTTTAAGTTTGTTTTACATATATATATATATATATATATATATATAACCCCAAGCAAGGCAGTCTACTGCCTCTGATGCGCAGGGGAGGGTACATGGGAGGAAAGTTATGAGAAACAGTGACAGGTTACAGGGCGTGTCAGAAAATGGGTAAGAGAGGGATTAAGATACTGAGAGTGGAGTGGACGGAGAAAGGAGCATGAGAGAGAGGATGCAAGTTAGCAAGATAGGCGATGACTATTGACTTTACACTTAAACTCCTGAAGATTGTAACTGTCGGGGAAGTAAGTAAACGGAAGGGAATTCCACAGGCGCGAAGTGCGAGAATAAAAGCTGATGGAGTAGAATTTGTGTTTACATTTTACTGATTTCACAGTAAAACGGTAGAACCTAGTTGCTCATCTTGTGTCTCAAGCAAATTCATGCATAAGGAGAACCAGAGAGCTAAGTTCATCGGAGCAGAATTCGTGAAAGTATTTATAGGAGAGGCACAGGGAAGCCACGTCACGCCGGTGCGATAGCGACTGCAGACGAGTGATACAAAATATCGAACAAGACGGCTATAATCTCAATTTCAAACAGCATATGGGAAAGTTATTTTTATCTTTGGCACTTCGACATTACGAATTTAAGCGCTGTACTAAATTGGCAGTTGAAATAGTTAGATGTAACCGTAAGTTCTAGGCTAACAGTTTCTTCTCTCGCGCTTCACACTTTACAACAATCTTTTGAGACATGATCGCCCAAGCGTGTATCACTTATGGCACATAACTGAAGTTGAAAACATGATTACTGGACATAAAGTGGGGGATCGCTTTTCTATTGTTTTGAAGTAATAAACTGATCCCCCACTATTTACTACTTAATAATTTTATATATCTCTTCCCACTCTAGCTATGAGTTAAATAACAGGGCAGATTGGGTTCTATAGCCTTGGCTGGTAACCAGTCTACGGCAGAAATCAATGGCAACCTACTACGGGATAATCTTCTGCCCAGTTAGTCATGTCTCTTTCGAGACATGATCGCCCAAACGTGGATCACGTATGACACTTGACTGACTGACTCCACCCGCATTCTCGGTATTCTCATCCGTCTATTACTTTCCTCCTGACATTTCTTATAACTAAGCCCACTTTCTCATCACTTTTCCTTATGTCACCCCCTGCGCAACAGTGGCAGTAGAATGTCTTGCTTGGGGTGAAATGATTAAAACAAAAATCAGTTTACAAATTTTGAATTTGAGAATTGTGCTTTTTGCAACCGAAAAATCGGATCCCTGTTGCTTGTTTTACTTGTTTTCCATTTGTAACTTATTTTACTTTGTTTCTTTTTTCTCCTTCACCAGCGACTCTTTTGCAGAGAATAATAATTTTCGTGAAGCCGACTCCAGACACAACGCATTATCTTCTCACGCATTTCAAATGGGTGTGGTCAATCGTGAATCGAATCGGCTTTATTCGAGGCTACCTAATGACTTATATTTACAAATGTAAGTTCATTTTCTGTTTTTAATCGCTCGAATTATTTTTATTTTTATTTTTTTATTTATTTATTTATTTATTTATTTATTTATTATGCGTAATTTTTACTTAATCGAATCAAAAGAATTTAAACAATTTGAATGCAAAATTGTTTTCTATCGCGTTATAGGCGAGATTATGTACATTTTTAGGACCTACCGCATCAAAATATGATGTCTCATTTATTTTGATGCCTCATAAAAGATAAAATAGTTTTTGTCCTAATACTTTTGCACAATACTATATATATATATACTAGCAGTATAGCCCGGCGTTGTTCGGGTGTAATGAAAGCTTTAAAACTGATCCATGGTCCTGGAGCTCAGACTCTTTGGAGTTTGGCACGAAAGACTAAAAAGCAATAGTTGTTTCCAGTTAAAGCGAAACCGTAGACTGAAAGAAAAATGAATGGATCTAAGTCAAATTTTGATTTCCTGGTACCGATATCAAATGAGTTTTTTTCGTCGTAAACTGAATTTTCAAGGCGAAATAAGTCCTCTGAGTAAATGGTATCATGGCTAAGACTAAGAACTACAATTATACCTACTTAGAACCAAACCCAAAGCTAAAAGTAAAATAAAAAGGCTGAAAAAGATACTAACCAGGTCATTCAGTACTACTGGTACTATGTAACCGAACATGGTCTGATCCAATAACAATGGTTTTCTGGTGAGGAGTGCGGCTCGGCATCAAACAGGATTAAAAACTAAACTTTTTCAAAGAGATGTATGAAATCCTTTAATCTAGCGCTGGGATGTCCGAATACGTTGTTGTAAACAGAATATATATATATATATATATATATATATATATATATATTACGAAAATGTGTGCCATTCGGCAGGATTCGAACATGCGACCCCTATTTACATAGGGGAAGCTACCATTTGACCTGGCAACGTCTTAGACCGCTCGACCACGAATAGCCTCCAGGCTAAACGAGGTTTTAATCAAGCCTATATAACACAATTTTCGATTCATCGCAAACAACCATATCTGCTCTGAAATGTATCGTAATGTCAACAAATGTAAACACGTTACGGAAATTAACGAAGATTAACGAAACTTGGTTATAAACAACCGACAATTTGAAATGAATTGTTTGAACATTGAAATGAATTGTTTGAATATGTGCAAAAGTATTAGGATAAGAACTATTTTATCTTTTATGAAGCATATAGACAGAAAATAAACAATTTGATTAAAGTAATTTTATTTGAATTTACCTAACAAATGCTTTAACAAGAAAAAATGCTTGTTACAAAATAAATTTAATATTTAGTTTTGCTTTGATCACAACCTTCATTCTGTCAAGCATTGACATCACAAGCTTCTTCAGTGTATCTAATGGTATCTCCTGCCAAGCAGCTTGTATTTGTTCCCAAAGTGTGTCTTGAGAAGTAACATTAGATTTATCAATTTTTTTTTAATTCAAAATGTCCCATAGATGTTCAATAGGCTTGAGATCAAGGCTTTGTGGTGGCCAATTCTAATTCCGAAGCCTTCCTTCCTCTTCCTTTTTGGTGGCTTCTCTTTTTTTTTCTTTTTTTTTTCTACAGATATTTTCATGGCAACTGCTCTGACAAGCCCTTTCTCATGGTATCTCGCCGAATGACACACTTTTCTAACAATATTTCTCGAATATTCAAGCCGGTGGAGTTATATACATGAATATACTGTTTAATAATATCTACTCAAATACTCGTATCGATAAAAAATTCAATTTCGTTAATCTCTGTAACTTTTCATAATATATATATCAGTCGGTTAAGTGCCATACGTGATAATCACTTTGGGCGATCATGTCTCGAAAAAGACATGACTGACTGGGCAGAAGATTATCCCGCAGTAGGTTGCCATTGCTTTCGGCGGTAGACTGGTTGCCAGCCAAGGCCAGAGAACCCAATCTGTCTTATTATTTAACCATTGCTGGAGAGAAGAGACGGATTAATACCTTTTCCAAGAATATTTGTGCATAAGTGAATGCAAGGAATTCAACTGTAATTCGAACTCGGCACCCCGATTTGTCGTTCCGAGTCGTTATCCACTGCACCACAATGCACATGACGATTTACTTATTTCTTTTTAAGAGGAAGACCAGAGTCCCAAAAGTAATATAAAAATGGCATTCGAAATAGAAATCCAGAACTCGGATTAAGATATTTTCCTGGGAAGTATTTATCCCATTAGAATTCAAAATATTTCAAATATTAGGTAAGCATAAAATTTCTTTCACTCTCTATTTTGAAAAACCACGATCTGAAAGTAGAATGTTGGTACTAATTAATTTTTTTTTTTAATCATTTCACCCCGAGCAAGGTAGAAACGCCACTGATGTGCAGGGGGCTACATAAATGTAAAAAGATTAATTAGAAAAGAGTGAGGAGTACAAACTAGTTAGAAAGGAACAATAGAAAGCTGAGAAAGCAGGTGCGATGACAGATACATAGGTGGAGGGAAAGGGAAGGTTATACAGGGGTGGGGAGAGAGCTAGAGTCCAGTGGTTAGTAGATGAGTATTGACTTTGCATTTAAATTTCTGGAGGTTGTAGCCGTCAGGAAAGCAAGAATACGGGAGCGAGTTCCACAGGCGGGAAGTGCGAGAGAAGAAGCTGCAGGAGTAGAATTGTCGTCTGCATTTGGCTAACCTGACTGTGAATGGGTGGGACCCAGTTGCCAGTCTGGTTGCATGAGAGTAAACACCTGTTGAGGAGGCATCAGTGACTTAAGTTCGTCTGAGCAGAAGCCATGAAAGTATTTATAGAACAGACAAAGGGAGGCCACATTTCGACGATGGGGAAGTGGCTGCAGTCGAGCCGCCAGATCAGTACCTATCACATTACAGACTCTCCTTTGGAGCCTGTCAAGAACACTGAGGAGAACGGCAGGGGCACCTGACCATAAATGGTAGCAGTACTCCATGCACGGACGGATGGTTGACTGTATATATGATTCTAACAAATACTTGAATACGTTAATATTTTGTTTGTGATGTGTATCATAGATCTGTGTAGAGTCAATATTTCTTGAATCGACTTGTTTGAACATTATTTTTGATCGATACTCGTATTTAAGTAGATATTCACTTTATAATCAAACAGTATTATATATTTATTTCTGATTATTTACGATACATTTTTATAAGAAAATGTGTGTCATTCGGCAGGATTCGAACTTGTGACCCTTATCCACATAGGGGAAGCTGCCATGTGATCTGGCGCGTCTTAGACCTCTCGACCACGAATGACGGTCAGTCTAAACACCGTCAAATTTAGCCTATAACACAATTTTCGAATTCATTGTAACAACGATCTCTGCTCTGAAATGTGTTGTAATGTCTACAAATGTAAACATGTTACGGAAATCAACGAAGAATAACGAAACTGGTTATAAACAACCGACAATTTGAAATGATTTGTTTGAACATTATTTTTGATCGATACTCGTATTTAATTAAACCGTTAGAAATTAATATATAATACTGTTTGATTATAAACAGAATACCTGCTTAAAAAAGATATCAATCAAAAATAATGTTCAAACAAATCATTTCAAATTGTCGGTTGTTTATAACCAGTTTCGTTAATAATCCATATTTTTTCTAAATATTGTATTTCTTTCTTTCAGCTCGAGGATTTTTTGTTGATAGTCCGCCGCTTTTAAATTCTGATCAAACTTACATACACCTGGACGCTTATTATAACACCTCTCAGTACACGAGAGTTTTGCCGCCTGTCCCTAAGGATTGTCCAACCCCTATGGGTGTTGCTGGTAAGTTTTACAGTCATATTAAATGCCGCCTTTTTTAATTTGATTTGCTTATTTAAAATTATCATTGATAATTACTAGAGGTAATTACTAGACAAGTTTCTCTTTTGCAAACGACCTTAATGTCAAGATAAAGACAAACTGAGGAGACTGAGAATCTTAACAAGTATTATAACAAAGAACTCTGGGAACAGCAATTACTCACATTCTTCTTCTTCATGTGCCGTGTCCCTTCAGGACGTAGGCGATCATAGACTTCCTTATTTGGCTCTGTCTCTTGTCGATCTCAGTAATTTTTCTTTTCATATCCCTTCCAAGCCCCGCTCCGTCAACCATTTGCTCAGATCTAACAAATGTATCGCTCTGCTTTCCCCTGTCTCCTCTTCTATTTATCCGACCTGTGAGTATCAAGTTCTCAAGGCCTGCCTTCCTCATTACATGTCCCAGGAACCTCATTTGTCTCTTCCTAATATTTATTATCAGTTTTCTTCTCGTTTGCATCCTTTCCAACACCTCATCGTTGCACACATGCTCTGTCCATGGTATCCTTCTGTAAAACCACATTTCTGCTGTCTCAAGCCTCTCTTTCATCTTTGATGAGATCGTCCAGCATTCACTTCCATACAGAAGGACAGATATCACATAGTAATCCAGCATTCTTTTTTTTTATTATTGTTTCCATTGAGAATCAGTTAAGTTAAAAATCCCACAAACACAAAAGCCCTGATTGAGCTCGTGCAGAGCCCGTACCATATGTGATATCTTTGAGATCGTCCAGCATTCACTTTCACATAGAAGGACAGATATCACGTAGCAATCTAGCACTCTTTTCTTTGTTTCTAATGAGGTTTTCCTGTGTTTCAGTACTCGGGCTAGCTTCGTAACCAATGGAGAAGTCCAACTGGATACCTCATCGTTGTGTCGAAAAGAGAATAAAAAAAAAAGGAACTGACATTTCTTCCGTTTTTCCTTCTGATCCTATGGAGAATTTAGCAACGTCGTGAACAAAGAACACCCACGGTTTCACACTAAGAATAGGTTCAGTTCGAAATTTTAATCAACTAAAGAAGGCCGGAGCGTAAAACAGCCGTAATATCGTGAACATGGTAACAAAGATGAGGATAAAAGTCTGAACAATTCAAATAGTGTAACGAATCTACAGTTGCATCTACTTTTCGGAAGGTTTCATCTGTTGGGCCAGAAAGTTTTTTTTCTTGCCAGAATCTATCTTGCACATTTATAAATCTACAATTCGTCCGGGCATTGAATACCATCAGCATAATTTTGCATTCATTTCAAGGTTCTCGACAAAATCCCAAAAAAAGGATCTGCAATGTAATCGGTCCTGATTTGGCATCTCGGCTTCATTCACTTTCTCACCGACGCCACGTGGCTTCACTCTGTTTTTTATACAGATATTTTCATGGCAACTGCTCTGACGAGCCCTTTTCCCTGGTATTCCGTCCATGTGATTTTAAGTTTGCTACTAGATTGGCATCTAGGTCCCACCGTTTTACCGTTGAAATAGTTAAACGCAACCGCCACTTCTACTCAAAAAGTTTCTCTTCTCGCACTTTCCCCCTGTGGAGCTCCCTTCCGTTTACTTACTTCCCTGATAGCTACAAAGTCATAAAATTTATATGCAACGTCAATTGTCATCTATCTTCTTAATCCCGTTAATCTTTTATCTATTCTTCAATACCCACTGTACCCAGTCTTTTTTCTTGCGGTAACTCCCTGCCTACTAGTGGTAGTCCCATATTGCTTGGGGTGAAATGATGAAAAAAAAAAAAAGTTATAATACCTCATCTCAGAAATATAGTCAAATGTTGAAAACTATTGTTTGAAAAATATATAGACAATTTTGCTTTACTTTTTTTCCCCAAGGACCCAAAGTTCTTCCTGACATTGCCAAAATAGGAGAAATCTTTAAGCGGAAAAAATTTAAACCAGACCCAATGGGAACCAATTTGATGTTTGCCTTCAAAGCCCAGCATTTTACCCATCAGTTCTTTAAGACCGATCTCCAAAGAGGGCCAGCATTCCAATGGGGAAACCATGGGGTCAGTGATCCCTTTTTTTCTTTTTTCTTACTTTTTGTTCGTTTTTCTTGTTTTTTCTTTTTTTATTATTAATATTGTAGATTACCATCAAAGTAAAATTGGTTTAATATATTCTATTGTAATTATATATTCGTAGTCAAGTAAAAACAAAATTGCTTCTCATTTTCGACATTAATCTTATTAAATCGTTGTATCATCTGCACAACGACCATATAATCTTAATCATTTGTCTGCTTACGGCCACATGTCAAAAAATATGTTCACCGAAGTTAAGCAACATTGTGCCTGGTCAGTATCTTGATGACCACTTGGGAATATCAGGTGCTTCAAGCTTGAATGTACTTGTGGTGTAATGGATAATGGCTCAGAATTGTTAATCGGTGAACCGAGTTTCAATTCCAGTTTGGTTCATTATATTCACTTAAGAGAAAATACCCCTGAGAAATCTTTTCTCCCCCCCCTCAACAATGGGTTAATTAGAAGGACTTGTATGACTAAACCATTACTCAAAAGAATCATTACAAACTAAAAATAATTCTGGCTTTAAATATCCCGCAAAAGGTTGATAAGCCGAAGAAAATGAATCCGTCAATAAAATACTGCTTGGCTACACGGGTATGTCTTAGATGTTTTTTTACATTCTCTGAAAAATGTGGGGGATCAGTTTATAAATTGATTGTAATATAGAGTTGATCCTCCCCAATTTTATCAACATTTCAGTTTTATCAAATTAGAAATCCACCTTTTCTACCCCAGCTATGAGTTGACTAATAAGACTTGTATCACAACCCCAAAATCTTTGGATCCAAAAATATTTTTTGGCTTTAAATAACCTACAAAGGGTTGATAAGCCGTCGTAAATTAATCAATCAGTTATGGATTTGATGATTATGCAAAATACTCAGTAAGGCTTAAAGAATTTACATTCAGCATCATAGTTTTCCATTGACAAAAAAGAAAAAAATAGTCGAGAGCTTCCCAACTAATCTAAATTCACTTGGACATTTTTAATAATTTTACAAAGCAAAAAGAAATATATATATATATAAAAGGCAATCTGTGAGTCTGTGTGTGACTGTTCCTTATGCACGCCTAAATTTTTTAAGCTGAGCCATTCAAACTTTCTAGGGACACATATCTACAGCAATTTTGAACAAAAATATTTTAAAAAAGTGTTTTTTCAAACAAAAACTAAATATGTAAAAAAAAAAGTGCCAATGGTTAATTTAATTAAGTCTTTTTTTTTTCGGATTTAATAAAGCTTTTTTTTTTCGATAATTATTTCATGCAGGAAATCAATTGTCTGTAATTCGTGTGGCATTAATGTAACTTTTCCCTCTAAAATTAAATGTCTACATTTTTAAATATTCGAAAATTTCTGAAATTCATTTAGTCAACAAAAATGTAAATATTTTCCTGCGTAATTTTGAAACAAAAACAAACACAATGTTGTTTACAATGTCCCATAAAACATCAACTCACGTTTACGGAAAACAAAAGAAAATAGATTTTTTTAATGGAATTTTTTAACAATTTTTAAACAACAATTTTTTATATAATTATTTTCAATGTTCAGTATTACACAGAATTTTGAATTTGTTTTAAATGGAACTAAAAAAATAAATAAATAACGGAATAAAATAGGTTTTCTTGCTTCGGTGTGAATAAGCTGCCTTTTATTCTGTAACTAGCAGTATAACCCGGCGTTGCTCGGGTGTAATCAAAGCTTTAACGCTAATTCATGGTCCTGGAGCTCAGACTCTTTGGACGTTGGCACGAAAGACTAAAAAGTAATAGTTGTTTCCAGTTAAAGCGAAACCGTCGACTGAAAGAAAAATCAATGGATGTAAGTCAAATTTTGATTTCCTGGTATCGAGATCAAATAAGTTATTTTCGTCGTAAACTGAATTTTGAAGGTTAAATAAGTCCTCTGAGTAAATGGTATTATGGCTAAGACTAATAACTACAATTATACCGACTTAGAGCCAAACCCGAAACAAAAACTAAAAACAAAATAAAAAAGGGCTGAAAAAATACAGACATACAGGAAGATAAACGGACACACACACAAACAACTTGCCTTAATATATATATATATTGTAAGAACTGCAACCTTGCAACTTCTGAATATCGTTTCTTATATCTTTGTCTATGAATGTATCAAATTTGATTAAAATCGGACCACTCCTTCTATAACCCGACTTTTTCGATTATCGATTTTCGATATTTATCGGGGGTATCTCGACACAAAACCCAGGTAAGGACACTCGCAGACACTTATAGTACAACTGTGTAAATTTTCAAGAAAATCGGTTCAACCGTTTCGGAGTCTATAGATAACGGACACACACACACACACACACACACACACACACACACACACACACACACACATACACACACACACAGACAAAGTTCCATTTATAAATAAGTTTAGATTTAGATTTGGATTGCGAAAACATTTCACTAAACTTTCAATTATTTTATTTTTTTTAGGTCGATTGCAGCCAGATTTACGGAAAGAATTTGCATGATCAAAATCTTTTGAGATCATTCAAAGACGGCAAAATGAAAACTCAGGTAAGATTCTTCTTCTTTAAACTGGTTTCACCATCTAGCATTGAAACCGGAAACAAGAAATCCCATAATTCCTGATCACTGAGTATCCTTTTGTTTTGGTTTCCTTTTCTATGGATTCTTATGTGACCTCCCTTTGTCTGTTCTATAAATATTTTCATGTCTTCTGCTTGGACGAACCTAAGTCACTGGTGCCCCTGCAACAGGTGTTTACTCGTGCAACCAGACTGGCACCCCTTCACAGTTAGATCAAACAAATGCAGACGACAATTCTACACCTGCAGCTTCTTTCTTCGCACTTCCTGCCTGTGGAACTCGCTTCCATATTCTTGCTTTCCTGACGGCTACAACCTCCAGGAATTTAAATGCAATGTCAATACTCATTTCTTAACCACTTGACTCTAGTTCTTTCTTCACCACCCCGTATATCCTTTCCTTTCTCTCCACCTTTGCAACTGTCATCAGACCTGTATTCCCACCCTTCTCTTGCTCCTTTCTTACTGGTTCGTCTTCATCTTCACTCTCTTCTAATTAATCTTTTTTTAATCTTATGTAGCCCCCTGCACATCAGTGGCGCTACCGCCTTGCTCGGGGTGATACAATTAAAAAAAATCATTAGCAATCCGTCTTAACTGTATAATGCTGTTAACAATGGGTGTAACAGCTTTCTTCTTACTGGAGAGATATGACTGTTATAGTGCAGGATTTCTTCACCCATCCATTTTCTCTTTTTTAATCGGCGTCAACATTCATAAGATTTTAGTAAGTGCAGCTTAGATATAGCACCAGGCCGAAAGTATGGGCACCCAGTGAGGATCGATCTCATTCAGTCAGTTAAATGCCATACATGATACGCACTTTGGGCGATCATGTCTCCAAAGAGACATGACTGACTGAGCAGAAGATTATCCTGCAGTAGGTTGCCATTCTTTTCTGCGGTAGACTGGTTGCCAATCTGTCCTGCGTAAGTGAATGCAAGAAATTCAACTGGAATTCGAACTCGGCTCCCCGATTTGTCGTTCCGAGTCGATATCCACTGCACCACAACGCACTCACTACTCAATTATAATAATTCAAGTAAGACAAACTGGCTAACCATTGCACCACGTAAAGATGTCAACATTTATAAGATGATATTCGTGTCGTCTTTCGACTAATATTACCATTCCTATTATGACAAACTATTTTTTGTATGGTATTTATTTTCGAAGTTGGAGTGCATTCGTTAGAGAAAGTTGCGTTAACAAGCAACGAAAGATACAAACGATAGTCAAAACGCAGTAGGGAAACTCCTGAATTTTACGATACAAACGAAAATTTTTCAATTATTAACAAAATAAACGTCGACGTTCATTTTCACGCATCTCGAGTTATAAAAAAAAGAACTTGAGCATAAAGAAACAAAGCTCCATTTTTTTCGCCACACATTTTTGGGAGTTCCAAAAGGACGAGTCATCCCTCCTTGAGTTCAGAACGTTATAATTTATTCTAATGCTATTTAACAAGTAAAATGTATGTGAAGCCTGCTTAACCAATAAACATCAAAACTAAAAATATCAGTATTTCTTTCTTTTTCCATATTTCATTCTCTGAAGGTAAAAGTGAAAACTATGAAAACTATTGGCTTTGAAAATTTTTGTGTAGTGTTACTATGAATTGAAAAACATTGTAACAACCATTACAGTATAACGCTCTACATTTGCATCGAGCACTCTTTATAAAAGTAGTGATACTATGAATTTAAAAACATTGTAACAACCATTACAGTATAACGCTCTACATTTGCATCGAGCACTCTTTATAAAAGTAGTGATACTATGAATTTAAAAACATTGTAACAACCATTACAGTATAACGCTCTACATTTGCATCGAGCACTCTTTATAAAAGTAGTGATACTATGAATTTAAAAACATTGTAACAACCAATACAGTATAACGCTCTACATTTGTATCGAGCACTCTTTATAAAAGTAAATGCAGGAACAAAAAGGTAAATAAACCTACGAGTTCAACAACTTAGTTACAATACACTATATATATATATATATATATATATATATATATATATATATATAAAGAGAAACGTCAGATACACTAAACTTAATTGGGACTTTCCGTTATAAAGTGATCCCGATTCTGTTCAGAGAACAATAAGAGAGAAACGCGTGTGTGTGTGTGCACGCGCGTGATAAAATATAAAAATATATATAAAATTTTAAGGTATGCTCTATTCATGGGTTAAAGTGCCCAATATCAGGGGATCTAGCACATTTTAATATAAAAGTTAACATTGAACTCAGCACTCGGAGGCAATAGTGTATATAATGCGAAGTGAAATTATTAGAGCCCGTCAGAAAATCGTCAGGACATGACTTGACGATTGGATTTAGCATAAAAACACTGTTGCATCTCTGTGTGGTCTTTTCTGTAATATATATATATATATATATATATATATATATATATATATATATATATATATATGACGAGAGTGGACGTGTAAGTGTTTGTTTGTTTCATAGACTCGACTTAGCGGCTGCATTTTGTGGTCTAGCTCGACGAGAGTTGCGCTCAGATGGAGATCAAAATTTTAGAACGCTAACGACACCTTGAAATTTTTCAGAAAGCCAAAATTAAGGGTAGAAAAATATATATTATCGCCCCACAAAGTCAGGGATCAGTTTATGTATTGATTATAATATAGAATCGATCACCCCATTTTATATTATCTATATCTATATATGTTGCCCCTCCCACCCTAATCCAATAGAGACATTCAACATTGTTATCTATATCTATAAGAGTGACGAGGGTGGACGTTGTGTAAGTATTTGCTATGTAAATGCATCACATGTTTTTTATTCTTATCATTCTTCAAACTACCCGAGTGAAACCGGGCTAAACTGCTAGCACAGATATATATATAAAGAATAATTAAGGCAGACACATTATTTCATGGTGAATCGGAAGTATAGGCCTATTTCAGGTGAAGCATCATCAGCTTCCGTCTTTTTTGTACAAAAGATTTTTACCACTGTATGTACGGGATACTCCTTTGGATTCTTCTTTATCTACACCGCATGCTGATATATATATATATATATATATATATGTGGCCCACGTGAAATAAAGTTAAAATGCTGCTAAAGTTTTAAATTATGGTCTGTTTCCTTCGTAGAAATTTCTAAATCATTAGTTACTTTTTATCTCATTAGGTGAGTTCTTAAATGCTTATGTTTTGTTGTTGTTGCTATTTCCAAGATTTCGTATATTTTTACATAGATCAGTCAGTTAAGTGCCATACGTGAAACACGCTTTGGGCGATCATGTCTCTCTCGAGAGACGACTGACTGGGCAGAAGATTATCCCGCAGTAGGTTGCCATTGCTTTCTGCGGTAGACTGGTTGCCAGCCAAGGCTATAGAACCCAATCTTCCCTGTTATTTAACCCATAACTGGAGGGAAGAGACGAATTAATACCTTTTCCAAGGGTATTTGCGCGTAAGTGAATGCAATGAATTCAACTGGAATTCGAACTCGGGTCCCCGATTTCTCGTTCCGAGTCGATATCCATTGTACCACAACGCACATCCGTTCAAACTTATCTGCCGATTCTGAGTTTCGTAAGCGCAACTCAGGTGCAAGATAAATTAATATGAACAAATAAATTGACTTTTATATTCCTCTTTGAACGTGGATTTGATTCATGTGTGAGACTAGAAATTTGGAGATATTTGGAACTTTTTATTTACAATTGTCAATTTCTTAATATTTTGCAATTACAAAACTTACTTGTCTTACAAAGTATTTTGTTTACGGATGTAAGAATTTATTTTTTCTTAATCAGATTATCAACGGAGAGGAATGGCCGCCGAATGTAAAGGATGCTCCGGTCACTATGAGGTTTAATGAAAGAATTGATGAAAATTACCGATTCGCTGTAGGCCACGAATTTTTCAACCTCGTCCCTGGAATCTTGATGTGGTCGGCTATTTGGCTACGCGAACACAATCGTGTCTGTGATCTCCTGAAAAAGGAACACCCCGAATGGGACGATGAACAACTCTACCAGACAACCAAACTTATCATCATAGGTAAATTAATTTCTTAAAAATTGCAGTGTCAAAAACTTTCAACGAAATAAATTAAAACTTTGGAGTCAACACCGATCATTTCTGTTTAAATTTCGATAATTGCTCTTATCTTCGTTGTTATCATAGTCGTTGTGCTGTCGTCATCAGGTATATTCAAAGAAGGGCAATGATATCAAATGTACCGTAATAGATTGTCTCGACTTCAGACCTCTCCGTCCAGAAGTCCGCCATCGTCTGGACGTTTAAAGAAATAACAATGAAGTTAATGGTTTATTATTTAAACAAGGTTCTTTATTTTATTACAAGACTAACAGGATAACAACTAACACACTGAACAAAAAAAAAATGCAAATTCCTTAAAACAACAAAATACAGTTAGAAATGGAAAATTATTTAATAAGACATTTGTTTCTTTTTATTGTTCGACAATTTCTCCACATCAGTTGATGTATTTGCTGATGACAGGAACAAAACTTCATCCAAGTGGTCATCAGCCAACCTTGTTCTTAAACGATTTTTAATATATTTCTTTTTCGTAAAAATCTTGTTCTCTAGCATATATTCTTCTAAATAATGATGCCATCATTTTCGCATTATTCAATAGACTTTTATATTTTCCGTTTGCCAAAATATATTTCTTAAGGAAGTCAGCAGTGGATTTGAAATTAAATTTTGATTTTAAAAAATCCTGGCATTGCAAGTCACTGAACCGATAATTTCTTTGCCACTTACTCAGCAAACTAATTAGATAATTAGTGTCGGGGTGTTAAATTGAAGGGCCTGACAAAACTTCTTCGCGGGCCAGAAGTGACACGGGGACCGGGGGTTGCCGACCCCTGCTCTAGAGTAGAAATGTCTAGAAACTGAAACTATCTCACAACGTGAGGGATCAGTTTATATACAGATTGTAATATAAAATTAATTACACAACTTATAGCCACATTATTTCTTATCAAATTGTGATTAAGTATGACTCAACTGCTTCTCTCCCAGTTATGGGTTAATTAGTGAGACGTATCACTAAAAACAATTATCTTTAAAAAAAAAATCTTAGGATCTAAAAATATTTCATGGATTTAAATAACCTTCAAAGCCGAAGAAAAGGAACCAATACGTCAATCAAATACTGATTAGCTACACAGACATTTATTTTACATCCACTCGAAATAGTGGGGGGTCACTTTATATATTGATAGTAATATAGGCCATCTTATTTACTAAATTCTGATTAAGTATGAAAGCTATTATTTTTTAAAAAAATTTTAGAATAAATTTTATTTTTAAAAATATTTTCGGGCTTAGAAAACGAATCGATCATCTAAAAATTCGGACATAAATCTTGTAATATCTTTTTTTTTCTACTTTATAAAGTGAGTTCTTTCTCTTTTCTTTTCTTTCATTTTTATTTTTTTTTTTTTTTTTTGCACCTAAATTTAATTTTTTAAAAATTTTTTTATTGTAGGTGAGACCATAAAAATAATTATTGAGGAATATGTCGATCATTTGGGCCACTACGGTTTGGACCTCCTCTTTGATCCGGAACTCTTGTTTAACCACCAGTACCAATATCAGAACCGGATCGCTCTTGAATTCAATTATTTGTACCACTGGCATCCCCTGATGCCTGACAACATTCACATCAATGGATCAACCTATTCAAATCGCGATTTCTTGTTTCATCCCGAGATTCTCGTGAAGCACGGCATGAAAACCTTCGTCGACGCCATGTCCCGGCAAGTGGCAGGCCAAGTGACCCATCATAATCATGGACCGGCTACTCTTCATGTCGCTTTGATGACCATTCAACATGGGCGAGAACTCCGCTTGCAATCATTCAATGAATACCGGAAGAGGTTCAATCTCCCGCCTTTCAAATCATTTCGGGAACTCACTGGTGAGTATTATATAAGTAATTTTATTCTCAATTTAATTATTGATAGTAATATTAACAATGAAGTATTAATATTGTGAGCTACCGATGGATAAAACTCACTTTGTTCATAATAGAAGTAATCTCAAAATATTCTATCGCATCTCGGTAATATGCATAGGAAGGCGATCACCGAAGACTTGATCTCTGTTTAGATATCAGAGGGAGTTACGATGACATTTTCATGTTGACCTACAAGCCAATTATAATTTTTTTTATTACTGTTTACTCTCTACAGTGCCCGAGAGCCCATCAAGTTAGTAGGTTACTAAATGTAGTTGTTGTCTCAGTAGTGATAAGTAATGCAATTTATACGCATATGGGGAAATGTCTTTTAACCTTCGACTTGAACAGGTTAAGATTGCAGTAGACAGAAAAGCATATTACTGAGCTTCTGTTCTACAAAGCGATAGTTCTTGGGATGATCTCCAAATATAACTTGATTCTTAGGAAAGGAATGATGATGGTTCAGCTCGATATACACTTTGATTCGGGTATAGTACGTGACCTACCTCTTTGATTCGGGTATAATTTATTTAAAATCACGACTAGAATTTTAGATTAGTTTTTGGTTTTGTAGCAGTTGGCGGTATTGTGTGAAACTACTACAAACGCAACCGATTCTGTGCTCAAATTTCTTTTCTCCTGTACGAAATTTGTTATAACTGATCCATACAGCGAGATATGTGAAGTGTTTAGTATTTGCTAAATCCACGCCATAATTTCTTATGATAAATTCAGGGCGGGTGCCATCGCTGCTTTCATTTCAATCCCAAACCATTGTTTTGGAACTGTTTATTTTGAGCACTATTTCTTTGCACACTTGTTAGAGGATGTTGATATTTTTGTTAAAGATCATTCTTATCCGAATTATGACTACTTATCAGCATAGTACGCCCACCACCTCATCATCAGTACATTGGGCTTTGGAGAGAAATCAGGACTGTAGTCGTCTCTTAGTAAATATTTTAAAAATATTTAAGAATAGAAAAGCTTTCGTTCCTGATGGACCTAATGAATCAAAGTATTATTCTACCTACCTACCTGCCTACCTACCTACCTACCAATTTTAAGGCTTGATTAGGACAAGACAAAATAAGCTAAAAATTGAAAAAGGAATATTTGCTCCAAAAAATATATCGGTGAAACCTCAAGGAATTTAAATAAAAGAATTCTTTTACAAAAGTATACAATGTGTTATTTGCTCATTAGAATGATACTGGCCATAATTTTAAATTAAAAAACGCTACTTTAATTAAAAGAGAAATCTCTTCCAATATTCTAATTATTTTATATTCAACATGAAATTAAAGGCTCACAAAATACCAACAAGTCTTAATTAAAACAAAATACCAACAAGTCTTAATTAAAACAAGATAAAATAATAAGCTAAAACTTGAAAGAGGAATTTTACTTTATCAGTGGTAATATTTACCACAAAGAATACATCGGTGAAACTTCAAGGAATTTAAATAAAAGATAATGAAAGAATTCTTTTACAAAACTATATAATGTGTTATTTGCTCACTATAATGAGACTGGCCATAATTTTTATTTTTTAAAAATTAATTAAAAGAGAAAGCTCGTACAATATTCCAATTATTCAAACTAAAAAACTCACAAAATACCAACTTTAAGTCTTAATTGGAACAAGACTAAAAAAGCTAAAATTTGAAAGAATTTTCTTTCTCACTGGTAATCCACATCTTGAATTTTTAGGATTCAGGGTTGGGTGCCATCACTGCTTGCATTCTAATTCCAAATCATTTTTTTCTGTTTTGGAAAGGTTTATTTTGAGATCTACTTTTTGGATTTTTTTAATAAATATTTTATTTTTCAAAGATTATTTTTATACCAACTATGAATACTTAGCCTTTCTCATTATCAGTACACTGTTCTCAGGGAGATGAAAGCAGTAACGTTGTTTTCTATTTGTGGATTCGCTTCGGATGTGGTATGGAATACTTAAATGATCAGTGCTCATCTCTTCACATATATGCTTGTATATGCGCAGAACATTATCTAAGAAATGTTTGGGACTCTCATTTCCTCCTTGTTGTACTCCCTGATATTTACAGCCTTTTGACATAAGATAAATATTGATTGCTTTGCCATAGATCAATGGTTAGCAAACTCTGGTAAAATAATATTGCTGAAGCGTAGATCAGCCTCACTATTTGTAGTCGATTAGACTAAGCATAATAAAAAAAAAGATATGCGTACGTATTCAACAAGAATAGACATGGCTTATTAAATATTAACGACATGCATTTATTTATTTATTTACAGGTGACATCGAAACTGCCGACTATCTGGAAGCCTTGTACGGTGACATAGACGCTGTGGAGTTTTATGTTGGAATAATAGCAGAAAAGCGTCAATACAAGTCCCCATTTGGCCAAACCATGATTGAGATGGGGGCACCGTTTTCCGTCAAAGGGCTCCTGTCGAATCCGATCTGCAGTCCGGGTTGGTGGAAACCGTCAACATTTGGCGGAGAGACTGGCTTCAACCTAATTAAAACGCGTACTATGAAAGATTTGTTCTGTGATAATATAAGCGGTGACTGCGGGTTAGTTCGATTTCGTATTCCCGACTGGACGGAGGAGAAGGAAGACGCAATGAGGGAGGCAGAATTGGCAGCTGGTCTGCAAACTCCAGTCAAAGTGACGTCTCGGTCGGACGCCGTTAAAACTATTGTTTCCTCATCGACGCCGAAAGAAGAACTTTGATTTCAAAATGTTCTAAAATCATGGACTCACTCCTCGGTCTATTTATATACGAGATACTAACCAGATGAGCAAGGGGCTGGGGTGAAAAACTAACCTCAACACTTGAGTGTTGACAAAAGGTTGTAACAAAAATTGCTACTATCTTGGACTTGTACTTATTGTAATTCCTCTAACAATTTGGTGGTACTTCTTGTATATATATATATATATATATATATAAGCATGCGGTGTAGATATGGAAGAATCCAAAGGAGTATCCTGTACATACAGTGGTAGGATAACTCTCTAAGGGAGCTCTAAATATATATGTACATAAACACATATAGAGCAAATATAAGAAAAAAATAAGGCACACACGTTGTTTCATGGTAAATCGGAAGTGTAGGCCTATTTCAGGCGAACCATCATTAGCTTCCGTATAACAAGAAGATTTTAAGAAATATTTTAATATTTTAATCGTGTAAAATCTTCTGTACAATAAAGACGGAAGCTGATGATGGTTCGCCTGAAATAGGTCTTCCGATTTATCATGAAATAACGTGTCTACCTTAATTTTTCTTATATATATTAAAGTACAAATATGAAATTATTATCAATCTAACACGCTTCAATTTCATTAAAGCTTCGTCAGAGATTGAGATATGGAAAAAAAAGAAATTCTGTTTTTTTTACTTTGTGTTTGATTTTCATAGGTCGTGTATTGACTCTTTAAACAAAGCAAAATACAATTTAAAATACCAGATTTTTTGCTTTTTCTCCGTCTCTGATGAAGCTTTATTGAAAGTGAAGCATATTAGATTGATAATCTTTGTTCATACTTATCATTCCGTCGGATTCCGATCCATATTTGATCTATAATTGATCATAAACGCATACATATTATAGATTTCCAGCCATATGAGACGTATTTGTATAACCCATAAATGCCTATTTTAAAATTCAATAATGAACTTGAACAATCTCTGATACTAGCGTATGTTTACACTGTATATATAGCACACTAAAATTTGCCTTCCTCCTCCAAGCGCCTATAGCTTAGAGGTAGAATCGCCGACTGATGTCAATTCGGTCGGGTTTCACTCCTAACTAGAAGCAATCGGATGTCTAACCGTACTGATGAGCTGTGATACAGCGAAACAGGACTGTCTGCGGATGACTCATATTCCGGTATTAATTATAGATTTTTTTTAATGAAATAAGTTTTTATAGTAATTAAAGATCCACTCATAAATTACAGGCTTTTGCCTTTCACCGATTAATGACCACTATCCTCAGAATGGAACGGTGGACACTAATGGATTTAAAGAAGTCACAAATCTCCCTGCATTTCCAACTCCGATTGTTACGCTTAGGCAGAGGTGGCCCAAACGCTCGTTCCCCGATGATGCCGAAATGAAAATTATATAATTATAAATACTTAAACTATGATTACAAATAAAAAAAAAAACAACTAGTTTTTCCCTTTAAATATGTCTTATCTTATAGACAAGTGTGGCAGGAAATATTGTGTACATAACATTGACTGGTTTGACGAAATGATTATAACTGCATTTTAAGAAGCACCACAATTTTAGAGATTTCAACAGGTTTATCGTTTTCCGCCATCAAACTACAAAATTTAACTTCCATTACATTTGCCTTTTGTTCTCTTATCACAGACTCATTTTGTCGTGTGTGTGTGTGTGTGTATTTTTTTGTTTTTTTTTGTTTTCTATCTGCATTTCACATCAAAACTTTCACTCAAATTCTGACTTACTAATAACTGAATAATTCGGTTGGTTTATTAAATTTTCTATTTATTAAAGCGAACGAATGTTTGTTTTGGTCAGCCCAATGGCAATAAAATAAACGAGACAAAATTTTCACGTTAGGAATGATCAAGCTTTTAGATTTCATATTTAGTTATTTAGTTTTTAGACCAATCCAGTACAATGTATTGCTTATAACAGATCTTGGACTCTCGACTGAATCCAATATTATGCCATTATCGGTGTATAAAGAGCATCCTTCCAAAAGAATCGAATACTCTTTGGGTTTTATGAACCACAGTTAAAATAGAATGTAGGATCTTAGGGATAGTCGGAGATGGAAGGTTCAAATTGGAGATGTCAAAATCAAGCAAGTACAGGGGGTTTAACTAGGATGGTAAACAATTGATGATGTGACACCGAAATCCGAAGTTGCGTTGGAATAGAGAAAATACCTTCTAGAAGCCAAGAAAAATATTAATAAACAAGAAAATTTGATGTAAACAAGCACAAATGTTCAGCTGTTATGTAACACCAATCTTTGTATATAGAAGTGAATGCTGGATAATTTCCTTTTGAGACAATAAAGATGTGGTTCTACTGAAGAATGCTGGGCAGAACATATGAGCAATCAGGAAGTTTCAAGAAAAATGGAAAAAAAAATTGTTTTGCTTAGATCAGAAAGTTGAAATTTCTAGTACATGAGGTAAAAAGACCTCTGAATTTGACACTCACAAGACCAGCGGAAAAAGAAGTGGCACACCTAATGAATTTGTGTAAATGTAAGACAGAATCTGAACAGAGGGATAGAGAAAAATTCTTAAGGCTACAAGGGATAGGAAGTTATAGAGATCCATGATCGCCTACGTCCTGAAGATATGCAACACGTGAAAGGAGTTGCACAAGAAGTTGACACACGCTTTCAAGAGAACAAGCTTTCAAATTTGTCGCATTTAGCCATTGGTATTCTTTTTTTTTTTTTTTTTTTTTTTTTTTTTTTTAGAAATTATTGCGTTTTATACACCGGAAGAGATAAGAGTCTGTAACGTATGGCTTTCTTTTGAGTCTTTCTAGGTGAAAAACTAGAAATTCTTATGAAGAACTTTTTTTTGTATCATTGCCAGATTACATTTGCCATTTTTTTTTTTTTTTTACTAATTTATTTTTTTTATGAACTTGTCATTCCAGACATATTTTTTTTATCTTGAAAAAAAAATCTTAACATTTGTCATAATCGAGCAAACCTGTTACCTTGTTTGGAATATCATGAGTCACCGGTACAAAAAGAAAACCTGTTTTTTGTTTTCATTTTTTTTTCTTTTTTTTTTCCTTTTTTTATATTATACACCTTGAATCTATTTCCGTGACACAATAGGTTGCAAGATGGAAATCATGCTAATTTTTAATGGTCAACCTACGCTGTAACGTAAGATCATAATCGCCTCAGTGTGTCATATTTATCAAACTTGTTATAAAAAAAACATTAAAAAATAATGAATTCGATTCTCATATTTCTAGCCTCGTGACAGACTAAGTTCTTAAAACCTTTTTTTTTCCCCCTTGATTCAAACAATTTACGACACTTTTTTTCCATATAATTTATCATTCAACCAATGAATGCAACAATATCAGTCCCAATGTATTTATGTGTAAATGTGTTTAAAAAGCAAGTCAGTATGTGAGCGTATTTATAGATTTGTGTGTGGGATGAGATATATCGTAAATATTTTATTGTAAATTTGTGTGTGAGATGAGATGTATTGTAAATATTTTAATCTAACCGTTTTTTTTTTATTTTCTTGCATATTTTAACATCTTTTTTACGATTAAATTTTGAACAAGTTTCAAAATTTCTAGTGAATTTTTATCTTTTATTTCTTTTTTTAATCTCTACAATGTTTGATACCTTTCTCTCCTTCCGCGAGAGTTGAGTACAAAACAGAAGACAACATTTTTCTTTCTTTTTACCTCGATCAATGACGATGCTATTGAGCTGAATTGTATCATTTGTCTAAAATAATGAGATATTTATTTTCAAAAAACTCAAAACTTAATTTCGTTTTTTTACCTCGAAACATTAGCTTCTAAAACATTTTTTTTACAAAGTTTTATATGCTGACAAAAATCTATTAGCCTTAATCCAAATAAGCACAAGCGAAAATAAAATAAAACCAAAGCAAAAATGTTTTACAGGAAGATGTTCAAAAATCTTCATTTTATAAGAGGACCCGATAAAAAATATAGAGAGAATCAAGAACTTATAAAAACTTAACCTCTTATTTAGCTCAATTTTTTTTTTTTAAAGATTATTTTGAGGCACCTTGCTTAGTTTGAGATTAATTTTCATGTCCACGTTTCGACTGTGTAGTCCTGATTTCTTCCATTGTCCGTTGACTGTGGCAGGGGACTACTTCTTCACCTAACTGTTTGAAATAGTGTGTAACGTTAACATCGTGGTTGTTACTGGTTCTTACAAATTTTATCTATTTTATAGACAAAATACAATTAGCAGAAAATAAAACCTTTTGCTTTGGAATTTTTTAAAATCTGCCTTTTTAACAAAAACTTGTGTAAAATTAACAAAATCAAATTGAGAACTAATTGATTGTATCAGAAGGGTTTGTTCTGGCGATCGTGTACAAAAAATAGTGATAGAACGAGGATTTCGCCAGAAGCAATCCTCTTCTGTAAAAAAACAAATTGATATGAAAAGGTTTTCTAAATCGCAGAACGCTGTGATGATTGAAATTTACTGCGTAAAATTTAAAAAAAATTGTTTAAAATAAAAATTGTGATAGATTTTTCTGTTTTTAGTGCAAATTTTATTTTATCAATAAATGTTATAACTTGAAATATGTTGTTTTTTGTATTCATTTCTTTTTACTTCTGACTGTTTCTGTAACTCACGAGATCACGAGGAAGAATATTTCTCTGTGCGTGCGTCATCAAATACTCCTTCTTTCTAATCTCATGACCGAATGCCGTCGTAAGGAGAATTCACTGCTGAGCGCCCGACCAGTCTGATTTGATAGCCGGGGTTGTATTCATTCATGCATAGCGTGTCCTGGGATAATAGACTTGCCAGAACGTTGCCTCTTTCCCATTCAAGCCCATGTCTTCCAACTTAAAGGCACGTCTTAAGTACATGTCACCTCTGCCCACCGTTGCTGTTCCGGTTGCATCCATTGCCATAGGTCCCAGCTATGGCAGTAATAGCTTTGACCCCAAAACTGGGGTCAAAGCAAAGTAGAAAAATATTCATTTTTGAATGAAAAATATTACCAACAATACATTTTAAAGAAAAATTTATTACCATAAAACATTTTTGAAAGAAAAAAAAAATTACCAGCAATACTTTTTTAATACAAAATCAGAAGACATTTTCAGTTTCTAAAATAAATAAAAAAACATTTCATCAAAATTTGACTAAATCAGCATTCTTACTATAACTGAACATTAAAAAATACCTTAAAACCCTACCTTTTTGGCATTAAATAACCCCCAGAGGTTGATATGCCGTTAAACAAAATTCAAACTCAAACTTAGACTCAACCCAAAGGCCAACATCAAGTGCCTTGAGGAAGTATGCTGCCCTGGGTCAAGAGGGTGGTTGCTGGAAGACCCTATATTTGGCAACAGGACTCTGCACCATACTACACAAGCAGGAGAACCCAATCATGGCCGCCAGACAATTTCTTCGACCACATCACCCCTTATATTTGGCCACGTAACTCCCCAGACTGCAACCCTCTTGATTATTATGCGTGGAGCACAGTTGAGCTAAATAATAACAACTAGAATCTCAAAGAATTTAAATCTAAAATCAATAGTCATCTATCTCACTAACTTGCGTCCTCTATCTCTCATACCCTCGTCTCATTTCTGCAGTATTCTCATCCCTCTCCTACCCGTTTCCTGACACCCCATTTATTCTGTCATTCCTTCTCATAACTTTCCTCTTCAGCAACACCCTGCACAACAGTGGCAGTATAATGCCTTGCTTGGTGCAATAAGATTATAAGAATTTAAATGTAAAGTCAATAGTCATCTCCTATCTCACTAACCTGCATCCTCTATCTCATGGAATTCCCTTCCATTTACTTGCTTCCCCAACAGCTACAATCTCCATGAATTTAAATGTAAAGTCAATAGTCATCTCCTATCTCACTAACCTGCATCCTCTTCATGGAATTCCCTTCCATTTACTTGCTTTTCCCTGATACAATCTCCCAAGAATTTAAATGTAAAGTCAATAGTCATCTCCTATCTCACTAACCTGTATCCTCTATTCATGGAATTCCCTTCCATTTATTTCTGTTTTCCCGACAGCTACAATCTCCAAGAATTTAAAATAAAGTCAATAGTCATCTCCTATCTCTAACCTGCATCCTCTTATCTCATGGAATTCCCTTCCATTTACTTGCTTTCCCTGACAGCTACACCTCCAAGAATTTAAATGTAAAGTCAATAGTCATCTCCTATCTCACTAACCTGCATCCTCTTATCTCATGGAATTCCCTTCCATTTACTTGCTTTCCCGACAGCTACAATCTCCAAGAATTTAAATGTAAAGTCAATAGTCATCTCCTATCTCTCTAACCTGCATTCTCTATCTCATGGAATTCCTTCCATTTACTTGCTTCCCCAACAGCTACAATCTCCAAGAATTTAAATGTGTCAATAGTCATCTCCTTACTTAACCTGCATCCTCTATCTCATGGAATCCTCTTCCATTTACTTGCTTCCCCAACAGCTACAATCTTCAAAATTTAATGTAAAGTCAATAGTCATCTTCATCTCACTTAACCCGCATCCTCTCTCTCATGAATTCCTTCCATTTACTTGCTTTCCCGACAGCTATAATCTCCAAGAATTTAAATGTAAAGTCAATAGTCATCTCCTATCTCACTAACTCCGCATCCTCTTCTTCATGGAATTCCCTTCCATTTTACTTGCTTTACCGACAGCTACAATCTCCAAGAATTTAAATGTAAAGTCAATAGTCATCCCCATCTCACTAACCTGCATCCTCTCTCTCATGGAATTCCCTTCCATTTACTTGCTTACTCCGATACCAGCGCTATAATCTCCAAGAATTTAATGTAAAGTCAATAGTCATCTCCTATCTCACTAACCTGCATCCTCTCTCATGGAATTCCCTTCCATTTACTTGCTTTACCGACAGCTACAATCTCCAAGAATCTTTAAATGTAAAGTCAATAGTCATCTCCTATCTCAATTAACCTTGCATCCTTCTTCTCATGGAATTCTTCCATTTACTTGCTTTCCTTGACAGCTATAATCTCCAAGAACTTAAATGTAAAGTCAATAGTCATCTCCTATCTCACTAACTTGCAACTTCTCTCTCATACTCTCATCTCATTTCTGCAGTATTTTCATCGATCTCCTATCCGTTTCCTGACACCTCATTCTGTCACTCCTTCTCATAACTTTCCTCTTTAGTAACCCCCTGCATAACAGTGGCAGTATAACGCCTTGCTTGGGGCGATATGATTATTAAAAAAAAATTTAGACGAAAATTTATCCATCGCGCCCTGTATGTTTTATGTAGCATTTACGTTCCACATCTGGGAGTGGCCGTAAATGACGAGTAACTAATTAAGGACGAGTATTTTTGACATACTTTAATTAATTCATTGTCTAATGAATTCATTCGGTCAACGTTTCCCTTGTCGCACGTATTATATCTACAAATTTTGAATACACAATATTTTGGGTGTGTGAAGGAAGTGGTTATTGTTCTCAAGTATGTTTTACGGACTGATTCGTTCAACTTTTTCACTGGTTGTGTAAGAGAAAGGGGTCTTCAGATGTAATGATATTCGGTTAAACATTTTCAAAATAAGAGAATTTCTCACATTCGTGGATTTTTACAAAATTGTATACAGAACAACATAAAAAGGGGAGAAATATATATTTACGTAATTTTATTTTAATTATTTCACCCCCCCCCCCCCAAAAAAAAAATGTGGGAATGCCGCTAGTATGCAAGGGCTTACAGGGAGTGAAAGTGAGAGAAAATACTGGGTAAAGTGAGGATTGAGGAAAAGAAAAAAAAAGATGAACGGGATTCAAGATGAAAGTGCTATCAGGGAAGCAAGCAAGCAGAAGGAAGTTTCACAGCTTTGAAGTACGAGAAAAGAAACCGTTGAAGTAGAAGTGGCTGTTGCATTTAACTATTTCAACAGTAAAAGGATAGGACCTAAACGCCAATCTAGTGTCGCGCTTAATAGTATAGAAGTCGTAACACCAGGGTAAAATCTCCTCAGAACAGCTGCCATTTGAATGTTTGCAGAAAAGACAGAGGGAAGACACGTCGTGTAGTTGAGAAAGCGACTGAATTCAAGACACCAAGTCAGGACAGATTACATTACAGGTCCTTCTTCGGAATTTGTCAAGAACCTTGATATGAATAGCAGGAGCAACAGACCAGATATGGCAACAGTATTCTATGTGCGGGCGAATAGTAGACTTGTAATTATGCAAGGTAGACGCTGACAAGAAAAATCTTTTGACCCAACTCAGTGACAGAACTTTCTTTGTAGTAAATACATCTATTAATTCGATGTAATTGTTCCACTTCAAATCATTTGAAAGTATGCGGCTAAGAAAGTGCAGTGTGTTACTCTTCAGGAGTTTAACGTCCACCATGATGATGGCAGGCAGAAAAGTTGGTCTCTAAGGGGGTTAAATGAGGGCTTTCGAGGGTGAGACGTAATAATTTACAAGGCATTTCTTGCCCCATTTAACCAGCAATCGGATGTTCTTTTTATATGCAACAACCGGGTGTACTTCATCAGCTCAGACGGATTTTCTATTGAGACAGGAGTAAATGTTAGAGTCAGTTGCATAAATACCTGCTTGTAAACTGATAACATCCGAAAGATTATTGATGAAGATCAAAACCAGTGTAGAACTCAGGATAGAGCCTAGGATCAAAACAGACTTCATTTCACGATTTGATAGGAACAATGTTTTTACCAATAACGTGCGCGTGTGTATGTGTGTCCGGGTGTATGTGTAAGAGAGTGTTATGGTGAAACACACCTATTCCTCAGATAATGGACTCTCACTCCTAATAAGAGTTAACAAGAAGTTAACTAGAGAAGTTCTTGGGAAGTTCATAGGAGTGCTTGAAGTTATAGAGCAGTGGTTCCCAAGCTTTTAGCACTCGCAACCCCTTACCTCGCAACCCCTTACCATGCGACCCCCTACTTAGGGCTTACTATCAGCAGCTTAATTTTATTTTTATTTTCTGTGAAGGACAGGGAAAGAAACATCTAAAAAATATTTTAAAATTTTGTAATTATTTGTTGCCAAATTAAAGCACATTGGTCCAACCTGAATTCACAAGAATAACATATATTTCTTAAAATAATATTATCATAGGTTTAAAAACTATCCAACACAGCTAGTGAAATGCCTGATGTTGCATTTCAGCAGCAAGCTTTGAAATTTGTGGCCGACTGTTGTTAGATGCAATTAATGTTATCCCAAGCTAATTCTAACAAGGCTACACACACTCCTGCCAAGGCGCCGCGACCTCCCTGCCATGGCTTCGTGACCCCCCCAGGGGGTCGCAACCCACTGGTTGGGAACACCTGTTCTAGAGAGTTCTTTAGAGTTCTATTGGAGTTTAGTAGAACTACTAGGCAGTTGAAATTAGTCAGCAGTTAGCCGAATACTAAGGAGTCAGCTTTCAGTGGAAGATTACCAAGTTCCTAACATTTTGGGTGCGTTAAGTCGATTAGTAACTGACATAGCACGATTATAACTTTCAGTGCGAAAACTACTCCACAACAGAGAGAGAGGGGGGGGCTTCCTGCGGTTAATTAAAGAAGAGGCAGAGTCTTAGTCCTTTCTATACTGCTTTATACAACGTCATTTAATGGGCCTGAAGAGAAGTCCTCTGACAAGCAAGGTCAGGTAATCCCACTGGTCTATAGTGGATAACATTGTGCTTTTATCACATCTTCAGCTTGAAGAAATTCGAATTTCATCAGTCATCTTTTTGTAACGAAACATTAAGTAAATAAATCTTTTTTTTTCTAAATGATCCGAAATTCGAGAATAAAAATCCCGTCCAATCAAATCTAATTTGTGGAGTTAAACTAATCTTATAAAAATGAAAATCGAACTTTATTATCCATTAATAGATTGATTTCCTTTCAAGATTCCATTCTCTCACTTTCGCACCTTTCTCTTTCAATATTTCTAAGCGACCTCCTATAATCCGAAATATGTTTCGACTACGCGACCTCTTATAATCCGAAATATGATTCAAGCAAGCGAACTCCTATAATCTGGAATATGTTTACATTAAGTCAGTCAGTTAAGTGCCATACGTGATACACGCTTTGGGCGATCATGTTTCTTTTGAGACATGACTGACTGAGATTATCCTGCAGTAAGTTGCCATTACTTTCTACGGTAGACTGGTTGTCAACTAAAACTATAGAACCCAGTCTGTCCTGTTATTTAATCCATAACTGGAGGGAAGAGACGGATTAATACCTTTCCCAAGGGTATTTGTGCTTAAGTGAATGCAAGGAATTCAACTGGAATTCGAACTCGGCTCCCCGATTTCTCGTTCTGAACCGATATCCACTGCACCACAACGCCGAAATATGTTTCTATTACGTGACCTCCTATAAACCAGATTATGTTTCGACTAAGCGACCTCCTATAACCCGAAATATGTTCTGACTATGCGAGTTCCTATAATCCGGAATATGTTTCGACTTTAAATAATTCACCACCGATTGAATAACCGTAAACTTATAAATCAATCAAAATCATTTTAAATTTCTACTAAAAGGAATATTGAATTTAAGAATGTAATTCAGACTTTACAGACGTATTTGTGACTTGTTGATAACGTGATCAATGTTTAATTTCGTTGTTTATGAAGAATTTTTGCCACTTATCTGTATTGTCAATATTAATTCTGAAAACTTTTTCTTTCATTTTGCAGCGGAAATGAATTTAAAGAAATGGCAAAAAACAAATTAATAATAATCTTCCTATAATCTATATATATGTAGTGTATCGAGGCAGGAGATAATTTTCTAAACATATACTGTTAAATATAACAGACAATGAATGTCTATTATGCTTAGTCATGAACCGTTCTAAACATCGTATTTTGTGTTTAATTTCAGGTGAAAGTAAAGACAAAAATTGACCAACTTTTGGATATTTTTTATTATGCTTGTTGTAATCTTTCGGCTCATGTAAGCCATCTACAGAGATTTTCACCTAAAATTAAAGCCAAAATACGATACTTAGAACGGCTCATGACTAAACATAATAGACAATCACTGTCTGTTATATTTAACAGTATATGCTTAGAAAATTATCCGCTTCCTCGATACACTATATATATATATATATATATATACAGTTTTTTTTTTAATCATATCACCCCGAGCAAGGCGGTAACGCCACTTATATGCAGAGGGCTACGTGAGAGTGAAAAGATTTGGAAAAAAGAGAGCCGGAAACCACATCCTAAACAGGAAACAAGGGATGAGCCTCTACACCTGTACAATAGACGTGGGTGAAGTGTGAACCGGGTGATAGTCTAGTCTATCTACTCCAATTGAAAAAAATGAAAAAAAAAAAAAAAAGAAAAGTGAAAAGATTGGAAAAGAGAAAGCCGGAAACCACATCCTAAACAGGGAACAAGGGATGAGCCTCTACACCTGTACAATAGACGTGGGTGGAGTGTGAACTGTGCAAAAGTATTAGGACAAGAACTATTTTATCTTTTATGAGGCATATTGACAGAAAATAAACAATTTAAAGTAATTTTATTTGATTTACTCAATTTTATTTGCTTTAACAAGAAAAATACTTGTTAGAAAATAAATTTATTTAGCATAATCTTTTTGATATATATATACTTTTGCTTTGATCACAGCCTTCATTCTGTCAGGCATCGACATCACAAGTTTCTTCAATGTATTTAATAGTATCTCCTGCCAAGCAGCTTGTATTTGTTTCCAAAGTGTGTCTTGCGAAGTAACATTAGATTTACCAATTTTTTAACCCTAATATCCAATAGATGTTCAAAAGAGTAGCTTTAAAATAACCTGTTTAATAGAAAATAGGAACAATTAATTATAACTTTATTTTAATACATTTCTTTTACACCTAGTTTTAAATAATCAATATTTATTAGCATTTTACTTGGCTTTTCACCCTGTATTTGAATTTCAGTGAAGCTTTTAGGAAAATCACCTTTCTCCTAATACTTTTGCACACTACCGGTAGTGTGGGAAAAGGTTGGGACAGGGTTGATTTTAACTTTATTTTGATGCCTCATAAAAGATAAAATAGTTCTTCTTCTCCTAATACTTTTGCACCATATATATATATATATATATATATATATATATATATATATATATTATTGCTAAAGTCGTTAAGCACAATTATTTAACGATGTGATAAGGGAATTTCTACGTATATTTCTTTGTCGTAGAACGCGGCATGTGAAAATTCAATGATTAACTAAAGAAATAAGATTCGTCAGAAAATTCAAATACTAAAATTATAAAATGTTCACATGTATATCTAATTCGTTTTATGAATTATTTAGACTTGGCTGTCTTGTTTTGTTTTTTGTTTATGTTTTTTTTTTTTTTTAGCTTTCGTAATATGTTTAAAATGAGTCGACTTTCTCACATGAAGATCTTTTTTTTTTTTTGAAGATTCGTTCATGACACGTCAGATCGGGCGTTCATCTCCCGTTTTCAAATTTCATTTTTTATACAAATCAAAAAGCAAAAATAACCATTAATTTAGCATTATCAAAACGTCTCGAATCACTTTTTTTTAATGAAAAATTTCTTCATGAAAGAAATATGAAATAAAGAATCCTGGCAGGCATTTACGGATAGCAGAATGGTGAAGTTTCCAGACAAAGGTGTGTCAATATTTATTTACAAGAAAAAAAATCAAACTTATTACACGTTTTATTTCAATTCTTTTCTGTATAGAACACAGGAAACAATATTTGAAAAAGTTAACGTAGAGATTTTGTATGTCTATCTACAAAAGTTTTCTTATATGCGCCGTGTCCCTTTCGGACGTGAGCGATCATATCTCTCCACAGCATCTTATACTTTGTAGCTCTTAGCAATGTCTATTTTATTTTTCCTTTTTTACTATTCTTCTCTTTGTTCTGCCATCAATGTACACAAGTAATTGATTTAATGTCTTGTAAGTGTTAAATTTTCCGAGCAATCTTTCCGCATTATATAGAAAAGAATCTTAGTCTTTCTAATGTTAAGTAAAGTGCTGTTTTGTTTCTATTCTTAAAAGGTTTAACGAGCTCCGTCTATGGTATTCTCAACATCCTTCTGTAGAACCAAATCTCTCTAGCCTAAAGTCATTTTTCCATTTATAAAAAGATTGTATAAGGTTAACTGTAATAGAAGAGGACTAATATTACATAATAGTTCAGTACCCTTTTCTTTGTGTCTGTCAAACTTTCCTGTTTCTTAATACTTTGTTTAGCTTTTGGAAAGCATCTTTCGTAGCTCACATCTCGCACTGTTCCTTTTGTTGACAATTATACTTTCTATCTTCGTTCGGTTGATTATTTTTTAATCGAGTTCACCACAAGCAAGGCAGTAAAGCCACTAACATACAAGGGGTTACTGAGCGCGGAAGAATTAGAAAACAGAAACATTACTAAGGAGCAAGAACAATAGAAGATTAATAGGGAAGACAATAGATAGCCATTGACATTAAATTTAAATTTTGGAAGATTAAAGTTTGCTGAAAAAAATGGGGCCGAAAGAGTTCCACAAGCGAGAAGTACAAGATAAGAAACTATTCGCATAGAACATACGGTTGCATCTAGCCAAAACAACTGTAAATTGATGAGACCTTATTGCCAATCTAGTACTGCGCTTAAATTCCTAAAGTCTAGGTACCATAGCGTAGGACCTTGATGTCAGTCTGGTTGCCCAGACTGGCAACAGGGTCTCACCCATTTACAGATAGATCAGCCAAATGCAGACGACAAATCTAATCCATCAGCTTCTTTTCTCGCGCTTCCCGCCTGTGGAAATCCCTTCCATATACTTGCTTTCCTGACGGCTATAACCTCCAGGAATAAAAATGCAAAGTCAATTCCCATCTCTTATCCACTTGACTCCAGCCCTTTCTACATCACCCCGTTTATCTTGTTCTTTTCCCTTCTCTCTGCCTTCGCAACGGTCTTCACTCCTGTGTTCACATCCTTCTCTTGCCCTTTCTCTTTCACCTCCTGTAGCTCGTTCGTTTTTGTCTTCACTCTCCTCCTGCCTGATACTTCAACTCTCTTATGTAACTCCCTGCACATCAGTGACATTAACGCCTTGCTTGGGGTGAAATTATTTAAAAAAAGAGTTTATCTGAACAATTTTGATAAAAGTATTTATAAGAGGCACAGGGAGGTTACATTACAGTGGTGAGAAAGTGACTGAAGCCAAGACGCCAGGTCATGACTAATAATATTGCAGATTCTTGTTATGATTTTGTGAAGAATTTCAAAATATGTTATCTGTTAATTTTATCTCTCTCTCTCTCTCTTTCTGTCTGTCTGTCTGTCTCTCTCTCTCTTTGTCTCTCTCTCTCTCTCTCTCTCTCTCTCTCTCTCTCTCTAAAATATAAAAATAAATGTAAGATATATGTGGGTTAATACATGATAAGATTAAAGAGAAATGGACTCACAGTTAAAAGAATTAAAAATGTTAGAGCGAAAAAAGTTTGTACATTCAAACCGGCGAAGTTTTCCTGGATTCTTGAGCGAAAGTTATAGCGAGTGACAATATCAATGCCGTTGTGTAGAGGAAGGAACTTGTCTGAATTTGGCTTTACCAACAATCTAGTCAGTCAGTTAAGTGCCATACGTGATACACGCTTGGGGAGATCATGTCTCGAAAGAGACATGACTGACTGGGCAGAAGATTATCCCACAGTAGTTTGCCATTGCTTTCTGCGGTAGACTGGTTGCCGACCAAGGCTATAGAACCCAATCTGTCCTGCTATTTAACCCATAACTGGAAGGAAGAGACGGATTAATACCTTTCCCAAGGATATTTGCGCGTAAGTGAATACAATGGATTCAACTGGAATTCGAACTCGGCTTCCCGCTTTCTCGTTCCGAGCCGATATCCACTGTACCACAACGCACATCCTTAGTACTCCACTTAAATTCATAAAGTCTAGGTTCCATAGCGAAGAGCTCATCTAACAATCACCATAATAGTATTTATAGAAAAGACACAAGAAAAAGTACATTACAGTGGTGAGAAAGTAACTGAAGCCGAACCGCCAGATCAGGACCAATAATATTGCTGACTCATTTTTGGATTTTATCAAGGATCTCTAAATATATAGGAAGAGCAAGAGACAATATGTGGCAACAAGATTCTAAGCATAGACAATTAGTCAACTTATTGATAGACTTTAGTAACTTGTCTAGAATTATACAATATACCAAATTTCTTAGCAGCTGACCTAGTAATGGATTCAAGATAATCTTTCCACTTCATGTCAGCCGAGAAAGCACAACGAGTCACTCTCATGGAGGTTAGCATCAGCTATGCAATTTTTTCTCGCCTGCCTTTGCTATCTTATGTCGAGTTTTCTTGCAGTTTTCTGTCTATGCCATCAACAAAGAATTATCTGCGATCCTTATATTTCTAAGATTGTTCCCACTAATAATGAATCTCTGTAGGAATTGTATTTTTCTCAGAATTGCCCCAACTGTAAAGATTAAATAACGATGCATTCTTGTTTTATGCTCCTTTTAATTTTTGTATATTGTCTCAATTGATTTTTATCCGCATGCAGACGGTTTGCCTCCAGTATATATTCTAAATTACTCAAATAAATCAAGTCTTTTCTTGCAGTTCAAATTAATATTTTTTTATTAGATTAACGGCTGTTTTATTCATTTCATATTCTCATTAAAATAATCAACCAGCCATGGAATAGATTATGGCCGACATGCGTGTCATACTACATGAAACTGTCAATCGAACAACACTATTATAATAACTGAATAACTAATGACATTATTTATTCAGTTCGCGAATTTTTGCGCCTTTGTGGTCACCACTCCCCTCTGTCACATAATTATAGAGCAGAACTGGCTAAATGTAACCGTAAAGGTTTCTCGGTCGCCTCACTTGTGAAACTCTCTTCCGGCTCTATGCTTTCCAGCCAACATTAACTTTCAAGGTCCTGGACATGACGGTAAACTGCATCCAGCAGCAAGGCCTCTGATTGGGAGGTTGTGAGGAGCATGGAACCACCTCTTAGTTGCTGTTGTTCTCAGGTTCACCCTGACCCGGAGTGATAGCACCTGTCAAGGTCCCAGGTATGGGCAAATAGATAACCCCAAACTGGAGTCAAAACACTATGAAAGTATAAAAATGCACTTTTATAGAAATATATACATAAATATATATATATATATACTTTTTTTTTTTTAAGAAAAAATTATTACCATAACACATTTTTGAAGGAGGAAAAAAGTTATTTTCAGCAAAACATTTTTTAATACAAACCTAGAAGACATTTTCAGTTTTCTAATATAAAAAAGAATAAAAACAAAAAATGTTCATTAAAATCTGATTAAATCAGCCTTCTCACAATAACCGAACATTAAAAAAAAATACCTTAAAACCCCACCTTTTTGGCATTAAATAGCCCACAGTGGTTGATATACCGTTAAACAAAATTCAAACTTTAACTTTCAAAAATTTAAATGCAATGTCAATCGCTATCTACTGTCTTCCTGATTATTTATCTTTTGTTCTCGCTCCTTAGTAACGGTTTTGTTTTCTAATCCTTCCACGCCCATTTTGTCTTCGTAGATTTTCTGCTTTGCTTGGGATGAACTCGAATAAAAAAACGTCTATAATCCAACCAACATTTGATCAATGCTTTTTATTTGCCTTTACTATAAGTTTCTCTTTTCACCAATTCATTCTACACGAATAAGATTTGATCAAACTTGTTTATTCATGTTTAACATTCATGTTTTTATCAATCCATTCGATCAAATAATCCTGAACTCTTGTCTCTATTTAATCCAAAAATCTATTGTGTTTTTATGAATCCACTCTAAGTCGATTTTTCTTATAATTTGACCGACAATTGAAGAAAATATTTTATTCGTATTTAATTTACAGCGTATAAAATGTCTAATTCGCAATTATTTTTATGATAATGGTATGTGTATAATAAGTGGGTTTCGTGCATTTTGTTGAGTTGTTTCTCCGGTATCCTTTCTTTTGTGATATTCGACTGAACTTTAAATTCGACTTGGTATTTTCTCAGTTTAGCTTTGTATTGCTCAAATCGAAGGAAAATGTTTAGGAAGATTATGTAACACCAATTTTCCCACGGAGGATATATGTCTACTTTAAAATTCGGGATTCGAAATCTTTGTCTACACCTATGCTCGAATATCTCCAGTTTTGCTCGTATTTGGACTTGTGTCGTGTGAAACTAAAGCGTACTCACTATTTGTCCATAATTCTGAGATGAGGTGGTATTTACATTATTTACACTGTTCGATCTGTTATCCTCATCTTTATTATAATGATTACGACATTTTGGATGTTGTACGCTCCGGATTTCTTCAGCTGCAAGAAATTTTGAACCGAACCTTTTATTTTGATGAGTGAGATATATAATTCTTATTCAATTTGCGATACCACTTCTGGATACTATATTTAACCCAACTCTCTAAGTTCACTACTGCTGTAGCTAGGTATTAAACTCACAACTATATGGGTCAAATCACTGGAACTAAACAATGCTTATATCCACTAGGCATTGGTTAGCAAAATTCCTAGCACCTGAAGAAGGCTGGAGCGTACGTCGAAAACGCTGGAGCGTCGAGAAGGCTGGAGCGTACGCCGATACGTCGAAAACGTGGCAATAAAGATGAGGACGAACAGTGTAAATAATGTACCTACTCAGTATTGTTCTAACGTAATTAGAATTTAATGCATCTGATTTTCAGAACAAAAAGTCGATTTTGTTTACTCACTAATAAAAAAAATAACTGTTTATTTTCTTTTTATAGTGAAATTAATCGACCTGAAAAAAGACGTGAAAGTTGTATTCTTGTTCATCCTTCTTCGTGAATCAGTCTCTGCAAATGGTATGAATTATATTTACTTGTTACATATTTTGGTTACGACAGACATGTAATTTGCACTGTGTTCATCCAATAAATCATTTGAATCAGTAATGTAATTGGAATCAGTGATGTGATTGGAATCAGTAATGTGATAGGTAGCGACTTAGCGGCTCGACTACAGCCACTTCCCCACCGTCGAAATGTGGCCTCCCTTTGTCTGTTCTATAAAAACTTTCATGGCTTCCGCTCCAACGAACTTAAGTCACTGGTGCCTCTGCAACAGGTGTTTACTCGTGCAACCAGATTGGCAACTGGGTTTCACCCATTCACAGCTAGATTAACCAAATGCAGACGACAATTCTACTCCTTCAGCTTCTTTTCTCGCACTTCCCGCCTGTGGAACTCGCTTCCATATTCTTGCTTTCCTGACGGCTACAACCTCCAGGAATTTAAATGCAATGTCCATACTCATCTATTAACTACTTGACTCTAGTTCTTTCCCGACCCCGTATATCTTTTCCTTTCTCTCCACCTTTGCAACTGTCATCACACCTGTATTCCCATCCTTCTCTTGCTCCTTTCTAACTGGTTCGTCTTTCTCTTCACTCTCTTCTACTTAATCTTTTTACTCTTATGTAGACCCCTGCACATCAGTGGCATTACCGCCTTGCTCGGGGTGATACGATTAAAAAAATATTACTCTGTTCTTTGAGGACACGTCTTTTAAGTGTTCTAACGTTCTCATGGTCATTTCTTGTCAGATAAATAGGCTTACGGCCATACCACGTAGAAACACTAGTCACCGAAGTTAAGCAACCTCATATTGGTGCAGTGAATATCGACCCGGAACGAGAAATCTGAGAGCCGAGTTCGAATTCCAGTTGAATTCGTTGCATTCACTTACACACAAATACCTTTGGGAAAGATATCAGTCAGTCAGTTAAGTGCCATACGTGATACACGCTTGGGCGATCATGTCTCGAAAGAGACATAACTGACTGGGTAGAAGATTATCCCGCAGTAGTTTGCCATTGCTTTCTGCGGTAGACTGGTTGCCGACCAAGGCTATAGAACCCAATCTGTCCTGCTATTTAACCCATAACTGGAAGGAAGAAACGGATTAATACCTTTCCCAAGGGTATTTGCGCGTAAGTGAATACAATGGATTCAACTGGAATTCGAACTCGGCTCCTCGGCTTTTCGTTCCGAGCCGATATCCACTGTACCACAACGCACATTTCAATCCATCCCTTTTCCATCCAGCTATGGGTTTAATAACAGGACAGTTTTACTTCTATAGATTTATTTGGCAACCAGTCTACCACAGAAAGTAATGGCAACCTATTTTTTTTTTTTAATCATTTCACCCCGAGCAAGGCGGAAACGCCACTGACGTGCAGGGGGTTACATAAATGTAACAAGATTAATTAGAAAAGAGTGAGGAGTACAAACTAGTTAGAAAGGAACAATGGAAAGCTGAGAAAGCAGGTGCGATGACAGATACATAGGTGGAGAGAAAGGGAAGGTTATACAGGGGTGGGGAGAGAGCTAGAGTCCAGTGGTTAGGAGATGAGTATTGACATTGTATTTAGATCAATTAAGTGCAGACAACAATTCTACTCCTGCAGCTTCTTTTCTCGCACTTCCCGCCTGTGGAACTCGCTTCCTTATTCTTGCTTTCCTGACGGCTACAACCTCCAGGAATTTAAATTCAAGGTTAATACTTATCTCTTAACCACTTGACCCTAGTTCTTTCTTCACCACCCTGTATATCCTTTCTTTTCTCTCCACCTCTGCAATTGTCATCACATCTGTATTCCCACCCTTCTCTGGCTCCTTTCTAACTGGTTCGTCCTTCTCTTCACTCTCTTCTATCTAATCTTTTTACTCTTATGTAGCCCTCTGCACATCAGTGGCGTTACCGCCTTGCTCGGGGTGATATGATTAAAAAAAATATATATATAAAATAAGTTATAAAAAACAAATAAATCAAAATGTTTTTTATAATGTTTCACAAAGCGTAATTTCAAAAGCTATGCCAAATATTCATGAAATTATTTCTTGTCTTTTTCCTTTGCTTTCTAGAAAACCTGGCTTGTTGCTCATTTCCTTGTCAAAATGGCGCAGTTTGCATGACGAGTGGCTTTGATGATTATATCTGTGATTGCTATGGCAGCGGGTATTATGGACAGAACTGCGAATATCGTGAGTATATAAAAACAAAGGAAGATTATTTGTCAAAATTGTAGAAGGAAGACGTCTTAGAAATACAAAAATTAAAGAATTTTATTAAATACTAGCTGAGCTACGAAGAAATTATACAAGTAGGTTTATCCGTTACGTCATGCCTCTCCTCTTCCCTAATCCTTTTTTACCGCCATCTTTTTCTCTCGTTTTACCAATATTTTTACCAGCGTTTTTTTATGAATATCTAATGCAAAAATATATTAGTTTCATGTAAAAAGAGGAGACCAAAATTTTTTTTAATCACATCACCCCAAGGAAGGCGGTAAGGCCACTAGTGTGCAGGGGGCTACGTAAGAGTGAATAGATTGGAAGAGAGAAAGCCGGAAAGCACATCTTAAACAGGGAACAAGGGATGAGCCTCTACACCTGTTCAATGGACGTGGGTGGAGTGTGAACCGGGCGATAGTTCAATCTAAAATGCCAGCTACAATTTGGGTATACTAAAATTATACAGGTGCAGAAATGATAAATACCTGGGAAGTGTTCTAACAGAGGATGAAAAGTGCGATACGGAGTTCCAAAGGCGTATTGTTTGGTCAAAGATGCATTCCAGAAACTGAATTGAGTATTAAGAGACCGGAAAATTTCGCTGGAAACAAAGAAGTGAATATTAGATTGTTATGGAATGTCTGTCCTTCAATATGGCATTGAATGCTGGACAATCTCCTCAACGATTAAGAAAAGACTTGAAGCAACTGAAATGTGGTTCTACAGAAGGATGCTGAGGATACCATGGATAGAACATGCGAGCAACGATGAGGTTTTGAAGAGGATGGACACGAGAAGAAAACTGATACTTAACATCAGGCAGCTGAAGTTTTGGGGGACTTGTAATGAGGAAAGAGGGCTTGGCGAACCTGATGCTAACGAGACGAATAGAGGGGAAGAGAGACAAGGGAAAGCAACGTATCACATACTTGATGAACATAAGCAGATGGATGGTGGAGTAGGGATTAAGTGAGATAACAGGAGAAGTGGTAGTAAGAGCGACAAGGAAGATGTGGAGAGCCATGATTAGCTACATCCTGAAGGGACACGAAGAAGTGTTATAAAAAGGTAATCAGTATTGAGAAGAGGTGAATTCATACCTAATCAGAATTTGATATACAAATAAGAAATTATTATGTGTATATAAAGTGGGGGATCAATTCTATATTGTAATCAATATATAAATTGATCCTTCATATTGTGGCTATGCTAATTTCTATATGTTTTTCCCGTCTGAAACAATCCTCCACATATATAAATCTACCATCCGCCCGTGTACTGAATATTACTGCCATATCTGGTCGGGTGCTCCTGCTATCCACCTGGGTGTCCTTGACAAAATCCAACGGAGAATCTGTAATATGATCGATTCCGACTTGGCAGCTCAGATACAGTCACTTTCTCACCGGCGCGATGTGGCTTCCTTGTGTCTCTTCTACAAATACTTTCATGGCTTCTGCTCTGATGAACTTAGCTCACTGGTGCCCTCTATATATAAATTTACTCGAGCCACAAGATTAGCAACTAGGTCTCACCCTTTTACTGTGAAATCAATAATTTATAAACGCATATTCTACTCCAGTAGCTTCTTTTCTCGCACTCCTCACCTGTGGAATTCCCTTCCATTTACTTGCTTTCCCGACAGATACAATCTCCAAGAATTTAAATATAAAGTCAATAGCCATCTCCTATCTCACTAACCTGCATCCTTTCTCTCATGCTCTTTTCTCTGTCCACTCCACTCTCGTCAGTATTCTCATCATTTTCTTACCCACTTCCTGACACCCCTATAACCTGTCACTCTTTCTCGTAACTTTTCTGCAAAACAGTGGCAGTGAAATGCCTTGCATGGGCGACACGATTAAAAAAAAAAGAAATTATGATGTGAACATAAAGTGGGGGATCAATTCAGTATTATAATCAATATATAAATTGAGCCCTCATATTGTGTCTATGCTAATTTCTATACATTTATGTTCTAACTTTAAATGCTTGAATAAATGGATGGCAGAGTGGAGCTTGGGAGGAGGAACAAGAGAAAGAGTGTTAAGAGCTGCAAGGGATAGGGAGACGTGGAGAGCCATGATCGCTTGCATCCTGGAAAGACGCAGCACATACAATAAGAAGAGTTATAAATAACTAATCAGTATTGAGAAGAGGTGGATTCATACCAAATCAGATTTTGATAAACAAATAAGAAATTATAATATTGATATAAAGTAGGGGATCAATTCTATATTACAATCATTATATAAATTGATCCCTCACTTTTTGACCATACTAGTTTCTATGCATTTATATTCTAGATTTATGGGCTTGAGCAAATGGATGGCAGAGCAGGGTTTGGGAGGAGTAACAAGAAAAAAGGTGTTAATAGCTACAAGGGATAGGGAGATGTGGAGGGCCATGATCGCTTCGAATTGAAGGAACACGGCACATATAAGAGATAATTAAGAATTGCACAAATATTTGATACTTTATCCTCTCTTTTATTTTCTATCACAATATTTACAGTGCTACTTACCTTTCAATCTTACTTTCATTGTTTCTTGTTATCCATACACACAAAGCCGTTTTTTGGGGATTCAACACTTTATCTCTTGTTGTATACTGCTTCTATTGGTAGAAAACAAGGGTTTGACAGACAACGACGAACAAGAACCTCTTCTTCTTCTTCTTCATGTGTTGTGTTCCTTTAAGAGATAGCCGATCATAGACTTCCACTTGGATCTGTCTCTTGTCGCTCTCAGTATATTTTCTCTTGGTATCTTTTCCAAACCCTGATCCACCATCCATTCGCTCAGACCTATCATGTAGGTCTCACGGTTCTTTCCTCGCTTTCCTTCTATCCGTCCAGTGAGTATTAAATTCTCCAGGCCCTCCTTCCTCATTACGTGTCCCAGGAAACCCATCTGTCTCTTCCTGGTGTTTTCTTGCCGTTTGCATACTCTTCAACTTTACTGTTGCTCACGTGCTTTGTCCGTGATATCCTCAGCATCTTTTTGTAAAAACCACATTTCTGCTACCCGAAGCCTCTCCTTCATCTTTGATGGGATCGTTCAACATTCACTTCCATACATAAAGAAAGGTATCACATAGCAATCCAGCACTCTTTTCTTTATTTCCAATGAGATTTTTCTCAGTACTCTGGTTAGCTTCTAAAATGCGTCCTTGTCTATGCCAATGCGTCTCTGGGTCTCAATGTCACACTTTCCATTCCCCGTCAGAACCTTTCCCAGGGATTTACATTTCTTCACTTGTTTTATTTTAGTTTGGGCTCTTTTTTATTTTTTGCTGATAATCATACACTGAATTTTCTCGATGTTTGTGCTCAGTCCTTTCTTCTCGCTTTTTTTTTTTTTTTTTTGCTACCTTCTGTAGAAGGTCCTGCATTTCTCTTTCTGTGTCTGCTATCAGCACCGTGTCATTCATGTATCTTACATTATTGAGATTTTGGCCTCCAATGATATCCTATTAAGGTTTGTATTTATCTCATAATTGCTTCGATGTACAGGTTGAATAGATCGGCTAAGAAAACACATCCTTGTCTTACTCCCTTTTCTACTTTGTATATCTGCTGAGTTCACTTTCTACCCATACACAAGCGGCTCATTGAACTGATCCTTTCACAATAATATTATAAACCCTAATTAATAAACTCTTATTTTGATTCTTCATCGGTGACTGTTGTGTGGAGGAGGAGTGGCCGGAGACAGATTGCGCACACGAAGAAACTGTCGGAGAGTCGTTAACCAATGGAAATTCTCTCTCTCTCTCTCTCTCTCTCTCTCTCTCTCTCTCTCCTCTCTCTATTCTTCTCTCCCTCACTCTCTGTATGTGTGTGCGTTCTGATTTTCTCTCTTAAATCCTAAATTATATAACCAAAAACTCCAACGCCTCCCTGCTCTTTCAGGCTGTCGTTTAATTGACATCAATCATATGTTTGTCGGGTATTGCCTTTCAAACCTTTGTTGTTGGCTTGTCTTTTCTGCTTTTGATTTTAATCGTTTGTCGGATATTCCCTGTGTTATCTGCCTCTGATATGAATCATCTCTTTGTCAGCTGTTGCTTTTCAATCCTGTCTTTGATATCAATCATATTTTAGCTAAGTAAAAGTAATACAGGATGTGCGTTGTCGTACAGTGGATATCGGCTCGGAACGAGAAACCGGGGAGCCGAGTTCGGATTCCAGTTGAATCCATTGTATTCACTTACGCGCAAATACCCTTGGGAAAGGTATTAATCCGTCTCTTCCTTCCAGTTATGGATTAAATAGCAGGACAGATTGGGTTCTATAGCCTTGGTCGGCAACCAGTCTACCGCAGAAAGCAATGGCAAACTACTGTGGGATAATCTTCTGCCCAGTCAGTCATGTCTCTTTCGAGATATGATCGCCCAAGCGTGTATCACGTATGGCACTTAACTAACTGACTGACTGAAAAGTAATACATTACTCTCTCTCCACCTCTCTCTCTGTATATATATATATATATATATATATATATATATATATATATATATATATATGAATTTATTTGTTTAAACTCGTATTTGAGTAAATATTCTGTTTTTAGTCAAACAGTATGTTTATTTCTACCGGCCTGATTATTTACGATAAATTTTGTTACGAAAATGCGTCTCATTCGGCAGGATTCGAACCTGCGACCCCTATCAACATAAGAGAAGCCACCAAATGATCTGGCGCGTCTTAGACCAGTCGACCACGAATGATACCATACTGTAAACAAAGTCAAATCAAGCCTATAGAATACAATTTTCGATTCTACGCAAATAACCATCTCTGCTCTGAAATGTATCGTAATGTCAGTAAATATAAACAGAAAATATTACAGAAAATTCCGAATATTAACGAAATGGTTTAACAACCGACATATTGAAATTATTTGTTTGGGCATTATTTTTAGTCGATACTCGTATTTGAATAGATATTCTGTTTTAATCAAACAGTATATTTATATATTTATTTCTACCGGCCTGATTGTTTACAGTAATTTCAATATATCGATTGTTAAACCATTTCGTTAATTTTCGGGATTTTTTGTAAATATATATCTAGGAAAAAATGACAAACACAAAGAGGATATAAAAAACAATCTAATTAATATAAAATATTAAATAGATGAAAAGAGAGCTCAATTAATATTATCCAGAGCAATATAAACTATAGAGAAGAAAATTCAACACATAATTAAACGGTTATAAATTCATAATTTTTTCGGCAGTTGTAAAAATTACAGTCTGCTTTGTCAAACCCGAAAAATCAAATTATATATTTAGCTCAGAATATATATAAAAAAAAATTCCCAGAAAAGAAATAAGGTTAGGTGAAGTTTAGAGGTGTATACAGTCCAATATTTTAATAACAGATACAGGAAGTGTCACAAAAATAAATAATGCATATATCAAATCACACATACAAAAAAAATTCTTAAAGGAAAAAATATATACAAACAGGAAACTATATATAATCATACAAAAACTAAATACACGCAAACATCTATATATATAAAAGCAAGATGTCTGTCTGTCTGTCTGTCTGTCTGTCCTTTATAAAAATCCACAATTTTTATCCGATTCTCACCAAATTCACACAAATCTTTTTTAGGCTTCCGGTCAGGTTATGGTAACTTATTTTTTTCGATTTCCCCCCGATATCCGATCAGGTCTGATCAAGATCAGGATTTCAGCCCTTTTATCGTGGTTCTTGCTGCAGAATTTGCTCTAACTTAATAAAATTATAGTTTTAGTCTCAAACATTAGTAGATCTTTTCAGACGACTCATTTTCCCTGATATCGGAAATCGATACACCCGATATTATATCGAATATGATCAAAAACCGATATTCAGACATCAATATGGCTCATTTTCTCCAATTTTATTCCCGATGGGTACGATAAGTTTTCATGGACTTACTTAGGTTAGTTTATTCTTGGATGACTTATTTGACTCCGATATTGAAAATCGATACCCCGATATATAAAATCAGGTTTTCAGCCCTTTTATTTTGGTCTTTGCTTCGAGTAGTGCTCTAAGTAGGTATAATTGTAGTTCTTAATCTCAGCCATGATACCATTTACTCAGAGGACTTATTTAGCCTTCAAAATTCAGTTTACGACGAAAAAAACTTATTTGATATCGATATCGATACCAGGAAATCAAAATTTGACTTACATCCATTCATTTTTCTTTCAGTCTACGGTTTCGCTTTAACTGGAAATAACTATTGCTTTTTAGTCTTTCGTGCCAACGTCCAAATAGTCTGAGCTCCAGGACCATGGATTAGTTTTAAAGCTCTCATTACACCCGAGCAACGCCGGGTTATACTGCTAGTGTCAAATAAAAATATACGATTCCAGGATTCGAATAACATGTAAAATAAAAGAAATGCATAAGTATCAACAACGGTACAAACAAAAGAAAATATATTTACTCATGGTGAATATATATAATATTGTATATATATATAATATTATATATATATAATACTGGGTGTCCATAAAGTTCGTGTGTATTTGTGCGCAAGTAAATGCAAGGAACTCAAAATCGGCACCCCGATTTCTCGTTCTGAGTTGATATCCACTGCACCACAATGCATATCCAAAGTCTAGGTACCATCGAAGAAAATTCATCGAATCAATCACTTTGAAAATAGTTATAGAAAAAACACAAGGAAGCCACATTACAGCGGTGTGAAAGTGAATGAGCTCGAGATGGTAGAGCAGGATCAATAATATTGCTGATTATTCATTGGAATTTTTCAAAAACTCTACATACATTGCAGAATCACCAGAAATATTGTGGCAGCAATATTCAATTCAAAGACGAATGGTAGACACATATATATATGTAAGCTAGACTATTAAACAGGTGAAGAGGCTCATCCCTTGTTCCCTGTTTAGGATGTGGTTTCCGGCTTTCTCTTTTCCAATCTTTTCAGTCTTTTATTTTTATTTTTCAATTGGAGTAGATAAAGTAAACTATCACCCGGTTCACACTCCACCTACGTCTATTGAACAGGTTAAGAGGCTCATCCCTTGTTCCCTGTTTAGGATGTGGTTTCTGGCTTTCTCTTTTCCAATCTTTTCACTCTTTTGTTTTATTTTATTGTTTTCAATTGGAGTAGATAGACTAAACTATCGCCCGGTTCACACTCCACCCACGTCTATTGAACAGGTTAAGAGGCTCATCCCTTGTTCCCTGTTTAGGATGTGGGTTCCGGCTTTCTCTTTTCCAATCCTTTCACTCTTACGTTGACCCTGCGCATAAGTGGCGTTACCGCCTTGCTTGGGCTGAAATGATTAAAAAGAAAAAAGATTCTGGCGATAAAAACTGTCTAGCCCGACACCGTTTCAACTTTTCTAGCAGCAAACCAATGTCAGCGGAAAACGTTAGCCTGGGAAAGCGCAATCACTCGCTCTCCTGGAGACTAACAGTTCTTATTCGTCTTATTGCAGGTTATGGAAACAAGTAGTAAAATAAAATAATTGACGTGTTAATACTTTTTTTAATGATATTTTCCCTTTCTCACCCAATCAGCAACCATATTTCAACGAATTCATCAATGGTTAGAACCTGAACCTGAGTTGTTACACTGGCTAGCAACCCAATTGCCGTACGTTTGGGAGATTTTGGACAATCTGAAATTCCTGGGAACTATTCTGACATCTTCCTACGTCAACGGTAAGTCTTCACTTCAATCTAATTAAGCGTTTTATAACTAAACTCTTCGTCGCATTTTTGTCTCTTAGATATTTAAACATACACCCACCATTTTGATTACCTTTCACTGTCTTTCCTTATTAGGCATTGATTACACACAGAATTATTCATCCTGTCGAGCAATGTCTCAATTCTTTGAGTGAATTATGATTATTTTCACCAATATTACCCTTACCGCACCCTTTGAAAGAAATTAAAACAAGTGATGTCTCCATGTTTATTGAGAACGTTACTGGAAAATGATATCAATTATTTTCTTGCTTTGGTTCAAATATTTTGTATTTAGTAATTTAGCTGTCATCCAAATATGCTCATGATCGCCTCATATGCTCATGATGGCCTCATATTATGCACACACCCACGTGTGCGTACACAACGGCACACCCATTAAGTACAGAAACATGACAAAATAGGAAAAAAAGATTCACTATTCAACGATCAAAGCAGTTCTAGAATATTCTAGCCGCATTTACATTTAAGACACGTTGAGTTATCGGGGAGCCGAGTTCGAATTCCAGTTGCGTTCATAACGAAAGTCGGTTCCCTGTGCAGGGCCGGAAGTTTTTTTCCGTTTGAATCTATCCTGCACATATATAAATTTACCATCCGCCCGTGTATTGAATACTGCTGCCACATCTGGTCGGGTGCCCCTGCTGTTCTACTCGGGATTCTTGACAAAATACAACGGAGAGTCTGTTATGTGATCGATAGCGACTTGGCTGACCGCCTGCAGTTACTCTCTCACCGGCGTGACGTGGCTTCCCTGTGCCTCTTCTATAAATACTTTCACAGCTTCTGCTCCGATGTACCTAGGGGGCACCAGATCACTGGTGCCCCCTAGGTACGAATTCGCACGAGATACTAGATTAGCAACTAGGTCCCACCCTTTTACAGTAAAACCAATAAAATGTAACCGCAATTTCTACTCCAACAGCTTCTTTTCTCACACTTCCCGGCTGTGGAATTCCCTTCCACATGATTGCTTCCCGAAAGCTACAATCTCCAGGAGTTTCTCAAACACTCTTCCCATCTACCCAACCCTCAGCCTCGGTACCCTTACCAGTCTAACACCCTCATTATGACATTTCCTATATCTAACCACTCTTTTTTTTACCTTCCCCTATGTAGCCCCTTGCGCAGTAGTGACGGTGTAATGCCTTGCTTGGGGTGAATTGATTAAAAAAGAAATTCTCTTACAGACTAAAATGTATGAATTTTCAACTGTGGGTAAAAATAAAATTATTTGGTCCTATTTCTTTAGGTGGCAACTAGTCTAAAAGAAAGAAACTGAATTCAAACCTGATCGCATTATCCTAAGCTTTTGAATTCAAATTCACACTGAAATTCGTGCTTTGAATTTGCACGTTCGAATGATTATGACCTCAGCTTTCGTTCGGGTGTGGCGTTTTTATTTGACGGAGCCGGATCAAATGACCGGACGAATGTTAGTAGCCGTTTTTAACACGCAGTTGTTTTTTTATCAATCCATTCTACAAATTCAGGTTCTGTTGTCCAGCCTCCTTTTAAACAGAACAATAGTTCATTAAAACCTTTTAATTCAAATTCAAATTTACGATTTACACTTTGTACACTGTGCTTACACGTGGTAGTTCTATTATAAAACATATAGTACTAAGTACATTAAAGTAGCAGTCCAACATTTACTGCCATATTGGACGACTGATCTAATCTATCTAAACTTATTGATAAATGGAACTTTGTCTGTGTGTGTGTGTGTGTGTCTGTGTGTATGTGTCCCTTACCTATAGACTCCGAAACGGCTGAACCGATTTTCTTGAAAATTTGCACAGTTGTACTGTAAGCGTCTGCGAGTGTTCTTAGCTAGGTTTTGGGTCGTGGTACCCCCGATAAATATCAAAAATCGATAATCGAAAAAATCGGGTGATAGAAGGATTGGTCCGATTTTAATCAAATTTGATATACTTATAGACAAAGACTTAAGAAACGATATTCAGAAGTTTCAAGGTTGCAGTTCTTACAATAGTGCAGAAAATTGATGATATATATATATATATATATATATATATATATATATATATATATATAGAAAAGGCGAGATGTTTGTGTGTGTGTCTGTTTATGTTTGTGTGTGTGTCTGTTTATCTGCCTGTATGTCTGTATTTTTTTTCAGCCTTTTTATTTTAGTTTTGGCTTCGAGTTTGGCTCTAAGTAGGTATAATTGTAATTCTTAGTCTCAGCCATGATACCATTTACTCAGAGGACTTATTTAGCCTTCAAAATTCAGTTTACGACGATAAAAACTTATTTGATATCGATAGCAGGAAATCAAAATTTGACTTACATCCATTCATTTTTCTTTCAGTCTACGGTTTCGCTTTAACTGGAAACAACTATTGCTTTTTAGTTTTTCGTGCCAACGTCCAAAGAGTCTGAGCTCCAGGACCATGAATTAGTTTTAAAGCTTTCATTACAGCCGAGCAACGCCGGGCTATACTGCTAGTATTACATAAGAGTTAGCTGGTCTTTTTAAAAAAAATGTTATGTAACATCGTTCCTCCAATATGGCTGTGAATGCTGGACAGTATCAACAATTAGTTAACTTTCATACGTGATACATGTTTAGGCGATCATGTCTCTTTCGAGACATGATTAACTGAGCAGAAGATTTTCCCGCAGTAGGTTGCCATTGTTTTCTGCAGTAGACTGGTTGCCAATCAAGTCTACAGAACCCAATCTGTCCTACTGTTTAACCCATAGCTAGGGGGAGAAGAGATGCATTCATACCGTTTTCAAGGGTATTTGTGCGTAAGTGAATACAACGAGTTCAACTGGAATTCGTACTTTGATTTCTCGTTTCGATCAGATATATATATATACCACAACGCCTATCCATTTGTATCATCACAAACGAAGAAGGCAACATAAATAAATATGGTTCTAAAAAAATACAGAAGGATGCTGAGAATACCATAGACTTAACACGTGAGAAATGTCGAAATTTTAGAGACAATGGAAACAAAAAGGACACTTATTCTTAACATCAGAAAGATACGGTTGAAATTTCTACGGCAAACAATGAGGAAAGAGGGCTTAGAAAATTTGATACTCACGAGTAAGGGGGACAGAGAAAAACACCACATAGCCTACCTAACAAGCTTGTGTAAATGTATGACAGAAAAGAGTTTACGAGAGATAACAAAAATAGGAAATTTACTAAGAGCAATAAATGATAATAAATTGGGGGGGGGGGGGGCTATGGCCGTCCACGTCCTGAAGGGACAAGTACATTGAAGAAGACTAAATACTGGAAATACAAAAATTTATACACTTAAGGAAGCAAATTTCCTAAAAAATTGCTTTAATACACAGTTTTTGTAAACTTTGATCTACATCAGTACTAGCAAGTTGGTCAATGAATGCTCGATGTTTCCTTATAGGGAAACAGATAATATTACCATTATCATTACTCCAACTTTCAGATAATTTTTTTTACCAAATTTAAAACGTTGGGAAGATGTACAAAAATATGATATAATTAGAGTTGGTGGCGTTTTCACACATGTAATTAATGTATATATATAAAAATATATTTAAGTGCTGACACGGCCACAATGTGCTGACCATGTTTGGAAAATAAAACATTTCTGTCACTCTAGATACATACATAAAATAATTCATATATTCAGTTAAAAGTAAAACAAAATTCAATCTTGAAAATGGCTAAAAGTATAGCCGAAAACACTTGAAGCATACTCTCTATTATAAGAAAGACCATTATATATATATATAGTCATTCGCAGACAGATCTGTTTCGCTGTATCTACCCAAGATTGTAACTCGACCAAATTGACATCAGTCGGCGTTTTTACCACTGAGCTATGGGCCCTCTTTAGAGGAAGGTGGAAGGCGTATTATATACAATGTAAACACATGCCAGTAGCCGAGAGTGTTCAAATTCATGACTGAATGAACGATGCCGGCCGGCATATATATATATATATATATATATATATATATATATGCAGCATCGGCTCACTTCATTGTTTTTATCACCAGTTATTAAACTTTACTGCCGGATATGAAGGCTCTTGCTGCGTTTGTGTTTTTAACAGTATTTTTTTTTTTTTTTTTTTTTATTTTGCAATAATTATGTCGTCTAGTAACGAAGGATATATATATATATATATATATATATATATATATTGATTGATTGATTGATTGATTGATTACTTAGTTTTTGGTCATAATAAAACTAGACCAGTGCATATTTGTATTAAAAAGTGTTCAACACAATTATATTGTAGAAAATTTGAATATTTTCCATTTGTAAACAAGTTATTTCGCGACCTAGGTTTCTACCATGAGTGGTGTCTTCAGGCGATTTGCAATTGCCATCCCCGTTATTCTTTTTTTTTTCTTTTTTTTTTTTCTAAAACAGTGAATTGAATAACAACCACACCAGATTGTCTCACTGACTGGCTCCGAAACTGAACCTAGCATTCATAGATTCATAGAAGTCCCAAAGAAAAAATGTGCTTTTCTGAAATTGGTAATTCAAACCATGCTCTATATATTTGGCCAAATTGGTACAGGCACATTTCGGCCAAAGAAGCGGTTTCCCTCTTGGAACACGGGGTACGGGTTTAAAATTGATTCCCTTTAAAATAAAAAAAACAAACGCTATCAATAAATTTTGTATGAATATATATATACGTTATGGCGTTTCTTTACATTGTATATAACGCGATGAAGTCCGCCTTCCTCTATCGAGCGCCCATAGCTCAGAAGTAGAATCGCCGACTGATGTCAATTTAGTTTGGTTTCAATCCTGGCTAGAAGCAATCGGATGTCTAATCGTACTGATGAGCTGTGATTCAGCGAAATAGATCTGTTTACAGATTACTATATATATTACAAATGAACGACTCGTACTTCCCTTTGTTGACCGTCGGCGTCGTGAAGCGCTTTTTTTTCTCTGTGTACATAGTCTAGGCGTTGAAAACTTTAATTCAACTCTTAGGTAGGCGTTTGTCGTTTAGTCTTTCACTTTTCTTTCTATTTTCGGGAATTTTGCGTGTCTAAGTTATGAGGTCATCTGGCAAATTGCATTTTGGTCACTCCAAAAAATGTTGTACTTTTCAGTTTCTGTCTGTCTGTCTGTCTGTCTGTCTGTCTCTCTCTCTCTCTCTCTCTCTCTCTATATATATATATATATTTTAATTCAGATACTTCAATCCAAGGGAAAAAAGCAGGAAGGTAAATTCCAAAAAACCCGATCCTAATTAATATTAAAAATTTATTTTAATATTAAAAAATGATACAGGAAGAGAGCTCCATGTAATAAAATATTACAGAGCAAATATATATTAAAAAAGGATTAATTCAAAGATGTTGAATGGCCATTTCGATATGAAGATCCCCACGGGGGACGACACATCACCTCAGCAACAGAAAAAACCTTTCAGAAACTGGAGAAAAATTAGTCTACTTTTCCTTTTTAAATAGATTGCAAAGAAATTAAAAATAAATAATAAAATAAAATAAAATAAAAATAAAAATAAAGGGAAAGAAAAAGAAAAAGAAAACGAAAAAGAAAAAGATAGAATAAAATCAAATAAATAAGAAAAGGAAAAAAAAGGAAAAAAAATTGACATCGTCTGGGTTCGCAAAAAAAAGGGAGAATGTAACTAAAAATTAACAGACAGCCGTGTTAAATCGACGTCAGTTTAAGCAACACGGAAAAAAGGTGGTAAGAGAGATAAAAGAAGGAAGGGAGGGAAAATTATTTATTTGATTTTATTCTATCTTTTTCTTTTTCGTTTTCTTATGTCTTTGTCGATGAGTGTATCAAATTTGATTAAAATCGGACCAAGCCTTCTAACCCGATTTTTCCGATTATCGATTTTCGATATTTATTGGGGGTACCTCGACTCGGAACCTAGCTAAGAACACTCGCAGACGCTTATAGTACAACTGTGGCAATTTTCAAAAAAATCGGTTCAGCCGTTTCGGAGTCTATAGGTAACGGATACACACACACATACACACACACACACACACACACACACAGACAAAGTTCCATTTATAAATAAGTTTAGATATATATTTTTATATATTTTTATTTCACTTATAGTCAGCAATTTAGTCTAAAAATTTACATTTGCAGCCCGCGGTTAATTTTCTGTGGACAATGTTTTTATTTGTATTTTTATGTTTTTACAGACCTGCTTTATTTTATTCTTCTTCTTTGATAAATCAATTCATGATTCGTTTGTTTGATTTATTTCTCAGATCGGGTTCGCCCGGTTGACAATCCTCCAAGATTCGTTTACAGCCACTCATACGTCACGATGCAGTCTTATGATAATCGATCAATGTACTCATTGATCCTCCCCCCGGTTCCTAAAAACTGTCCAACGCCGCTTGGCGTCGTAGGTAAGTTGTTAAAGAAACTAGGTACTTTCCTCTTATTTTAATTCCTACCCATAATTATTCTGCAGATCTGTTCAATAATTTGGTCTTTAATGTTACATCTAACAAAAAATCTTTGTGTATGATCAAATACAAGTGGAATGAACATATAGAAACGATAGCTAAATCCGCTGCTAAGAAAGATGGTTCTCTGTGTAGGGCCAGCAAGTTATTTCCGTCTGAAACAACCCTACACAAAAATAAATCTACCATCCACCCGTGCATTGAATACTGCTGCCATATCTGGTCGGGTGCTCCTACTACCACCCAGGTGTCCTTGACAAAATCTAACGGAGAATCTGTAATGTAATAGATCCCGACTTGGAAGCTCAGATACAGTCACTTTCTCACCGGTGCAATGTGGCTTCCATGTGTCTCTTCTACAAATATTTTCATGACTTCTGCTCAAATGAACTTAGCTCACTGGTGCCCCCTTATATATGAATTTCCTCGAGCCACAATATTAACAACTAGGTCCCACCCTTTTACTGTGAAACCAATAAATTATAAACGCAAATTTTACTCCAGTAGCTTCTTTTCTCGCACTTCCGGCCTGTGGAGCTCTCCGTTTACTTGCTTCCCCGACAGCTACGATCTCCAAGAATTTAAATGTAAAGTCAATAGTCATCTTCTATCTCACTAACCTGCATCCTCTCTCTCTCTCTCTCTCTCTCTCTCTTTCATGCTGCTTTCTCCATCCACTCTACTATCATCAGTATTCTCATCCTTCTCTTACCCACTTCCTGACACCTCCTATAACCAGTCACTCTTTCTCATAACTTTCCTCCTATGTAACCCCCTGCAAAACAGTGGCAGTAAAATGCCTTGCTTTGGGCGATATGATTATAAAAAAAATTTTCTATACTATTATGTGTATATAAAGTGGGAGATCAATTCTACATTACAGTCAATATATAAATCAGTCCCCCAGCTTATGGCCACAATCATCTTTCTCTTACCCACTTCCTAACACCCCCTATAACCTGTCCCTCTTTCTCATAACTTTCCCCCTATGTAACCCCCTGCAAAACAGTGGCAATAAAATGCCTTGCTTGGGGCGATATGATTATAAAAAAAAAACAGAGCAAACATAGTCGAAAATCACAGAAGAGGACTTTGAATGTGCACTGAAAAAAAACACACAACTGGAAGTCTTCAGGAATAGTTAAAATTCTTAACTTTAGTCTCTATTATCTAAATACAACACACAAAAATCTTGCCAAACAACTTCAAAAAATGCATTATTATTTAATACTTTCACGGCTTCTGCTCCGATGAACTTAGCTCACTGGTACCCCCTATATACGAGTTTCCTCGAGCCACAAGATTAGCAACTAGGTACCACCCTTTTACTGTGAATACCAATAAACTCTATTTCAGCAGCTTCTTTTCTCGCACTTCCCGCCTGTGGAATTCTCTTCCGCATACTTGCTTTCCTGACAGTTACAATCCCCAAGAATTTAAATGTAAAATCAATAGTCATCTCCTGTCTCACTAACTTACATCCTCTCTCTCATGCATTTCTACATCCACTCCACTCTCATCAGTACTCTCTTCCCTCTCCTACTCTCTTCCTGACACCCCTTGCAACCTCTCACTCCTCATAACATTCTTCCTATGTAACCCCCTGCACAACAGTGGCAGTAAAATGCCTTGCTTGGGGCGACACGATTATATAAAAAAGAAAAACTAAAATTCCGGCATGGGTAACCAAATTACCTTCCTTCTACCCTAGAATAGTGACACAAATATCTACAGAAATTACAAACCAATTATATGCCTTCCCACTACTTAAAAACTGTTGATATCTATTCTGATAAAACAGAAAATGATTGACTATTTCTTGAAAAGGTTGCTAGCGTGACTTCTACGGATGTAAAAACCAATTACTTACAAATAGGATGATCTTGAAAATCTCAGTACTGCCTGAATAAGTTACAGTAAGGCATTAGCTAGTGTACCCAAGTTTATATATATATATATATATATATATATATATATATATAACAACACATCACCTCAACCATATGAATGGAATCTATAAGTCTGGTGAAATAAACATCAACAGAGAAATATTTCAAGGGTACTCTTTGTCTCCCTTACTATTTTGTATATCAATAACAGCATTAACCAGCAAACTTAAAAGGATGGAATATAGCTAAAAGATATTTCAAAAGAAAATAAGCTATTTTACACAGATGGTTTAAAGTTGTGTGCTAGGAATGACGGTGTACTTGAAGGTCTCCTAAAAACAGTAAAACGTTTCATTGAAGACATTGGAATGAAATTTAGATAAATATGCTAAAGCAACAATTGTATGAGGATCACGACAACAAACATTTTATTAGCTTAGACGCTGGGGTAACTGTCAAATATTTAGAGCAAGAAGAAGCTTATGAGTACCAAGGTGTAAATGAGAGTGGAAAAATTCACATGCTATCTGTTGAACAAAAAGGGTGCAAACCTGACTCTTACAGATGTAAAAAAAAACAATTATTCATTAAGAGAATGATCTTGGAAAACTTCTTTAATACAAAGAAATATCTCAGTAGTTCCTGAATAGATTATAGTAAGGCATTCGTTAGTGTACCCCATTCCTAGATCTTAGAGTTTATTTATATATACATGTAATCATCAATTTCATCAAACAATGTATGTCGATATGGGAAACAACGCTTCACCTCAATCATATAAATAGAATATATGTCTTGTAAAATAAACATCAATATCGGAATATGTTATGTCGTGAGTAAGAATAAATAACTCAACAACAGGAATAGGTTAATTGTTGTATTCCGTGAAAATAGTATTTACAAAGGTTATTAGTATCCAACACAAGAATAAGGGTTAATCGTCTCAACCGTCGTAAGTATGTGCAATGGGTACTTCCGGGTCGTCACCGGAAGTATACGACTGACTTGTCGATCGGCTGCTCGGCACACGTAGATGCCACCATTACTTTACATAGTAATGGAATAGTCCATTATAGCCGCATAGGCGCGGGCGTCCCAACAGAATATTTCAAGGTGACTCTTATTCTCCCTTACTATTTTGTATATCAAGAATAGCATTAACCAGGGCGGAATATGACTATAAGATATGTCAAAAGAAAATGCGACATATTTTACATGGATGACTTAAAGTTGTCTGAGAGAGATGAGAGTGAGTTGGAAAGTCTCCTGAAAGCACGAAAATGTTTCAATGATTACATTGGAATGGAATTCGTTTCGGATAACAGTGCTAAAGCGTCAATTTCACTAGGATCACTACATGCAACCGTCTCTATTAGCTTAGACTCCGGGGTAACAATCGAAGATTTAGAGCAAGAAGAAGCTTATAAATACATTGGTGTAAATGAGGGTGAAAGAAGTCACCATAAAAATGAAGGGGATCGTGCAAAAAGAGAAGAACTATAGAACAGGAGCCGGCAACCTTTTGGAGATCGAGGGCCAAAAAAACTATGTAGAATCATAGAAGAGGGCCAAACACTTATGGCTCCAGTGTTATGGAGAAGAACCATGTTATTAAATATGTGAATAAATTTTCTATGTGTTTGAAGAAAGCAAGGATTCAATATAATTTAATATCTAACAGGAAATTTTGTTAAATAAGTATTACATCTTAAATGTAAATATTTTATAAATCAGTAATAAAAAAAATTCCATTAAAATCGGTTGAAAACACAATTTTATATTCATTTAAAAGTGCTCGCTCACGAAATCAATTTCACAGAAAAAGTGAAAGTGAGGCTGTATGCTAATTTTGGTGACCCCTACAAATAAAGAATACAAGTAAAACACATTCTCCCGGTAAAAAGAAATTTTTTTTTTTTAAATTTCGGCGCAATATATTCCGACTGTCAACTGTCACTTTGGTTTGGTTTACCTATATTTATATCGTGTCCAGAGTAAGGTAGCGGGACGGACAAGATTCACTCGAGGGCCTGATGTGGTCCGCGGGCCGGGGGTTGCCGAACGCTGCTATAGAACGATGTGACTGATATTAAGATCTGAACTCAATTCTCAGAAAAAATTATGGCCATTAATGATCTTACTGTTGACTTACTAGGATAGATAGAAACAAAAAAGAACTTGGATGAAACAATTAGTCAGACAACAAGAAAACAAAGAAAATTATTTAATCATGAAAGAAGTTTGTAAATACAAACGATATTTACATTTAGTAGATTCTGTAGAAAAACAAAACAGAACCCAAGAACTAACTGTTGTAGTAAAAAAAAACTGAAAAAGAAAGCCATGTATGAAACTCTTGAACAGATTAAACAACGCTGACAAGATAAACATGTACATGACCAATATCCAGAACGTTCTAATAAGGCTGACGGTGATAAACTTTTCTTGTTGAGATGGGAGCTTTGGGTTTGATAAAGGAAGGACCTCATCAATAAAATCCATGGTGCACCATCTTTGAAGAAAATCATCAAAACAATTCAGACAAACACCGACAATATCTTGCGAAGATCTCTATTCCTTTATTTTATTCCTTTATTTATTTTATTTATTTATTTATTTGTTGTTGTTAATAGCTGTATTTTGTTTAATTAGGTGAAAACAACAGAAGCGGCCACACTCTTCACTTGCCTTAGGTCATAGGTCATGACCTGAGATGTGATTTTTTTAAAATATTTTTATAATAATGCTTATGATGATGATGAACATGATGATATAGCGGGTGTCTTAGATCGCTTGCAGATGTTTACATGACATAAGATTTGGATTTAAAAATCTATCTAAAACGAAATTACTTTTGAAACATCATCGTGAATATAAACTTTTACTTTTCGAATTAATCCTGGTAAAGATGCTTTTAACCTTTTTTTTTTTTTCTTTAAAGGATCCAAAATTCTACCAGACATAAATAAAGTGATTAATTTATTCAAGCGGACAAAGTTCAAGCCTGATCCAATGGGACTGAATTTGCTGTTTGCCACTTTTGCTCAACACTTCAGTCACATGTTTTTCAAAGCCAATTTTGAGCGCGGCCCTGCCTACAACTGGGGATCACACATGGTTTGTACCGGATATATAGGGTGTATCAAAAATACTTTAACAAGCTTTGGGGGGCGGGTTCCTCAAAGTATGGCTTGCACGTTTACCCGATCTTAATCCTTTGGATTTTTAATTGTGGTGCCATCTAAAATATATTGGTTTATGCAGCAGACATTAAAAATGCAGAGAGACTTCATCAACATGTCATGGGGATTTGCGAAACCATTCAACACCGTGTAGGTGTGTTTGAAATGGTCCGCTAGTCACTGATCCGATGGGTACATGCGTGTGTAAAAAAAGCGAATGACATTATGCACATTTATTATGATGGGCTACGTTGAGGTACAACAACGGTCTTTTAGACCAATGGACATTTTACTTTGTTTTTAAGTGAAGAATGCGCCTCTAAAATTCGTAAAAGTATTTTTGGTATACTCTCTCTCTCTCTCTCTCTCTCTCTCTATATATATATATATATATATATATATATATATATATGCGTGTGTATGTGTGTGTGTTAAATTAAATCATTTAGACAGATTTTTATTTATTTTATTTTAATCCTGTCACTGCTTGTCAAGATATAATTAATGTATCTTAAAAAACAATCCCCTGAAGAGAATCTTGGACAAGAACGAAAGTAATTGGAATTATGAAATTAAAAACAAAACATACTAGAAATTTATAGTGCTTTTTTTTCTGCTTTTAATCAGCATAGAAGAAAACTTATTTGTGGCGACGAGAGGATTAAAACAAACAGACATATGTCCAGATTATTTAATCAAACATGCTTAAATGAATATATGCTACCTAAGTACAAACACACACACACACACACACACACACACACACACACACACACACACACACACACACACACACACATATATATATATATATATACATATATATATATAATTTTTCTCTTTATTTTTTATTTTATTTTAAACTGTCTAAGATTGAATAAATTCATCCAACTTAAAAAATATCAAAGTGTTAAATATTTTCTCAAACACGGTAAAACATTTATCATAACTATTAATTATTTCTCACTATACTTATTACTATTATAATTAAATCTGTGATAATGCACCTGATACTAACAACAATCGCGTTTACAGCTATTCACTCGGCTTATCTTTGTCATAGACAAGGATTTTTCTAATATTATTTTCGCTTTATATGTTAAAAATATTAAATTAATATTTCAAAATATTTAGATGTTTTACAAAAGACTCTTTCAACTATTTAATCATTTTAGACACTATTTTGAATATTAAATTTTTTAATATAACATTTCGGTTTACACTGATGTTCACTCTGTACAAATCCCGGGTGACACTGAAGATAGTGTGTTACAAAGTAAAAGGCAGAGTTTATGCATATATGTGGAGAAGATAACGGTTAACTTTAGACGTGAACAGGTTAAGATTGTACTGATCAAGGAAACATCCTCATGGATATCGGTTCCACAACTCAAGGGACGAAGCTGCACAAGAGGAACTTATATTTCACCAATCGAATACAAAAGAAATGAGAATGGTTCGCTACAATGGGCGTGGAGTGGCGTGGCGTGGAGTGGAGTGGCGTGGAGTGGCGTGGCGTGGCGTGGCAGGTCTTACTCATGAAGAACTGGTGGAATTAAGGAAAGTAGTTCATCTGAACACTTTCCGTAGAAACAGAGATAAATTAGCGAGAGACTTCGTCTGCGAGAGAGGGGTTGTAGGGTGGAAAATAATTTGTCACCCACAAGGACGCGGAGGCGCTTTCAGACTGCATCGAAACTGAAAAGTGAAGATTAGCAACTCCTGCCCATATATGGGTAGCAGTACATCATTTCTTCTTGTAAAAGTAGGGGATAGCAGAAAGAGTCGGATACTTGCTGGAATTGTACATGGAACCAACCATTTTCCAGCATCTTCGGGTATCGATTTCAATTGAAGTCTGGACTGAGTTTAAGTTGCAAGAGGCGCTCAAAGCACCGGGCCTTCCTGACGAAATATTCATTCATCGTGACTGATGATTGACCTGGATGCAATCGCTGATGACAGAATTTCTCTAGTTTGGTTTTCGAGGTATTAAATGTGACCAGTCAGCTATTCTCCTAACTGAGCTGTTAGAGCCTGATCAGAGAAGAGATTAGCTGTCAATCTCTGGTCATCTAGAGTTTTGGTGGTTCAAATTTATACCGTTACAACATCAGCAAATGATCAGAGTATATTCTTAGGGATATCATTAATAGAGCCTCGGATGCTGTTAGCAATTACCTTCAAGAAGCTACCCTTAGAAAGAATTTTATAACTGAGAAACTCCAAAAAAAAAAAGAAAGTGATTCCATAGCTACCGAGCTTGTGCAGTAATCATTTTTATCACACCTTGTCAAAGGCCTTTGAAATATCTAAGGCGATCGTCCTTGAGATGAATTTGCTATTTAGTGTCTCATTGATTCTGTGAGTAACTGTAGTTAGGATATCAGCAGTGGATCAGACTGATCGAAATTTGTACTGCTTGTCGCTCAAGATGTTTTCCTATTGAGGTTATCAACAACTTTCTTGTTGATTAGAGCTTCCAAAAGTTTGCTAATGACACTGGGGAGACTGAGGGGTCTATACTGACTCAAGGATGATTCTTGAAAATGGGGATGCACAGGACATCGTTCACTGACTTGGAAAAGAGTTCTCCTTTATATAATATTTTACAAATGATTTAATTACTTAATTTTTTAGATAATATTAACATATTTCAGATTTCAAAATATTTTAATATTTAACAAAAGATCTTCAGTTAGTTCATCATTTTACATACTATTTTTAATATTTCAGTTTAGCAGCGTGATATTTCAAAATAGTTTAATCTTTTACAAAAAATAATTTCAGCATTATTAGATAATTTTAAAAATATTATTTCAGTTTTGAAGCCAAATATTTCAAAATATTGTAACCTTATACAAAAATAGCAAAGCCTACGGCTATATCGTGTTGAATACACCGGTACCCGTCCGCTCACCGAAGTTAAGCAACATCGAGCCTGGTCAGTACTTAAATGGATGACCATTTGGGAATACCAGGTGCTGTAAACGTAAGGACCAAGAATGGTCCACTGGTCTTCTAGGTTTGGGGGTTGTGTGCAGGGATAAAAACCCTGCCCCGTAAAAAAAAAAAACTGTTTGTAACAGCAACAAAAAGTTGCTGCCCTATGCACCATCTGGGGGTGATGCATAAATGGTGATGATACAAAAGAGCTCTTCAGTTGCTTGAACATTTTGTGATACTGTTTTTAATATTGTTTCACTCATTTTAAGCCAATATTTTGTTATTCATCTAAGTTTGTTTTTCTCTTCTATTTTCAGCTGGATCTGAGCAATATCTATGGCCGGGATATGCACGACCAACACATGCTGCGTAGCTTTAAGGAAGGCAAATTAAAAACACAAGTAAATTAACATTTTCTTTATTCTGATGTCTCTAAGCGGTGACACGTCAAATGACTAATCGGCTTAACTTTCGTTGGGAATTGACGCTGCCATCTTTCGCTGATTTGGTTGTTGAGATCGTGTATATCTTTCCCTATTCCACTGTTGGGGTCTTCGAGGGTTGGTCGCATTCAATCTGGTCCCTCCTCCTCGATCTTACCTCCATAGCTGGCCCTACAAGATTTGAAACTCCAGACGGCTTCGAATTTGGAATCCCTGGAACATGCAAGCCGTCTACCATGACAAGGAACGATTATAAATAATTTAGAATGGATGTCGGAGTGAACCAAGCCGAACTTTGACAGGCTAAGCATCCGACACAAAAATTTAAATACCTAGGAAGTGTCCTAACTGAAGATGGAAAGTGCGACACGGAGATCCGAAGTCGAATTGGCATGGCAAAGGACACGTTCCAGAAGCTGGGCAAAATACTAACACACAGGAAAATCTCACTGGAAACAAAGAAAAGAGTGCTGAACTGCTACGTGATGTCAGTTCTTCAATACGGCAGCGAATGCTGGACAATATAATCGAAAATGAGGACAAAACTGGAAGCAGCGGAAATGTGATTCTACAGAAGGATGCTGCGGATATCATGGACTGAGCATGCAAGCAACGATGTGTTGTTGGAAAGAATGGCAACAAAGAGGAAATTGATACTGAGCATCAGGAAGAGACAACTGAAGTTCCTGGGGCACTCAATGAGGAAGGAGAGCCTGGAGAACCTGATACTGACTGGCCAGATAGAAGGAAAGAGAGACAGAGGAAGACAACGGATAACATATTTGCAGCGCCTGATCAGGTGGATGACGGAACGGGGGTTGACAGGAGTAACGGGAACAAACATACTAGGAGCCACAAGGGATAGGGAGACGTGGAGAACCATGATCGACTACGTACTGAAAGGACAGGGCACATAGAAGAAGAAGAAGCATCCGACAGTCCAATGCAACCAGGTTGGCTAGGTCTCGATTATTTCAATCCCCTTTGAGCTGTGAGGATGACGCTTTCGAATAAGTGTGTGGGATTTTCTGTCGCGCAAAGTTATCCACCAAAATAAAATTCACGCGAATGGACTCGTCAGACTTTTCAGGAGTAGGATGCGCTTTCGCATCCAGAAGAGGAGAAAGGGAATGAGAGAGAATCATGATTCCAGTGTTCGGGTGCGAGCGAGTGCCAACTACTACTGCTATCTTTGGTCTATTGTCCTCAATTTTGTTCTTATTACCACAATATTTCGTCCATTGTCTCATCCGGCCTTCTTCAAGTGTCTACCGGTCCAGGTAATATTTAAGAAAATTTCAAATTGAACCTTTTACTTAATCTACGAGAGTAAATTGTTCTCATTTCCTTGTCTATGAAAATCTCATCTTGTTGTCTTTTCTAATTGTTTTATTTTATGCCAAATTCTGTTATTTGATAAACAATATATAGCTAGCCTTGACTGCCGTCAACCCAATGCAAACATGTTTGCCAGATCTGGCTTGTCTCGATCCTTTCTGATCCGCGAGGTAGGCGTTTCTGGTCAAGTGTGTGAGATCTTTCGTCGCTCAGAGTTGTCTAACAAAATCAAATTCACGCGAACGGCCTCGTGAAACTCGCTTCGACTACTTTTCAGGAGTAGGCTGGGCATTAACAGCCATATTTGCCACCAGGCGGGAGAAAAGAAATAAGGACAGAAGATGACGATTCTGATTCTCGTATGCAAGTGGGTGCCGACGAGTTAGAGGTGGGTTAAATAGAACGTCTGTCGAGGTAACTGATATAGCAGAGAGAATTGTGTACCAAAGACAATATCACCAAACCAGCGGAAGAGGGCAGCGTCAGTCAGGTTTGAGTAACCAAAGCGTACCTTAAAAGCCTGGGCAATATGCAAAAAGGAATTAAGGAGAGAGAGAATAAGGATCCCAGGGCTTGGATATGAGCAGGTGCCGACTGCGACTCCTGTTATGAATAATATTCACTATTGATAATTATTTGATTCTTTTACATGTATAAGAAATAAAGACATTCTCTCAGAATATTTCAGCTCACAGTAACGCATCTAATTTGCCCTCAGTCTAACAAGATTAATTTATCATTGAAACAAATTCATACTGATAATGACGTATTTCTTTTGAGTCAATAGTAACGGGTTATATTTTATGGTAACCTATATTATAAGGATCCGGTTTTTATTAATAAAACAAGGTTGTCCCAAAAGTTCGTAAACACTTGCAAAAATTGAAATTTTACTCGCAAAACAACAAAAATTATTGCTCAAAATAAAGACCATCATTTTCCAAGACTTTCTGACATCGACCTGCAAGCTTTCGGATCTGGTGAAAGTACCATTCAGCCGGCTTCGAATCAAAGAATTCTTGACACGCTTCCTCGACTTCATCAAACGAGTCGAATCGGCGGCCCTTCAAAAAGTGTTGCATTGAGCGAAAAAGGCCGTAATCTGATGGAGTACAGTCAGGACTGTATGCTGGATGTGGCAGAATCTCAACGTCATCCAGCTCTTCAAACTTGTCTTTGGTCTTCCTGGCGGTGTGTATCTTGGCATTGTCCTGCTGCATCAAAGCGCGCTTTCGGTTGATCAGAGCCGGGTACTTTTGCTTCAACTTTGCATAGACCTGCTCAAGTTGCTGACAGTAAAGTTCGGCATTATTGGCACGACCATTCGGAACCAACTCAAAATGCACGATTCCTTCAAAGTTCCACCAAACGCAGAACATGACTTTCATGCCGAATTGGTCTTGTTTTGGAACCGACAGTGTCTCTTGCCCTTTCTGAACCCATCGCTTGTCTCGATTGTGCCGGACCAGATAGACCCATTTTCCCAAGTGTTTACGAGCTTTTGGGACAACCCAATACAAAATCGTAACACAACAAAAATGACGCATCGTAGCGTAAATGTTCTTAACGCAGCGGAGCAGAAAGCAAGTTCCAGTTAAATCAGGCCAACGATTTTCAATTATCTTTTTAAATTAATTAATGAATCAAATGACAGAAATTTTTAGCCAAGTTACTTTTAGTTACGTTTAAATATAAAGATGTTTACGTGACCTTTCAGCAGAAAGGAATCAGGAAATAAACAAAGAAGAAATCTTGGCCTATCTCCATCGGTTATTGGGAAATATAAAATACAATACTTTAATAAGAAAAAAAAAGAAAAAGATTTTTTGTTAATTATCATTTTCAAATGGTTACAATAAAACGTTTATAAATAGTAAATCACTTGATATTAGGCAGAGGTCGCAAAAGGTGATATTTAAATAAGTTTTCCTAAAATTAAAAATATATATTGTCTTTCATCAACATGAGAGTGACTCGTTGCGTCTTCAAGAGCTAACGTTTTCTGTTGACAAGAGTTGAAAAGATTATATTGAATCAATTACTAGGTCTGCTGCTGGGAAAGTTGGTTCACTGTGTCGGGCTAAAGACTTTTTGTCGCCAGAACCTAACACACGCTTATAAGTCTGTCTTTCGTCCAAGCATTGCATATTGCTACCACATCTGGTCTGGTCTGGTCTGGTCTGGTCTGGTCCGGCCTGGCCTGGCCTAGTCTGGTCTGGTCTGGTCCGGCCTGGCCTGGTCTGGTCCGGCCTGGCCTGGTCTGGTCCGGTCTGGCCTGGCCTGGCCTGGTCTGGTGGTCTGGTGGTCTGGTGGTCTGGTCTGGTCTGGTCTGGCCTGGCCTGGCCTGGTCTGGTATGATCTGGCCTGGTCTGGTCTGGTCTGGCCTGGCCTGGTCTGAAGAAACACGGCACAAAGAATAAGAATTGTCAATTCAACTTGTTTTATTTTTTATTTTTTTCTCAGCTCATAGACGGAGAAGAATGGCCGCCTTTGTTGAAGAATGCACCTGTGAAAATGTTTTGGCCTGAAAGCGTGCCCGCAAAATATCGATTCGCCCTTGGTAATGAATACTTGAGCGTTCACCCGGGGCATCTCATGTGGTCGACACTCTGGTTACGAGAACATAACAGGGTCTGTGATATTCTTTCTCGTGAACATCCTGAATGGGAGGACGAGCAGCTCTACCAAACTTCCAAAATTGCGGTAAATGGTAAATTTTCGATTATTACATTTTTCTCTAGAATAAATAGTGCTTTTGTTAATGTGGAAAATGTCTTGTCGAAGATTGACGATCAAAATTTGTCACCGGAAAAGAACTGAGTTATGTAATATTGCGTTTTCCTTTGTAAAATCTCGTAACGATTTGGCTCCCCGCTAACGAAAATAAAAACAAGATTTTTACCAAAATTTTGAACTTGTTAGAAAGTATAAAAGTTTTTTTAAGAAATAGTTAAAAAACATTTTTCCTCTTAATAATAACATAAACATTTGGATGGAAAAAGTTCGTATTTATTATATTTCGGACCATTTTTTATACTATGCTGTTTTTCAGCGATTTAGTGGAGATAGTTAAGTAAAAACTATACTTATTATTTTGAAAACGATTACACATGTTTTAAGCTATTACTCCAAATTTTCACGCAGTGTCTTAAATATGAAGATCAGTAGAACGATAAACCTTCTTTGACTGTTTAAAAAACAAATTAAGATATGTGTATACAGTATTTACATTATTCGGACTATTGTACTCATCTTTGTTGCCATTTGTACGACGTTTCGGTCGTTGAAAGCTCCGGCCTTCGTCATGTGCTAGGAATTTCAAACAAAACCCTTTATTACAATCACTGGGGTATATAATCTCCATCCCTTTTAGCGCAGATCCTTTTTTGGTAGGCATGAGTTGTCTCCGTCTAACCCTGTAAGTTATTTGTTCACCATATTGCAATCATCAAAACACCAAAAAAATAAAAAATTGCAATATGAACTCTGGTAAAAAAGGGTTACTGAACATAGGCTTATAAGTCCCAGATATTCAGTTGTTTTTGTTCTTAAGGACACATGGTCCAGTGGATATAGACTCTGGTTCGTTCCCGTGACTTGACCCAAAGAGTTGTGAGTTCAATACCAGGTTGCAGTATTTACATTATTCGGACTTATTAAAATCACAGGGGTAACTTACAAGGTTAGAGGAAGATAATTCATGACTAAAAGTGATGGAAATGATATATCCCAGTGATTGCAATAAAGGGTCCTGAAGAAGGCTGGAGCGTAGAACGGCCGAAACGTTGTACAAATGACACCAAAGATAAGGACAATAGTCCGAATAATGTAACTACTGTAAATACTACCTCACCTCAGAAATATAGACAAATAGAATGATCTATTATTAAACGTCGTACAAATGGCAACAAAGATGAGGACAATAGTCCGAATAATGTAACTACTATAAATACTACCCCATCTCAGAAATATAGACAAATAGAATGATCTATTATTAAACGTAGTACAAATGGCAACAAAGATGAGGACAATAGTCCGAATAATGTAAATACTACCTCATCTCAGAAATATAGACAAATAGAATGATCTATTATTAAACGTCGTACAAATGGCAACAAAGATGATGACAATAGTCTGAATAATGTAAATACTGTAAATACTACCTCATCTCAGAAATATAGACAAGATATCTGTAATTAATAATAAAATTCGTAATATTATTACGTCATCATTACGTCATGAACGGCTTTTAAAAGAAGCGCAACGGGTTTATGGGAAGTCTAGTAGTGCACAGATGTCTTATTCGGCTATATCTTGAAAAACGTTTTATTGAAAGTCGAAAAGAAAAGACGGAGAAACTCTTTAAAATCTTGAGTTGCTTTGATCTCCGTTTTCATATGCTAGCAAAATTTACATATGATTTAATTGCGTGTATGAATGATATTGTGTAAACCGAGCATTCTAGGATTCTGTGCTCATGTCGCAATCGATTATTCGCGGCGTAGGTGACATATTTTTTTGCGATTCAGGTACGGGGGATAAGTATTTACCGTATCGGATATCGACGCGAAAATTGAAATAAGCATATCGGTTTCAAATCCTGACAGAGTGTGCTGCTCACTTCGGACTAATGAAACGTGGATCCATCTACCTCCATCTTTGGATTACATAACAGAATATGTTATTGCTGTGAATAGTTTTAGGTTTGATAGAATGACAACTCTGTATTCAGAACGATGTTGAAGAGGGATGGGCTTCGTCTATCTAGATACAACCATTGCTGCTACGGCTAAAGACCATTAGTTTTCCCTACGACTCTAATAGGTTACGAGACACGTGATTGAGGCAAACTCACCCACGTATTCGCTTCTTAGTTTAGTACTTTGCCTAACCTATGAATGGAAAATGTTCTTTTCCAACTCTATACCTCCTTTCATCGCCTCGTAACAACATATGATACGCAGATGTCATTTTGTTGATGACTGACTCGGAAATTAAACAACAAGACCCCCTAGACAGTGAAGTAGAAGAAAGCAAGAAAAAAAGACTATCCCGAATTGGCAGCTCAGACACAGTCACTTTCTCACCGGCACAATGTGTCTTCCTTGTGTCTCTTCTACAAATACTTTCACGGCTTCTGCTCCGATGAACTTAGCTCACTGGTGCCCTCTGTATATAAATTTACTCGAGCCACAAGATTAACAACTAGCTCCCACACTTTTACTGTGAAACCAATAAAATGTAAAAGCAAATTCTATTCCAGCAGCTTCTTTTGCGCCTGTGGAATTCCCTTCCGTTTACTTGCTTCCCTGACAGTTAAAATCTCCAAGAATGTAAATGTAAAGTCAATAGTCATCTCCTATCTCACTAACCTCCATCCTCTCTTTCTCTCATGCTCCTTTCTCTGTCCACTGCACTCTCATCAGTATTCTCATCCTTCTCTTACCCTCTTCCTGACACCCCTTGTAACGTTTCACTCTTTCTCATAACTTTGCTCTCATGTAACTCCCTGTGCACCAGTGGCAGTAAACCGCTTTCCTTGGGGCGATTATAAAAAACAAAAACAAAAAAAAAAACTATCAAATGAAGACGACAGAAAATAGGATTACCAGCAAGAGAAAAAAACCAAAATGCGTGTTACGAATTGAAGATATAAATATCTAGCGATTGCAGAAGTTTAAATATAAGACATTCGATAGTTATTAAGTCTGACGTTTAGTTGTTTTTCTAAGCGCTGCTTAGATGTGATACAAGACCCAAAAGTACGGGGTACCCAGTGAGGATCGAACTCACTACTAATAATTTTTGTGAGACAAATTTGCTTACCATTACACCACGTCGAAGTGCCGAAATTTTCATGTTCAGACAGATGCTGTTTTTTATTTCTTATTCGGCAGCGGTTGTTTTACTACAAATTCAACACCCAATAAAAGTACTCGAATAAAATGTGGCACAAGGCTGAATTTAAAAGGGAGACCTAAGACAATATGGATCTAAAAGCAAAAACAGTTAATCTCACTTGGCCTTTCCTCTTTTGGAATATTTTTTCTATTTTTTTAAATTTTTTTAGCATTTCAAGCCACGACCGCCAATTGTACGCAGAAGGTTACAGTGAGGGGAAAAAAAAACAGGGTACAGAGAGTGTCTAAAAATGGATAAAAGATGGAATTCAAGGAGTAGAAGATGGCAATTGACGTTGCATTTAAAATTTTGGAAATTGTAGCTATGAAGGAAGCAATCAAATGGAAGGGAATTCTTCAGAGAAACTGTTAGAGTAGAAGTGGCGCTTAAATTTAACTACTGCGACGGTGGAAGGGTGGGACCTAGATACCAATTTCGTAGCACGTGTAAAAATTTCTGTGGTCGAAGGAACAACAAGGGAAAAAAAACAGCAGAAGCCGTTAAAATATTTGTAGAAAAGACATAGGGAAATTACATCACGTTGGTGAGAAAGTGACTGAAGTCAAGATGCCATCTATTGTTCTCGTCTTTGGTTTCATTTGTACGACCTTTCAGCCGTTGTAAGTTCCGGCCTTCTTCAGGTGCTAAGAATTTCGATTCACTTTATTACAATTACTGAGGTATATCATTTTAATTTTTTGTAATCATGAGTTATCTCCCTCTAACCGGACTCTCTAAGTTACGTAGTATTGTACTCACAACTCTTAAGAACAAAAACAACTGAATTTCTGGGATTATAAACCTAATGTTCAGTAACTATTTTTTACCAGAGTTCATATTACAATTTGTTGATGTTAATGGTTTTCTCTTGTATTTTTACTGGAGTTCATATTGCAATTTTGATATTAATGGATTTCTGAGAGTTTTTTTTTATTGCAATTATGACTCTAATGATTTCCTCTGCCATTCCGTATTGCTTATTTCCATATTGTATTTATCTCTATGCTTGGTCGGCTATTTTTTCTTTTTTTTTTTTTCTTTTTGTAGCCCAGTGTTGATTTCTTAAGTTTACAGTGGCGTTCACGATATATTATTTCAACTTCATCCCATAGGGGGCGGTGATCCCCTTTCTCCCTCTATATGTGTTCAGCTATATCTAATTTTTCTATCTTCCCTTGTGTTACGGACTTGCGATATTTTTGTAGCCTTACTATAAGTGTGCGGCCTAGAGAAAACCATTAACATAAAAAAAAATTGCAATATGAACTCTGGTAAAAATGGTTACTTAACAGTAGGTTTATAAGTCATGGACCAGTGGATATAGACGTTGGTTAGTTCTGATTTCAAGATCAGCTACAGCAGTGGTGAACAAGTAACTCAGATAGTCCGGTTAGAGGGAGATAACTCATGACTACTAAAAGTGGATTCGCACAAGGAATGAGAACGATATACCCCAGTGATTGAAATAAAAGGTTCAGTTTAAAATTCCTAACACCTGAAGAAGGCCGGAGCGTACAACGGCCGAAAGTCCTACAAATGGCATCAAAGATGAGAACAATAGTCCGAATAATGTAAATAATTTAAATGCTACCTCATCTTAGATATATAAGCAAATACTCAAGATGCCATGTCAGAACTGATTACATTGCAAATCCTTCTTTGAATTTTATCGTGAACCTCGAGGTGAATAGCAGGATCACCTGACCAGATATGGTAGTCAATGAACAGACGAATGGTAGATTTATAAATGTGCAAGTTGGACTCTGACGAGATAAAATTTCTGGCTCGACACAGTGACCCAAACATTTTAGCATTAGATGCAGCTATAGATTCGATGTAGCCGTTCCACTTGAGGTCAGTTGAGAGATTGAGGCCAAGGAGGCGCAATGTGGTGCTCTTTAGGATACTATCGTCATCCCTTCTGATTGCACGAAGGAAAGTTTCTCTATGGTGATTAAGCTTCAGGTGTTAGGTGTTGTGGATTCCGGGTGAGGAACCGCACAAAATAATGAGCAACAAAAACAGATATGAGGATAGAAAAGTAGGTTATATTGAACGTAATATACAAACTTGAACGTAGGTTAGTAAATCCACGAATACTATTAGTAAGAAATAAATATATACAAGTATATCCGTATATATAGTATATCCGTGTATATAGTATATCCGTGTATATTATTCTAGCTGAGTGGAACGCTGAGCTAGTCTGACTTCTGATGCGGTAGTCTCCGGGTAACTTCGGTAACTTACGTATCAGTTCCGGTAATCTCTACGAATACTCTCTCTCTCTCTCTCTCTCTCTCTCTCTCTCTCTCTCTCTTCAACTC